>OX451735.1:1422331543-1422779043 GCA_948472305.1 Vicia faba | reverse complement strand
ACCATTGATCGATTTAAACTGAACCAGCAGAGGTATGAATGAAGTATTTGTCATGTAGATAGTCACCTCGTCTTTTTTCGGGAATTGATCTACAATCTATTTGTTCATAGATAGTTGTCCTGTCTTATCGAAATTTTGTTGACAATAATATTTCTGTTGATTGATCTTTCCTGCAAAGGTAAAGAGTCAGTTGTATGCAATGTCATGATGTATGAAATGCATGGCATAATTATGTTTCTCAAAATAAATGATATTGCGATATATGCCTTTGTGTTGTCGATGCCATGATGTATGAATGCAATGTATGAACATATTAGTTGTTCTGCTGTAGTGTTGTTTGAATGGGGAAATAAATCCCTGACTGCTATTGAATGAGGAGTGTAAGTCCTCATATTTTGTTGAAGTGGAAGTGTTGATAGATGGATTTCCATTATTAGAGAAATAAACTTTGTTGGGGAAGGGAAATGCCGTGCATTGCTTATGGACTTTGTGAAATCCTGAGAAGTTGGGCGAATTTCACTGGGGAATCTTTGGAGCAAAAATTGGAAATTTGCTCCGTCGGAGATATGAAAGCACCTGATACCATTAGGCTGTGTACTGGAGATACGATAGTGATCCTGTAGCAGGATGTCTCTGCCTTTGCTCCTGTTGGAGAAAGTACCTGCGGGGATTTTATGGAATGGTCTATAGATATTATCTTGTTTCTTAAAGCCATTAGTAATTGTCTTTCTATTTTCTTTTCCTTTTTTATGCATTCATTTGTAAATAGTAATTACGTTCAAATGCATATGTTCAAAAATAATCACTGGACGTTTTTGCAAACAAAACAGGAAAGTAAAAACAGATAGTTTTGCACTTTTAAAGGAATAACTTTGTATTAACTTGAATAAGCATTTTTGTACAAAGAGACGAATATCCTAGTAAGAGAATGTCGTCGTAAGAATGAAAACTAATACAAAGAAAAACAACTATGTGAAATAATCCCATGGGGTTCCCATTCTGCTATAGCTTTTATGTCTTTGAGCGTCTCATCCACTTGCTGCTTTGTCCGAAGCTGATTGGATTGATTAGTACCGTTTGAGTATGACAATTGATACTTAAGATTGGCTGTAAGGTGATCCAATGAGACATAGTCATACGCTTTAAATCCCTAACTTTTTCTTGGACCGCCCTTTCGGGTTTTTAGTCCACCGGGATACCCTTTTTTGCCCAAGCTGCCTTTTCTGGTTTTCAGCTTGACGGGTTTACAGATTTTGTGTGTGTTTATCCCTAATTTTTTCCTAGGCCAGTCAACCTAAAGGGTCTTTTTCATGCGTAGTATATTTTAACTATGTTCGCATTTACAGGGTGCGGAAGGCCGTCGCCGTCCATAGTGGTTAAGATCATGGCCCCACCAGAAAATACATTTTTGATCATAAATGATCCTTCGTATGTTGGAGTACATTTTCCCCTGGGATCACCTTGTGGCAGTATGATACGTTTGATTACCAAGTCACCAACCTGATATACCTGACGTCTGACCTTCTTGTTAAAAGCTTTAATCATATGTTTTTGGTACATCTGACCATGGCAGATAGCCGTAAGCCTCTTCTCATCAATCAGGTTCAATTGGTTAAGTCGAGCTTGAATCCATTCATCTTCACTCTACCCTACATCCTTCATGATTCTTAAAGAAGGTATCTGGACTTCAATTGGTAGGACAACTTCCATACCATATACCAAAGAGAAAGGAGTTTCCCCTATTGATGTGCGCGCCATGGTACGGTAGCCGTGGAGAGCAAATGGTAACATCTCATGCCAGTCTTTATAGGCCATTGTCATCTTCTGTATGTTCTTTTTGATGTTTTTATTAGCGGCTTTTACAGTGCCATTCATCTTCGGCTGGTAAGGAGAAGAGTTATGATGCTGGATTTTGAATTGCGCGCATAGTCCGGTGATCATAGTATTGTTGAGATTGGTACCATTATCTGTAATGATTCTCTCTAGAATACCATATTGTTGTACCCCAAAATTTTCCCTCTCATTTATCAAGTATTTTCTCACAAGATCTCCTTTGGTTCAAGACTGCACAAGGGTTGATCAGCTCAAGACACCTCCTTAAGCACTGATGACTGAAATTAGGGTTTGAGATTGCACAAGGATAATTGAACTTTTAATGCCTCATATGACTGTCATGGATCATTATAGACCCTCAAGATTTCTCATGTCAAGTTTCAAGTCTTGGAACACATTTTTGCTCAATCAATTGATCAGTTGACCTAAAAATCAGTTGTATTGAGGAAAAGTCAACTATGGCCAATTTACAGTCAAACTTCACAATTTTTGATCCATATCAACATTATGAACTCATATATGTCATTTGATCAAGTTTGGACCATAATTCCTCAAGAAATTTGATCAGATCATCAAAAGGGCAAAATGGTCAGAATTAGGGTTTTGACTGAGAAAGGGCAATTTCTGATTTTTGGCCTAACAAATGTTTAATTGGTTTGAGAAATGATAGTTGATTTTCAGTCAACTAATCAAAAGTCTATTGCACACTGAAAACTCAAACTTTGACTTTTTGGTCAAAATCAAGTGTCAAAAATCATAATTCATTAAAACATGTCAAAATTTGAAAAAATTTCATCAAGAAATCAAAAAGTCAAGGTTTCATTTTGAAAAGTCAACGTTTCCAAACTTAGAATTTTTTCTAAGTGTTGAAAACTTCATATTTTTTCACAACTTTGAGCCAATTTTTCAGCATGATGTAAGATGATTCAAAGGAAACTTTCAACATGAAAGTTGTAGATCTCAATGATATATAAAACGTTGCTTTATACAAATCCTCCTAGAAATGCTTGGATTTCAAGTTATTAATCCATGAAATCATGGTCATGAAACTAAAACACCTAGTGAAATTTTGAGCATTTTGGTCAGGATTTTGACCTAACTTCTGGGCCAAGTTTCACATAGTTCCATTTGGATTTTGCAAAAGTGATTCAAATAGGGATTATAGAGAACATTACAATCTTTCCAAAATGTCAAAGAACTCCTTAAGATCATTTTTGAGCAAGGAGAATCGAAGGTCAGAAGTTAGGGTTTCAAGTTGTTTTACAAGGCAGAATTTGTGATGAACAATGGACCAAATCACATAGCCATGCAGCATAATCTCACTTTGCAGGCTTACAACTTGCAATTCAATCCTTAATTAAATGTTTACACAACATATGGAGCCATTATCCAAGCATTTGAACCATTATCCAAGTTGTATTTCCATTTTTGGAAGAAAGGCACCATTGCTATTCTTGAAAAGTGGCTTTAATCACAAAGTCCACCCTCCTTGAGCATTGAACTTGTTCTTTCTGCACACACGAACTCTATAAACCAAAATAAAGCATGTCTAAAGTACTAAACCCTCTATGAAACCCCGTACCTTGCCTTGGAACAAGATGTTTTAACTTTGCTTCAAAAACAAGAAAGATGCTACAACTTGAGATTTTAAATTCTGACTTGTTGTAGAACATAAAACCTTTTGCCTATAAATACATACACTATTGGCAAGACAACTCACGCATGTACAAGCCCTTAAACTCACTCAAACCCTCACAAACTCATATTGCACACAAAACTCCATTTTTGTGTAGAAACTGACCTTACACTCCCATCTCTCAAATTACTCGTGCGTTTCCTCTCCAAATCATTCCAAAAGTTCCTAAACATAATTCACAACTTATCCTAATACCTGTTACAGTTTTGTAACTCCATTTCCACCATTATCCAAACTCAAAAATAGAGCACTGCAAGTGGACTTCTCCAGAACTCCTCAGCCACTTTCAGCTCAAGCCAAGCATCACATTAGCTTCCTAGGAACTTGAGGAGGCTAAACCAATCACTAGAACTCATTGAAAGCTGCTCAAACTCAAAACACGATACTCTCTTGCAAGGTGATTTTTCTGACTTTTAAACTATTCATATATGCATTGTTAGGCTTCCATTTTCAAAGATAAAATGTAAATATCATTTCCACGAAGCTGTACATATCCATAATTTGCATTTATATGGCCTGAGCTTAGAGAATTTTGGAGTTGAAATTTCTGAAATTTTTAGGTTTTAAATTAGGGCCAGAAAAATTCTCACTCATCTTAGATTGATAGCTTTAGTTATTTATATGGTTGGATTCGTGGGAAGAAATATCATAACTTTCCTGTTTGTACTTTCCATTTTTGTTGAGAGATGAACAAGTTACAGGTTGTCTGGCTGGGCGTGAGGTTGAAGATGAAGTTCAGGCCATGGACTTGATTTGTAATATATATTTATGGTTTGATATAAGTAAACGGATGTATAGCCACCCCAGTGGTAAGACAGCGCGCGGGTAACCAAGAGGGCGTGGGTTCAACACCCAGTGCACTGCCTTTTGATCTTTTTTTTCACATTTTCACTCCTTTTCTTTTTTGTTTGCAGCGCCTGGGCCCCCATAACTTTGGGCCTTCATTTTTTTTTGCTAACTTTCTCCCCTGATTATGTTTCATACCCCCCTGGCCCAACTTTATTTTATTTATTTCATTTTTATTTATTTCCTTTCTTATTTTATTTTATTTTCAGTTTTATTTTATTATTTTTATTACTATTATTATTATTATTATTATTATTATTATTTTTATTAATGAAAAAAATACAAAAATATTTTTATTTATTATTTACACTTATTTATTTTATTTTCTTTATAAAGACAAAAAGAACAAAAACATTTTCCTTTTAATAAATAAATTTCCTTTTCTTAATTAATCAATACTTAGACTTAGGTTTAATTTTTATTTTATTTTCCTAATTAAAATTAACTTAGAATTTAGGTTTCTCTTAATTAATTAATGTTCTCATTTTATTTTTATTAATTTAAAACTTTTTTCTTAAAAACCCTAAAAATCCTTTTTTAAGTTAATTTCTTTTCTTAATTAGTTTAAGTTAATTTTATTTAATGTTCCTTAATCATTTTCTTTAATTAGGTCAAGACTAAACCCTTTCATAAAAAACCAAACAAAATAATTTCTTTTTCCATTTACATTCTTGCATTTTTATTTTTATTCAAATCTTGTATATTATTCAATATGGTTGTAATAGTTAATTAGGTTTAATTTTCTTGCAATTTCCCCATTTGTAAATTTGTACACCCCCTCCCCTAATGATGTAATAGCTTAGTATTTTTATCTTCCGTAATTTAATGCTTTATGCTAGTAAATTAGGGTTTGTATGGAAAGATTAAAATCAACAAGTTAGCAAACCCTAATATAAGACAAATCAAGCATGAAAAAGACACACTTGCACACTTTGCACCCTTAGGGTAAATCCACTTTGTTGCCTTATAAAAATGACCATGGTATGCATGTGGGGTATTGTGATACGGTGGGAGAGAACTGACTGTTTCTTTTGGAATGCTGGTTTGTGTTTTGCGTTTGTTTTCGCAAAATGTCGCGGTAAGCAAGAGTCGCCACCGTCTTTTATTTTATCCAACAAGGAAAGGAAAAAAAGCACAGAAAAATTCCTTTTTCGAGATATTTCTCGGGTTCGGGGGGTAGATTATAGAAAGGGAGGGTGTTAGCACCCTTTCTATCAGTGGTTATCGACGAGCTCTTAGGTACTTGCTCAAAGTGTTTTCAAAATTTGCTTTTCTTTGTGTTTGTGGGTTTGAAAAGAGTTTTTGTTTGAAAGGTGTAAGTGTGAAAAGTTTTGTTTTGTGAAAGAGCAAGTACTTAAGAACCATCTACCTACTCGAAAAAGGAATCAATCTGTGCTAATGTCCTTTAGACAGTGCTATCCCACTATGAATGAGTAAGTAGCACCGTCGTTGGAGTTTAAGGGTCAATTCGATTAAGGGACGTGCGGTCACTAAAGCAATGTTAGGACGCCTTAGCGGTAACCCTAATGTCTTAGATCATTTTTTCGAGGTGTTGGCTCCTAAAATTCGACACCTTTGTTTTGATCTATGTCAGCCATTAAAAGCTGAAAGATGCTTTCGACTGGCTAAGTCTGTCGAAGTGCCCGTCGAAAGATGGCAAAATACTTAGAAGATTTCTTCCAAGGAAGAAGGCTGATTGCCTTCGACGTCGAAGGAGTTTTCGTCGAAGATATCTCTTGACGAACGTGTTCGATGGTCCAGAGTGGAGCAGTTTGAAATTCAAGCTTTTTGGAGGGAAAACGGTTTCCAGCAGTTACTACGTGCAAACGTGCAAGGATCTGGAGCGTCAAGCATGGAGAACGTGCCAAGTGGATTGATCTCGAAGCAGTGTAACTGCCCGACGGTTACTTGGGATGTTTTAGTATAAATAGGAGTAGACGTGTAGTTTCTCGCGTGTGTTCACAATTCTATACAAAGTCACTCATTTAGATTCGAGTACCCAGCGTGTGAGAAAGAATTGTTGAGAAATGTATGTGTGAAACACCAATTTTATCAATTAAAGTCATTTACTTTCCCAGAATTTTACTTGCTTTTCTCTTTACATTTCCTGTCGAACCTTTACTTTAAAGCCTTGTTTATTTTACCAAGCCTTTCCTTTATGCAATTTACTTGAAACCTTTTTATTTAAAGCCTTATCCAACTTAATCAAACTTCAAAATCAACCTATGTCCATAGGATCAATCTGATCGATCCTGCGAGTAACCAAATAAGTAACCATTTGGAGGATCAGCGGTTGTTTACCAAAACCCAAGGTAAACAAATTGGCACACCCGGTGGGACTGTGTGTTGATTGTTGAAAATAATCTCATCTTTTCGAGTTGTATGTTATTGAGGAGTGGTAGAATATACACTAACGATAACAATACTGCCAGAAGAAGGGAAGAGATGGCGAATCCGCCAAACAATAACGAAATCCCACAAACGAGTGTGGGAGCAACGGTTAGTATGACCGTAAGTGAAGCGACAAACGTTGGTTCGACACCAGCAGTGTCGGTCACAACCACGGGGCCAATAACTTCGTTAACAGGCCCCAGAATACCTTTGGGAACCCCCCCACCAAGGGGAAATATAGGCACAAGGCCTGTGGTTCCCCCAGGATTTATTCCATTCTATGGTATGCCAACTTCTGAAGTGGCAAGCCTAACGAATGCTGCGTCCACTTTTTCAGATCCTTTCGTGAGTGCCTCTTCGCCACTCCAAGGCTCTGGAGTAGGCATGGCGAATAGAAATAGGACCCAACTCTTAGGAGGAACGTCCCAAGTAGCCCATGGCCTTACAAATGCCTCGACAGCAGTCTTGAGGCAACAAATGGACGAAAGCAACCATGATATGGTGCAAATGTTGGCACAAACTTTGAGTACAGTGCTAAACCCTCTAATACAAAACACTACTCAATCGAATCAGCAAGTTACAGCGCAAATGACGCGCTTGGCTGATTTCTTTGGAGTACCCCCACCTATTCGACAGCCCCAAAGGGCGCAAATAAGGGGAAATCAGGGGATATTTGTAGAGGAAGAAACCACCATTAACCAGGCTCAACAGCCTGTCGAACAACCTGTCGAAGAACCTAGGGTAATAGCCCCAGAGGTAAGGTTAGTTAACAGAAACCAAAATGCTGACGAAGTGGTTCAGCATATCCAATACCAAAACATGGGTTTGGAAAACAATCTGGCAACCATGATCGAAAGAATCATGACTCAGAATGGGATGAACATGGGCTTTCGAAGGCCCAACTTTACATCTCCGTTGTCAGAATACGTGTTACAAACGGATTTACCTCCTAGATGCAAAGTCCCCAAATTTACTAAGTTCTCTGGGGACACGACAGAATCTACTGTCGAGCATGTGGCGAGATACTTGATCGAAGCAGGAGACATTTCGAATAACGAAAACCTAAGGATCAAGTACTTCCCAAGTTCTTTAACCAAGAACGCTTTTACTTGGTTTACAACTCTCCCCCCCAATTCGATCCATCATTGGACCCAGTTGGAAAGATTGTTCCATGAACAGTTCTACATGGGGCAAACCAAGATAAGCCTGAAAGAACTGGCCAGTGTGAAGAGACGTTTCACTGAACCTATAGACGAATATCTGAATAGGTTTAGGTTGCTCAAGGCGAGATGTTTTACACAAGTGCCAGAACATGAGTTGGTCGAAATAGCCGCAGGAGGTCTAGATTATTCCATTAGGAAGAAGCTAGACACCCAGTACCTAAGAGACATGGCCCAACTGGCCGATAGAGTTTGACAGGTCGAACGCCTCAAAGCTGAAAAAGCTAAGGCAACGAAAACTCACAAGAGAGAAAGGATAGCGTACGTTGAGATGGACGACGAAGATCTAGAATCCTTCGACGATACTTTAGCTGTCGAAGAAGGAGAAGTCGATTTAGCAGAACTAAAACAAGGGCCACCATACTCTTGTAAACAGTTAGTCCCCTCAAATGGGAAAAATCCCATTGGTCCAGACAGGACCAACGATAGGTTCCCAAAGAAGACTTATAGTTTTGACATCACAAAATGTGATGAAATATTCGACTTGCTAGTTAAAGATGGCCAAATGATAGTACCCCCTGGGGTAAAAGTGCCTCTTCTGGATCAAAGAAAGAAGAGAGGTTTTTGCAAATATCATAATTTTCTGGGCCATAAAACTTCTCAATGTTTTCTTTTCAGGAATCTTGTGCAAGACGCTATCGAGGAAGGGAGATTAAAGTTTGCTGACAAATCCCCCATGGCTGTCGACTCCAATCCACTGAAGGCTGAAGCCCACTATGCAGAACCCTCTGAGGTGAACATGATAGAGGCAACCAGGATCCAGTCGAAGAAGCCAGGCATTACCATGGTCGAAGTCTCAAAGGACCACATCAACATGCCAATCTTTGGCAGTTTTTCTGGAAATTTATCCAGGAAGACAATTGAAGCTGTCCAGAAAGCGGTCGAGAACCCGAAGTCGAAGACTGCTGAAGCACAAAAAACTGGATCAAAGCCCAGTTCCCACTTGGCCACTGTTCAAGGCCAGACGGAGAATCTGGAGACACAAATGAAGCAGTTAACTCTTGCTACTAAAGATACAATGAATATCAACATGGTCGAGCTTTCTGACCCTAAAGCATCAGAAGAGGCCATAAGGCAAGAGCAGGCTAATAAGACGGCTTTCCCACGGGAAAACGAAAACTTGGCAGATTTTTTACAAAGATGCCAGAAGAAGAAATCAGAGGTGATGCTATGTCCAAGATGCAATTCGATCTTTGATAAAAAAGCTGCTGAACACATTCAAGGCGTGAGAGCAGCGAACAAGAGAAGGGAGAATGCTGACCTTGACATGATCCCAGAAGGGGTTCTAACTAAGACAAGAGGCCATTGACTTTTAGGCCTCCAACAAATGTACCAGTAGACACTTGGTACAAAACATCTGGCCGGAAAAGGCCAAGTGAAGAGAAATGGCATTCTTTCGATGTGCCAAGAGGTTCCTCTTTGACTCAAAAGAAAGAGCCTCAAGTTGCTGCACCTAAGGTTGCTCAAGTGTCCAGTAACTACAAGGGTAAAAATCCTATGTCTCGATCCCAATGGAGGAGATATCAAAGGAGACGAAAAGCTGAAAGGGAGGCTGCCAACGAACCTAAGGCAGAAACTAGTTCGAATGTTCCTCAAAGGAAACAAAGGAAGCCTCTAGAGAGAGAACCAGTTACCAACAGGCTAGTTTGGCCTAACCAAAGTGAAGTCGAAGACGAAGACGATGCTGAGTCCGACGATACTTTGGATATAATGGTGAATATTGTTTCAGTGCTGCCCAGGGAATTCAATCGACAGGTAGAAGTCGAAGCAAGTGACTGGGAGGTGGAACAAGAAATGGCCAAACATAGGCCAGTGTGCTATTTTGTCATGGACAATGGCACTACAGAGGAACAAAATGGCTTCTTCGAGCCACCTACAGAGGCGATGAAGAATCACCTCAAGCCTTTGTTCATAAGGGCTAAGCTCGAAGAAACTACTGTGAATAAAATATTGGTCGACTGTGGGGCAACTATCAATATTATCCCTCACTCTATGCTAAGGAAGATTGGCAAAAGAGATGAGGAAATTAAACCTCACAATATGGTCCTGTCGAACTATGAGGGCGGCATTGGGACCACCATGGGAGTGATCCAGCTAGATATCAAAGTTGGGTCCATCCTTCGACCAACGATGTTCATGGTCATATCGGCCAAACCTAACTACAACCTTTTGTTAGGCCGTGAGTGGATTCATGGTGTAGGCGCTGTGCCTTCATCGATGCACCAAAGACTGCTGCTATGGCGTCCAGATGGGATGGTCGAAAACATAGAGGCAGATCAAAGCTACTACCTTGGCGAAGTGAATCACTTGGGTGTGGCAGATTTCGACAAAAACTTGGCTCACATAGGGCCATGTCCAACACCTGACTTCGACATGGCGCCAGCGCCAAACACCTTTTGTTCCCTATACCTGCATCCTGAGCATGGTTTCCAATGGGACAGAGAAGACTTGTCCCACATAGACTTCAGTGGGTTAACTGATATCCAACCAACTGGTTGGGGAAGTGAATTCAGTGATAATGACTGAGTCACAGTCTTTGAAGCGAATTTCGGCTTATGTAGCCGAAACCAAGATGATAACGGCTCTCGAAGCCGAAGTAAAGTACATGGCCACACAGGCCACTGATCAACAATTATCTGCTGTTGGCCCAGGAAAGGATTTCGATCCAAAACCTCCTGATATCATGCCAGAAGAAATGCAGGAACAGAGGCTCGACGCCATCTATGACGATGAGCCTTTGGGCTTCGAAAAGGATCCCTTGGCGAACAACATTAAAATGTTAGCACAGGACCCTTTAGAAGAAATCAACTTAGGCGAAGGATCAGAGAAGAGGCCAACTTACATCAGCGCCAAAATTGATCCAGAACTTAGGTTGGAAGTAATCCAATTGCTGAAAGAGTTTAAAGACTGTTTTGCATGGGATTATGACGAAATGCCTGGTCTCGACAGAGGATTGGTAGAACTTCAGTTGCCAATCAAACCTGGAAAGAAGCCAATCAAGCAAAATCCAAGGCGCTTCGCTCCAGAAATATTGTCGAAGATCAAAACGGAGGTCGAAAGACTTCTGAAATGCAAATTCATCCGTGTTACAAGGTATGTCGAATGGATTGCAAATATTGTGCCAGTAATTAAGAAAAATGGCACATTAAGGGTGTGCATAGATTTCAGAGATTTGAATGCTGCCACCCCCAAAGATGAATATCCTATGCCTGTGGCGGAAATTCTAGTCGATTTTGCCGCTGGCTATGAATACCTGAGTATGCTCGATGGTTATTCAGGATATAATCAAATATTCATTGCTGAAGAGGATGTGTCGAAAACAGCTTTTCGATGCCCTGGGGCCTTAGGCACTTACGAATGGGTAGTGATGCCTTTTGGCCTAAAGAACGCTGGGGCAACGTACCAGCGAGCAATGAATACTATCTTCCATGATTTTATTAACACTTTTATGCAAGTTTATATTGATGATATTGTTATAAAATCTGTTTCCAGGAAGAACCATATTGACCACCTTCGACAATCATTCGAAAGAATGAGAGAACATGGTCTGAAGATGAACCCTTTGAAGTGTGCGTTCTGTGTGAAAGCTGGAGATTTCTTGGGCTTCGTTGTCCACAAGAAAGGAATCGAAATCAACCAGAACAAGACGAAGGCAATTCTGGAAGCGAAAGCGCCATCGAATAAGAAGGAATTGCAATCTCTCTTAGGGAAGATAAATTTCTTAAGGAGGTTTATATCTAATCTAAGTGGGAAAGCTCAGGCCTTTTCACCCTTACTTCGACTGAATAAAGAGGGGTTCGAATGGGGGCAAGAGCAACAAGAAGCCTTCGACAAAATCAAAGGGTACCTCACTAAGCCACCTATTTTGGTGCCTCCTTGTAGCAATAGGAGTATGAGATTGTACATAGCTGCATCTGACAAAACTCTGGGAAGTATGTTAGCCCAAGAGGATGAGAATGGAGTCGAAAGACCCATTTATTATCTCAGTCGAGTTTTAAACGATGCAGAAACTAGATATAGCGAAGTTGAAAAATTGTGTCTATGTCTGTATTTTTCTTGTACAAAACTCAAGCAATATATAAAACCGGTTGATGTTTATGTTTCGTCTCATTTTGATGTTTTCAAATATATGTTGTCGAAACCTATCTTGCATAGTCGAATTGGCAAGTGGGCATTAGCATTAACTGAATACTCCTTGACCTTTATGCCTCTTAAGGCAGTAAAAGGACAAGTGGTTGCAGATTTCATAGTCGACCACTCAATTCAGGTCGAGGATATTAATTATGTGGAGATAGAACCTTGGAAATTCTACTTCGATGGTTCCAGCCATAAAGATGGAACAGGAGTAGGAGTCTTGATTATTTCTCCAGATAAAATTCCAACAACATTCAAGTACAAAATAGAAGGTTCTTGTTCGAACAATGAGGCCGAGTATGAAGCTCTAATTACTGGCCTTGAGATATTGTTGGAATTGGGGGCAACTCGAGTCGAAATAATGGGAGACTCAGAGTTAGTCATCAAGCAAGTCACAAAGGAATATAAATGCATAAGGGAGAATCTCATTATGTACTTTGTGATAGCAAATCGTTTATTGAAACAATTTGAAACGATCAATATTCGACACATACCCAGAGTCGAAAATCAAATAGCCAATGACTTGGCACAAATTGCATCTGGGTATAAGATTTCAAAAACGAAGTTACAAAGAGCAATCGAAGTTCGAGAAAAGATAAAAGCAACTTGTCTATCACCATCAGACTTGGAATCGACGAGGCTAGGATATGCTGATCACTCAAACTTCGAGATTTCGTTCATTGATAATTTGTCAGAGCAAGATTGGAGGAAACCCATTGTGGACTATCTTCAAAATCCAGGAGCTTCGACAGAACGAAAAACAAAATACAGGGCGTTGAGTTTTGTACTCATGGGTAATGAGTTATTTAAGAAGACGCCTGAAGGGGTGTTGCTGAAATGTTTAAGTGAAACTGAAGCATACATAGCCCTTTCGACTACGCATGCTGGGGCATGTGGGGCTCACCAAGCAGGCCATAAGATGAAATGGTTGTTGTTTCGACAAGGACTATATTGGCCCACTATGCTGAAAGATTGTGTTGAGTTCGCCAAAGGTTGCCAAGAGTGTTAAGTTCATACAGGCATCCAACATGTACCAGCAAGCGAACTTCACTCAATAGTGAAGCCTTGGCCCTTTAGAGGATGGGCGTTGGATCTCATTGGAGAGATTCGACCAGCATCATCAAAGAGTCAGAAATACATATTGGTAGGCATTGATTATTTTACTAAGTGGATCGAAGCTATCCCTTTAGTCAATGTGGACCAAGAAAATGTCATTGAATTTATTCAAAAGAACATTATCTTTAGATATGGAATTCCTGAGACAATAACAACTGATCAAGGGTCAGTTTTCACTGGTCGAAAGATGCAGGAATTTGCTCAGGAAACAGGTTTCAAACTCCTAACATCCACGCCTTATTATGCACAGGCGAATGGTCAAGTCGAAGCAGCTAACAAAGTGGTGATTGGCTTGATAAAGAAACATGTTGGGAAGAAGCCAAAGAATTGGCATAAGACGTTAGACCAGATTTTATGGGCTTGTCGAACGTCCCCAAAAGAAGCCACTGGGACAACACCATATAGGCTAACTTTTGGCCATGATGCAGTGTTGCCAGCAGAAATTTGTCTTCAATCTGCAAGGGTTCAGAGGCATTATGATATTCCTTCTGAAGTTTATTGGAACATGATGTTAGATGAACTGGTGGATTTAGACGAAGAGAGATTACGCGCTCTCGACTTACTCAGGCTTCAGAAGAAAAGAGTAGAAGACTCTTATAATAAAAAGGTAAAACCTAAGGTATTTTTGCCTGAAGAACTAGTTTGGAAGGTAATTCTTCCCATGGATCGACGGGATCGAAGCATGGGGAAATGGTCACCCAAATGGGAAGGACCCTTCAGAGTTATCCAAACTTTTTCTGGTGGAGCCTATGAAGTCGAAGAGATAAGTGGAGATAAAAGGCTCTTGAGAGTAAATGGTAAATATTTGAAAAAATACAAACCTATACTTCAAGAGATAAAAATAAAATAATAAAAGAACAAGTCTAAATTAACCATAAAAATGCCAAAATGGAAATTTTATTAATTTCAGCCAAGATGGCAATTGTTGTTGAATAACGATTACAGAAGATGGTTACAAAAGAGAATCAATCAAAAGGTAAGAGAATTCTTGAGTCGAAGATACTTGGCGTACTGCAGCTCCAACCTCTTCTTGCACCAGGAGTTTTCTTGCACTAGTTTGGAAATTTGAGCGTCGAGGCTTTGGGCCTTCTCAGCGAATTCCAGGCCTTGTTTGATCTCAGTCTGGCTCTCAGTGTCTGAGATGGTCGAAAGAATTTCCTCCTTGAGTACAGTGTTGGCGTTTATCTTCGCCTCTATCTCTGCGATTTGTGCTCGGAAGGAAACATTCTCTCGTTCAATGGCATCGACTCTTTCCTGCGCAGACGCTTTTTGTTTCGACAACTCAGCAATTCGAGAAGTCGAATCTGAGACAGCAGTCCACGCAGAGGAGCTTCTGCCATACAACACCTCGAGCTGACTGTTAAAACCTCTTTGGCGCCTGTAATCCGCTGAGACCTGATCAATCATAGAGTGTAACTCCATGATCAAGTCTGAGATTTCTGGGGCTACAGCTTCAAAGTCGACAGCATTCAAGACCTCTTTTAAGCACGATGGAGCAGTGGGGTCCCCCTCTAGAGTCTTCATCAAGTCCCTCTTGAAGAACTGGGCCTTAACCTTCGCCAATGCATCATCAAGAGGAGAAGTTTCAGTAGACTTCCCCGACAGGGTAGGAATTTCCTGACTAGTGTCAGACGAACTCTTACTCTCGATGATTGCATTGAGGTAGCTAACAGGATCAGTCTGTTTCAAGAGTTCCAAGTCCTCTTTTGACCTGTGCTTCGAGGAGGTAACCCTTGCAATAGTATTATCTTGGGTTTGAGGTTCTTGAGTGCTAAGTGCCTCGACTGGTTGCTCTTCGACTCTGACTGAGGCAGTACCAGCATCGACTTGTGGTTCTTCGTTAGCATCACCCTGGGGTCCTTCGCCAGCGTCATTTTGTGGCTCTTCGCTAGCGTCACCCTAGTGTCCTTCGCCGGTACCACCTTGGTTCTCTTCGTCAACAGCATCTTGATTCTCTTCGCCATTGCCTTGGTCCCTTTCTTCTTGATTCTCTTCTGACAAATCCACCACCTGAACCGTTTCTGGTTGTTGTTCCACCACTGGCTGTTGTTCCTCCACCATAGGTTCCTCTGTTGTTTTCTCCACTGTTTCAGCATTGGCCTCATTCTCAGTGTGGGCTTCGTCATTGCCCAAGTCTTTTTCCTGAGGCCTGCTAAGTTCAGCAGATTCCAGCGTTTCTGAGGTCCTTGGTGGAGAACTTTCAGTAGTGTCCTGAAAAAGAGGAAGAAGACAAATTTTCAGATGTCGAAAGAGACACAATCGAATACGGGTATCTATGCCTAAGTTATAACAAAGGTCTAAGGGATTACCTGTGGATTAACTTCAGCCCCAGGGCTGGAATTGTCACTCTCGACAGGTTTGTTAAGAAGAACGTTCAGTTCCTCCTCAGTTGGCTCCTCGATGATCACTGGAGGTGGCCTAGGCTTTCTCACAGCAACCTTTATTCTGACGGTTCGACCTTCAGGAGCAGGAGCAGGAACAGAAGCATCCTTCGTTAACTTTCGCCTCTTTAAGGGGGCAGGAGGAGAATCGCTTTCGTCATCACTTCCAAATTCGACCACCAGTGCTGCCCGCTTCTTGGGCGAAGGTGCCTAGAAAACCAATAGGAATTCGATTGAATAATTGCATCGAAAATAAAAAATCGAAATCCAGAAGAAAAATGAAGAAAATCTGGTTACCGATATAGGAGGCCTCTTCGAAGAGCCTTCCCCCTGTTGGTTGCTTATGGTCTTCGCCGGCGCTGTAGTCTTCGCCGGCGGTGGAGGTTTTGTTGAAGGGACTCCTCCCTGTTGACCTTCTGTAGCCTTCTTGGCTACAGGCTTTCGAACAACTGAAAGCAAATGAAAAAGTTAACAGGCTAGCAGTCGAAGAGAAAGACAAAAAAGTAATGTGAGAGCATGAACTTACATTTCTTTACTTTGTCCAACACAAGGACAAAAGACTTCTGCAACTCTGCCATGAAGTCCTTCTCGTCGAAGAAATACTCAGCATAATAGCTTCTCCACCACTCCTCGAAGGATGGTGAGCAAAGGAAATTAAGCTGGTAGTCAAACAGCGAGAGGATTGTTCGACCAGCATATCTTCCAATATGCTTGATGGCAGCTTCTTCTGTATAATCGTTGCAGAAGTACAACATTGACTTCTCTCTTTGAAAAATCGGAGAAGGTAGGGTCTGGATAATACCAAACTGGCGAGATACCAGATTTGGTTGGTAGGCAAGCAGACTCAGATGAGTCTTAGAACTCTTAAATCGAAGAGGCATGATCCTTGGTGTAAGGAACGCCTCCCAAAGTATTGTATGCTCATCGACATTGGGACCACTCGACTCCTTTGGATGTGGCCTTGTGAACCATGCTGGCCCCACCTTCCGTTGAACAAATGGAGCCATAGTTGAAACAAACTCCTTCCTTCGAGCAAACATTAGAACGAAGTTAATGAAGGTTTGTTGAAACTCCAGGCCGTCTTCCACAGGTGTCAGCAGAGCCAGCCTGATTCCTTCGATGCGTCTATTCGCTATCGCTGGCGCCTGTTCATTTATCTGAATCCTCTTGGGCAAGAAAGATTCGAAAGTGGCGTTGAGCCACAGTTGAAGTAGCCAAAAAGGCCCAGCGAGTAGCAAACTGGCCCTATCCTCGATATGTTTCAGAAGAGTGGCCCCATTGCTGATCGAGTCATAAAGACTGGCCAGAATCAGTTCTGCCAAACAGATGTTTTGGCGGTGATGCAGTTGGGTAGCAAGAGTGACCATCTTTTTGGTCACCTGCAGAGACTTCGAGCAAAACACAAAGCGAGTTAGCCATAAGGCTAGAAACGCTATGTGTTCGACATCCGACACCGCGTCTGTCGACCTGTCGTGATAATGGTTGATAAAAGTGGTGTATGTTGGCTTGGTCTCAGAGAAGCCAATTTGGTCCTCCGACATCTCCTCCGGATCGAAGTAATCTCCGGTTGGTCGAAGGCCAGTAATAGCGGCCACGTCGAAGAGTGTGGGGGTTAGCATCCCACATGGAAGATGAAAAGTAAAATGGGAGTAGTCCCAGAACAACAGTGAAGCTATAAGCATCTCCGGGGAGTAGTTTAAGCCTGTCTTCGACAGCATTACTAGGTCGAAGATTCCCATATCCTTCCAGATTGGAGTTTGATGCTTCTCCAACTTTGTTAGCCAAGCAACATAATCGGAGGTCAGATTAGGGCAAGACCTGAAGACCCTAACCCCTCTGTTGAAGAAGCGGAGGTCGATTTTTTCACGTGTAGGGTCTTCGTTGTCTTCTGCGTCTTTCTTGGCGCATGCTACTGGCTTTAGTTTCTCGACGATTGGGAAATAGCTCTTGATCTTCAGAGCTTCAGAGATGCTTGGATTCATGGGGCCAGACATTGCGAAGATCTGGTTGGAGTATCCAACCGGGATCATCAAGTGGCGCGAGTAAGCATCGCGAACGGAGATGTCAGAAGGTTCAGGAACCCTTCGTTTGCCTGTAGAGTTTACTACCGGAGCAGTGACGAAGACCTTGGGTTTAACATGTTCAGTTGGTGCGTTAGCACTGGGAGCAGTAGAAGCAGAGGCCATTGTTGAGGATGAAGATGAAGTGAAAGAGGAAGAGTTTTCTGCAAAGAGAGCAAGCTGGTACGAAAACAAGGAAGTTTGAAGGCTAGTTGGCGTAAAAAGTCCCACAATGGGATATTCACTGCTATTTATAGTAGTGGGAAAAATCCCCAATAACGAGGACATTAAATGCCATTTAATGCTGCAGGAGTTAGTGGGACGCGTGGCAGCCTCCTGTTGTTTTGGCCGTTTCTGCAGAAACAGAGGGACGCAGCGTGCGTCCTCGTTTTTGGGATTTGTCATAATGACAAATTCTGAAATGACGTTTGGTACTGCACGCCGTACTGAAAGTGACGTCCTAGGATCAAATCAATGATGGTTTCTTGGGATTGCCAATAGTTGGTAAAAAGCAACAAAAAGTGCACAAGTTAACTTGTGACTAAGCGTGGGAAGACAGGTGTCGAATGGCGTTTCAAAGAATGCCTTTTTCTTTCAGAGTCGAAATAAGGCATTCTTGGGGGGCAATTTGTTGGCTCCTAAAATTCGACACCTTTGTTTTGATCTATGTCAGCCATTAAAAGCTGAAAGATGCTTTCGACTGGCTAAGTCTGTCGAAGTGCCCGTCGAAAGATGGCAAAATACTTAGAAGATTTCTTCCAAGGAAGAAGGCTGATTGCCTTCGACGTCGAAGGAGTTTTCGTCGAAGATATCTCTTGACGAACGTGTTCGATGGTCCAGAGTGGAGCAGTTTGAAATTCAAGCTTTTTGGAGGGAAAACGGTTTCCAGCAGTTACTACGTGCAAACGTGCAAGGATCTGGAGCGTCAAGCATGGAGAACGTGCCAAGTGGATTGATCTCGAAGCAGTGTAACTGCCCGACGGTTACTTGGGATGTTTTAGTATAAATAGGAGTAGACGTGTAGTTTCTCGCGTGTGTTCACAATTCTATACAAAGTCACTCATTTAGATTCGAGTACCCAGCGTGTGAGAAAGAATTGTTGAGAAATGTATGTGTGAAACACCAATTTTATCAATTAAAGTCATTTACTTTCCCAGAATTTTACTTGCTTTTCTCTTTACATTTCCTGTCGAACCTTTACTTTAAAGCCTTGTTTATTTTACCAAGCCTTTCCTTTATGCAATTTACTTGAAACCTTTTTATTTAAAGCCTTATCCAACTTAATCAAACTTCAAAATCAACCTATGTCCATAGGATCAATCTGATCGATCCTGCGAGTAACCAAATAAGTAACCATTTGGAGGATCAGTGGTTGTTTACCAAAACCCAAGGTAAACACGAGGCAACCGTTTCGAGGCAACTATGATCTTTGGACAAGAGGGCGACCTCTAAAACTTCCTATACTTAATGACCACGTTCGAAGGCAACCAAGAGAGGTGTACCCTAAAAGTGCGCATGTGCGAGTGTGTTGTTTTCAGTTAATTTTGTCTTTGTACATGTTAATGGTTATCTAAGTTGATTTTAGGTTAAACGTTTAATCTTGTCATGCATCCCCTATTATCAAACATCTAACAGTTTATAAGTTGCGGAAATTAAATTGCGGAAATTTAACTAACTATTACAAGGCGTCGGGTATTTACATTGCCAAAAACAACCCTTTGAACATAAAATAAAAGGGGAAAAATAAATAAAGCGATAAAAATATTAAAAGTCCTATTAAACTATTACATTCCGGGAAACAGATACAATATTGAATAAAAATGGCACGCGTGCGGGAAATTAAATCGAATGCATTCTAGGGTTTTGACCCTTTGATTATTAAAGAAAAGATTTTTTTGGTTTATTTTGAATTAAAAGAAAATAGACTAAGTTAATTATTAAATTAATTAATAAAAATAATTTTTTTGGATTTTTTTGATATTTAAAGAAATAAAAATAAATTTGATCAATGTTAATAAAAACCTAATTGTCTAAGTTAATTTTAATTATTGCAAAAAAAAGATATTAAGGTTAATCCTAATTAAGACTAAATTAATTAAATGATATTTATTAAAAAAAAAAATACTGAAATTAATTTAATAAATAAAATATTTTTTTGGTTTTTGATTTTATTAATAAAAAGTTTTGATTGGTTATTTAATAGCAAAAATAATGATAAACAAATAATTAAAAAGAAGTAAATAAAATGAAAAAAGAAATAGAAAGACTTAGGGGGGTGTGGGCCTGGAAAAGGAGTGAGAATTGCAATTTGATGGCCCATTAACGTGCAGGCCTGGCTGACTTTTCTGATCCTCCATGCACCCTTTGACTTGAGAGTATGATGGACATCTCATCTGGACCACCAGATCTGACCTAGGGCCATCTGACAAGCATTTGAGTGAGGGAGTATCATGTACCGCGCGCTTGAGTTCACACTGAATGATCTGTTGAAAAATAATACAAAGCAATATGGGGACCTGGGATTCGAACCCAGGTCCTATGAGTCATTGTACAGCGCCTCTACCACTCAACCAGCGCGTTTCGTTTGTTAGTGTAATGGAAATTAATAATAATAAGACAAACAAGTTAATGGATCAGAAAATATAAAAATAAAGCGCGAATTTTTGAATGGAGCAACCGGATGGGGACACGTTGTCGTCCCTGTCCTCAGGTTTGTACAGAGATTACCTGCGGATTTAAATCCGCAGCAAAAGGCATAGGTCAATTCAAAAATCCATCTCAGGCCATATAAATGAAAGGTGATACCATGGATGAACTCGTCTTGTTCCCATGAACAAGATGGTACCCTTCTCACAAGCCAATTGTTCCTGTAATGGAAAGCCCTGAAAAAACCTAAAGAACCCTTCAATGGCATTTTACGATAAACATCACAAGAATGAAATTGATTATTACAGAAAGTTAGCAAATGTCATGAGGAATCAGAATATGCAATCGTTTTTTAGAATGGATGCAAGAATAAAGATTTAAGATTTCATGAACATAGAGGATTCGTGAGATGCTTACAGTTCTCTAGGGCGCGTATGAAAGCTTGTTAGGGGTTGGTTTCACTTCAGTGGATGTCCAGCAATGGATTGGTCTTGAGATTTGACCTCGAAAACACCTCTATGCACGATTTCAGTTTCAAGCTTTTTGCCAATTTTTTCAAGTTTGCTCTAAGTGATTCTGCAGCCTCTCACCTCCAATTCGTGTGCCTTTCACTTGTATATGTAATAATAAGCAATGCATTAGGTTAACTTTTATGGACTGAATCCTTGTACATCAATGCTTGGAGATTTGATTTGATCCTCCATTGATAACCTTCCAATTTTGTCCAAAATCCAATCTTTTTGCACATGGAATGTATGATAAAAATTTGATTCACTTGATGATGATGATTAGGTCCTGAAATAGCCAAAAAGAGATCAAATAATCAATGTTTGGATTTTATTTGATTTAAATTGATTTAAAATGAAATAATTCATTAAAAAATCAAATTAAATAATAAAATTGACAAATGGTCACAAGGCTGAAGCTAGGACACGTGTGTAGTGTGACAAGATCAAATCAAGTGGAAAAGAATGGGCCCATTTGACAAAATTTGAAGTTTTGAGGATAATTGACTTTTGGCAATGTTGCAAAAATGCCCAACTTCAACAATGCATAACTTCTTCAATTTTGAACTTTTGGAAGTGTTCTTAGACTTTTTATAAATCTTGAGATGTCCTCTAACCAACCCTTTTTGTATCATCTCATTTTGATATTCCATGCTCAAGTTATAAGCTTTGGCAAAAAAGGTGTTTTTGTTGACTTTCAAAAATGACCTATAATGTCCAAATTCATAACTTCTTGTGAGTGCATTTATTGATCTTAGGGTATGAATATGGATTGTAGGAAATTTCATCCTCTTCAAAATGAGCTTTGGATGGGTCATTTCTCATAAAGTATGAGAAAGTTATGCTTGGTCAAAGTTGAGTTGACTTTTCCTACAAAACCCTAATTTAGCAACTTTTGAGTCTTGATGAATTTTGAGCAATCCTTGATGAATCATGATCAACCCTTGATCAAATGATGAAATATCCTTCAAAATGAGAATGTTGACAAAAAATCTTGAAGTTTGACTGTATTTGGTTCACAGTTGACTTTTGCCCTAGCACAATCGATTTTTGGATCCTTTGAGCATTTGACTGAGCAAACTTCCTCTACAAGGCTTGAAATTTGACATGGATGAACTTGAGAACATATTAGGACATTGGGGAGAATTTTAGGTCATTTGGATGCAAGGACCTTTATGCAACACAAAACCCTAATTTGAGGTTGACTGCCTTAGGAGATAGCTTGACTGTCCAACTCTTGAGCAATCTTGATTCATTTGGAGATTTTTCTTGCAATGTCTTGGGAAATATGAGAGGGCAAATTTTGGGGTACAACATGTATCTTAGCAAAAATCAATCAAAAATACAAGATCATAGTCCCTCGATGACACTATCAATGTTGTCTTTCAAAATGATCTTAGTCCCTCAAAGAGAAAATGCTAAGATATCTCACAACATTGCTATCATGGCTATACGATGACCCATGTCCGTCCCTTTAAATCCAAAGATAAGGATTCTTACCAAATAAATTGTAAGATAGAAATATCAAAGGAAATAAAGAAATAAACAAAAGACTTTTGAGTAGGTAAATTGTTCCTAGTTGCTTCCTCATTTTCAAATCAAATATCCTTGCTTATTTTCAAAATAAACACCAACACTTTCAAAACACTTTCAAAACCTTTTCCAAACATGAAACATTTTCAAAAGATCAACACTTTGTATACATTCTTACGAACGAGAACTATTACAAGGTTTGCCTAAACGAAGGCCCATTTTCAAAATACTTTCAAAAACCACACAAGACACATTTTAAAACAAAAGCAAGTGATCTAGCAAGCAACTAAGAGCCCATAGATAACTATGGATGAAAAGGGGGATAACACCTTCCCTTTTCATAATATACCCCCGAACTCAAGAAATAATCTCAAAGGTCTTTCCTGTTCTTTTCCACCTTTCCTTTTGGATAAATGAAAAGTCGGTGGCAACTCTTGCTAACCGCAACAATTGTGATCAAACGCAAAATAACTAAGTCAGTTCTCCCACCGCATTACAGAACTGGCGACTCTGCTGGGGATCAAACCTTAATAGTGGGGTTACCTTAGGTCTAGATCACATTTACTTTCTTTTATTGTTTAATTTTTTTTCTTTACATTTTGGTTCTTTGTTTGGGTTTAAATCCTCTACCCGGATTTGGGATACCTTATAGGTAAGTAGCAATACATTGTGGAAACTGTGCGGGGTATACCGACATGGTATAAGCAATAGCTACATTAGTGTGAAATATTTGTGGGTACTGTTATCCCTTGAGTAGTCAAGGAGAATACATGGCCGCTGAGTGATGTCATAAAGCACTAACTGAATTCTAGAACTCTTACTTGACCAACTTGGCCATTAGGACGTAGTGAGATGACCGACTTTGGTGCAGTCCAAAGTTGGTAGATACTCGATACTACACTCATTGAGGTTTGGTTTTTTGGGATATTTCGGCCGCCATTAAAGAGGCTTGCACTGAAACAATGTCCGAGAAGACAACCCAATTACTATTGCTAGGACAAGTTTGAGCCAACTAAACTTCAAGAGGATACTTACCTATGAGACTCCATGCAAGCCTAAACCTAACGACTTGTTTGTTTTGTTTGTATATATTTACTTGTACATGACATCATAAACATCATAACATCATATTCATACTCACTAACCATTTCAAGGATTTTTGGGATTTATCTTTGTTTTATAGGACATGGATTATGTTTGCAGGAAAACCATTCAAGTCAATCTCGTAAGGATCCCTCCTCAACTTAAAGAGTTAGCATCAAGGGTTCCTGAGAATTCACCATTTACCGAAATATATGGTCGCCTCCTAAACTTGGTTATCTCCAACACTGATGAAGATACGATGAAGATGCTCTTCTAATTCTTTGATCCTATACACCATTGCTTCACATTTCCCGATTATCAACTTGTACCAAATTTGGAAGAATTATCCCAACTCTTGAGGATTCCCATTCTCAAAAAACTACCCTTCAACGGTACGGAAAGAGATCCAAAACCAGAAGAGATTGCTCAAGCCTTACACTTGCAACAATCTGATGTCACAACTAATTTGGAAACAAGGAGTGGTGTCAAAAGTTTCTTAGCCAAGTTCTTGTTTGAAAAAGCTCAAGACTGTTGGAACTCTTTGGATTTTCAAGCTTTTGAGGAAATTATGGCCCTTCTCATATATGAGATGGTTTTGTTTCCAAATCCTGACCAACTCATAGATGTAAACACCGTCAAAATCTTCATGTCTCGTAATCCAGTGCCTACTTTGTTATGAAACATCCTACATTCTTTTCACTCTCGCACTATGAGGAAAAGAGGTATCCTCATATGTTGCACTCCTCTATGGGCAAGATGGTTTATTTCACATCTTCCCCAATCTGTATTGAAGAACGAGCAAGGTTCAAGGTGGTCACATAGGTTGATTACTCTCAGACATTCAGATATTCATTGGTGTTCTCGATCTTTGAAGAATGTTACTATCGTCGACCGTTATGGAGAATTCCCTAATGTCCCCTTACTTGGCATTAGAGGAGGTATCACTTACAACCCCTTCCTGGCCTTACGACAATTTGGTTACGCCTGAAGGGATGGTCCACATAAGATGCTTATTCAAGGGTTGGTTTTGACTACGAGAATGACGATCGAGGTTACCGCCAGAGGTTTATCCGAGCTTGGAGGATGTTGAAAAAGGTAGATAGCAAGACATTTGGGAACAAGAATTCTATCCCCCTTGAGCCTTACCTTAAGTGGGTGCGAGCTCGTGCTCAGAAACTTGTGATGCCTTATCCTTCCATCTTACCAGTTATCATATAACCTATTGTGGAAGGGGATGTCCCATACACTGTCCTTCATCCTAACATGCCCACCTCTCTCGAAGACTTGCAAACGGATTGGATACATCTTAAGGGGGAGCGAGACACTTTCGAGGCCCAATTCTACGCCAGCAAGAAGAAAGTTCTGGAACTCACTAAGCAACTTCATGAAGAGCGGAGTCTAAATGCCTACATCGCACCAAAGAGGATGCGTTCAACTTTTTTATCTTAGAGTTTTGTATTTCTTTGTAAGCCCAAAGAGGCATAATGTACTTAAACTTTGATTTATTAATATAACGTGTGTTCCTTTTTGTCTAAAGAAAATTTAAATCTCTAATTTCCTTGAAATCATTGCATATGCATCTTCATCCATCATAACACAAACAGGTTTCTTACAACAAGACTCCTTATCTTTCTACTATTTATTTCAGTGAAATGGATATTGAATAGACAGTAAAAGATCTCCAGGCGCAGAACGCTCAGTTTCAACAAATGTTCTTGACTCTGGCAGAAGGACAAGAGGATTTGAAAACTTTACTGATCAAAGAAAAGAAAAAGAAAGCAAAGAAATCAACTGGTGTTTTGAATCTGGGAAGAAGGTTCCAAGGGCCAGCCAGACGGACCCTAGACTTCGCAACATCATCAGGTGAAGGGGACAGTCAAGAAGGGAAAAACAAGGAAGTGAATGACCCTCTAGAATCTGAAGAGGAAGAAGAGGTTGATTACTCTGAATAGCAGTATTCTCCAGCTGACGACAAATTCAAAAACAGTTGGAAGATCGCTTAAATGCTATGGAGATCCAAAAAGCACCCGGGTTAGATTTTGAGGAGCTAGGACTTGCCTCAGGGGTTTTCATACCGTAAAAATTCAACTTCCCTACTTTCGCTAAATATGACGGTGTCTCTTGTCCAAAACTACATTTAAGGTCATACGTCAGGAAAATTCAACCCCATACTATCGATAGAGACCTATGGGTACATTTCTTCCAAGAAAGCTTGTCAGAGACGCAGTTGGATTGGTTCTATCAATTGGAAGGGAGCAATATTTGCAATTGGGAAGACTTGGCTGCCGCCTTTTATAAACAATACCAGTATAATGTTGACGTAGCTCCAACTCAGACACAGCTGTAAGGCATGTCCATGGGTGCAGGTGAAGGTTTCAAAACCTATGCTTAAAAATGGCGGGATCTCGCAGGAAGAGTCCAACCCCCTCTATCTGACTGGGAATTGGTGGATATGTTCTTAGGCATGCTGTCTGGTCCATTCTTCAAACACTTGATCAAAATCTCCTCAGCTGGATTTACCGAATTAATCATGACTGGCGAACGAGTAGAAGCGAGTATAAGAAGTGGAAAAATTCAAAAATATGCATCCTCGAGCGCATTGAAGAAACCATTTGCTGGGAAGAAAGAGGTTGGTGTTGTGTACCATCAAAGGAGTCAGGATAGAACTGAACATCTTCCAACATTAGGGGCTGTCATGATCCCTAAGCCTGCACCTACTCAACAAAGGAATAGTCAGCCAAGAATAGATAGACCGGTAAGACAATTTACCCAGATAAATATGATGTTGTCTCAAGTCTTGCCGCATTTGTTGAAATCTAATCTGGTGACCTTGCGGGAAGCTCCGAAGAATCCCAACACTGCCTCTCCCCGTTATAACCCAAATGCTTGTTGTGCTTACCATTCAGAAAGTCCAGGTCACGATACAAATGACTGATGGGTTTTGAAAAACAAGGTGCAAGACCTTCTTGAGGTAAAAGAAATTGAGTTTGATGCTCCTGAGATCCCAAATGTTATCACCGCTCCTATGCCCAAGCACAGTCGCGGTGTTAACACTGTTGAAGATGATGTGTTTGTTGTTGTTGATGAACTTGTTACTCCTCTCCTAACTGTCAAAAGGAACCTGTTAAAGGTCGGTTTATTTCTGGGCTGTGGCAAAGACTGCCACCTCTATTTATCCCTACCGACTGTTTTTCATTTATTGAAGGCAGGTGTCCAGCGCCTGATGGATGACAAAGAGATTTTGTTTGAAAAGACTCTCGTTCCAACCATTGCTTACAAGGATGTTTCAATAGTAACCATTTCCGCCAATCCTCCCAGGGTCTCCACCAAAAGACCCATCAAGATTACATATATTCCAAAGGTGACTCCACTGATAATTACTATGCCAGGGAAAATCCCATACTCCTCAGATAAAATTGTCCCCTGTAACTATGGGGGTGACGTCTACTACCACGGCGTCAAGCAAGATTGGCTGGCTGTTGAAGACTCGGTTTTTGAGAGGGCTGACCCCGACATCGGCAACATTGTGGGAACCAGCAAAATAACCAGAAGTGGAAGAGTGTTCTCCCCTGAGGTTGCTCCTCTGAAAACTGTTACCAATCCTGTGATCATCCTTGCTTTTGTTCCTGTTGATACTACTACTACTACAGTTCCTGTGGTTACCCTTGCTGACACCTCTATCACCAAGTCGACCGAGACTCGGGGGAAAGGAATTTTGGTTGAACCTGTCTGGATGAAGGCGCAATCAGTACCTATCCCAGAGGCTTCCAAGAAGGAGATGGAATAAATTTTGAAAATCATAAAGAGAAGCGACTATAATGTAGTCAAACAGCTAGGGCAAACCCCTTCAAATATTTCTATGCTAGCCTTACTGTTGTGCTCCGAAGCTCATGCGAAGGCCTTGGTGAAATTTCTTAAAACTTCCCATGTGCCACAGGAAACCTCTACTGATCAATTCGAAGATTATGTGGCTAGTTTGACAGCTGATAATGGTTTGGGCTTGTCTGATGCTGATCTTACACGTAGAGGGAGGAAACACAATAAGGCATTGCATGTCTCTGTCGAATGCATGGGCACTACTTTGACCCATGTCCTGCTAGATACTGGTCCGTCATTGAATGTGTTGCCTAAGAAGGCTCTGGATAGAATAGACTGTGAAGGTTTGACCTTAAAACCTAGCAACATAGTGGTAAGGGCCTTCGACGGTTCGAAGAGAATGGTGCACGGGGAGGTGGACATCCCCATTAAAGTTGGAACTCAGACCTTTGATTCAACTTTCTATGTAATAGATATTCGCCATTCCTATTCCTGTTTATTGGGCCGACCTTAGATTCATGACACTGGTGTCGTCACCTCTACATTACATCAGATGTTGAAATACCCAACCAAGGGAAAAATCATCATTGTCCATGGAGAGGAGGAATATATGGTCAGTCACCTGAACTCCTTCAGATATGTGGAAATGGATGGTGAATTCATTGAAACTCCATGTCAGCATTTCGAGGAAGTCCTACAAACAGTTGTGGAAACCAAGACTGTTTCCAAAGTTCTGAAGATTACCAGACCTCCGCTGAAGATGGCTTCTCTGAAAGATGCCAAGGCAGTAGTCGAATAAGGTGGGTGTACCATTTGGGGCCAACTCCCGGATATTCCCTATAAATCTGACAAATTTGGTTTGAGTTTTACTTCAGGATCCCAAAAAGTCGTCCGTCATGCTCGTGCCGAGGAACCACCTTTACAGATCAGCAACCATGGAGTCAACGCAGTGGAGGATAGTGATGACAACTGTGACCTGGAAGAATGGATTTTCCCAACTATCAGCGGAGGACTCAACAACTGGGAAGCCAAAGAATTTTCCCCTATAACTTTTATCCAATAGTAATTGTCTTTAAAATTTTGTCGGACTTGTAATAATTAAACAATTGAGACTTTTAAAACCTTGTGTCTTACCCGAGGCACAACGGTCCATTTGTAAGGGTTGTTACTTCATTTTCATATGTCATCAATGAATCATGGATGTTTTTGCATGCAAAGTTTACGCTCTTTGTTCTTCTTTTTCTACATTTTTATTTTTTTCAAATATAGTTATGCTCTTACACACACTTACATATCAAAATGCAGATCCACATCCACTCAGGATCCCATGGGTAACGATTCTGCTATGGCCTATTGTGACTTTGAAAATTCGATCTACCAAGCCGAAAACGAAGGTGAGGAAGATTGTGAAGTGCTAGGGGAACTAGCCAGGTTATTACAACAGGAAGAAAGGACCATAGACCCCCACGAAGAACCGGTGGACATAGTTAACTTAGGTACCAAAGAATACAAGAAAGAAGTCAAGGCAGGTGCCAATCTTGAACCTAGTGTCAAGAAGTGCTTAACTCAGTTGCTACATGACTATGTTGAGGTCTTTGCTTGGTCATACGAAGATATGCCAGGACTTGACGCTGATATCGTGGTCCATCGTCTACCGACAAAAGAAGACTGCCCTCCAATAAAGCAGAAAGTTCGTCGCATGTGGCCAGACATGTCAAAGAAGATCAAGACGGAATTCATGAAACAATTTAACACCGGATTCTTAGTCATAACCTCCTATCCACAATGGGTCACCAATGTTGTTCCAGTGCCTAAAAAGGACGGTAAAGTACGCATGTGTGTGGATTACAGAGATTTGAATAGGGCAAGCCCTAAGGATGATTTCCCGCTTCCCCATATCGATATTCTGGTTGACAATACCGCACAACATAAAGTGTTCTCATTTATGGATGGTTTCTCAGGCTATAATCAAATCAAAATGGCACATGAGGACATGGAGAAAACGACCTTCGTCACACAGTGGGGCACATTCTGTAACAAAGTTATGCCTTTTGGGTTGAAAAATGTTGGGGCAACTTATCAGCGTGCCATGGTAGCTCTATTTCACGACATGATCCATCACAAAATAGAGGTCTACGTGGATGACATGATAGCCAGATCTTAAGCTAAAGAGGAGCATCTGGACCATCTAGGGGAACTGTTTGAAAGACTGAAGAAATACAAGCTAAGGTTGAATTCGAGTAAATGCACATTTGGAGTGAGGTCCGGTAAACTCCTAGGCTTCATCGTCAGCGGTAAAGGTATCGAAATGGACCCTACAAAGGTAAAAGCAATACAAGAAATGCCTGCTCCTCGCACCGAGAAGGAAGTCATAGGATTCTTAGGACGTCTAAACTACATCGCCAGATTCATTTCTCACCTAACCGCTACTTGTGAATCAATCTTCAAATTACTGAAGAAAGATCGAGTGTTGAATTGGAACAACGACTACCAGGCTGCCTTCGACACGATCAAAGAGTACCTTCAAGAGCCTCCTGTTTTGATGCCTCCAGTCGAGGGAAGACCTTTAATCATGTATCTAACTGTCTTGGAAAATTCAACGGGGTGTGTGCTGGGGCAGCATAACGAGTCTGGCTGAAAAGAGCATGCTATTTATTACCTGAGCAAAAAGTTTACCGACTGTGAAACCAAATATTCACTGCTCGAGAAAACTTGTTGCGCTCTGGCATGGGCTGCTCGCCGGCTAAGACAATATATGTTGACCCATACTACCCTATTGATATCCAATATGGATCCAATTAAATACATATTCGAGAAGCCCGCCCTCTCTAGGAGAATAGCAAGATGGCAGATGATCCTGACTGAATACGACATTCAGTACACTACCCAAAAAGAAATAAAGGGCAGTGTGCTAGCCGATCAACTTGCTCATCAAGCTGTGGATGACTACCAGTCCATGAAATTCGAGTTCCCAGATGAAGACATCATGATGGTAAACAATTATGAAAAATTAAGACCATATGACGGACCTAAACAAGGATCCCAATGGACCTTGGTTTTTGACGGAGCTTCCAACGCACTCGGCAATGGCATAGGTGTTGTGATCATATCCCCTGAAGGATGCCATACTCCCTTCACTGCAAGACTTTGTTTCAACTGTACCAATAATATGGAAGAATATGAAGTGTGTATTATGGGTCTCAAAGCTGCCATAGATTTGGGAATCAAGTCCTTAAGTGTATTTGGAGATTCAACCTTAGTCATCAGTCAGATCAAAGGAGAATGGGACACGAAGCACCCTAGTCTCATCCCCTACAAAGAACATGTGTTGACATTAATCCCATATTTTGAGGAAATTACCTTTGAGCATTTTCCACGAGAGGAAAATCAACTAGCGGACGCGCTAGCCACTATGTCATCCATGTTTAAAATCAAGTGGGATAACGAGGCTCCCCAGATCACCATTGAGCAAATGGATGAACCATCTTACTGTCACAAGATCGATACTGAAGAAGTAGTGGACAAGCCTTGGTTCCATGAAGTTAAGAGGTATCTCGAGGCCCAAGAGTATCCAGAGGGAGCTTCAGTCAATGATAAGAAGTTCTTGAGAAGATTCTCTGCTAAGTTCTTCCTCAGTAATGGCATTCTTTACAAGCGAAACCACGACTCTACTTTGCTTCGTTACGTAGACAAGGTTGAGGAAGACATGATCATGGATGATCTACATGAAGGCACTTTTGGCACACATTCTAGTGGGCACACGATGGCTAAAAAGATCCTAAGGGCGGGGTACTACTGGTCTACCATGGAAGCAGATTGCCATCAGCATTCACGAACCTGTCACAAGTGTCACATCTATGCTGACAAAGTACATGTGCCTCCAGTTCCTCTAAACGTCCTGACTGCTCCCTGGCCATTTGGGATGTGGGGCATCAACATGATTGGAGAAGTCAAACCTATAGCTTCTAATGGACACCGCTTCATCATGGTTGCCATTGACTACTTAACGAAGTGGGTTGAGGCAGCTTCTTTCGCTTCTGTTACCAAGAATGTTGTGGCTCGATTTATCAAACAGAATCTCATCTGTCGGTACGGTATCCCAAAGAGAATCATTATGGATAATGGTACCAATCTCAACAATACTATGATCACTGCACTATGCGTGCAATTCAAGATCCAACATCATAACTTTTCCTCTTACCAACCGAAGATGAATGGCACTGTCGAAGCCGCAAATAAAAACATCAAGAAGATCATACAAAAAATGATGGTAACCTACAAGGACTTGCATGAGATGTTACCATTTTCTCTCCATGGTTACCGTACCACGACACACACGTCAACAGGGGAAAATTCTTTCTCTTTGGTATACGGTATGGAAGCCGTCCTACCAATTGAAGTCCAAATAACTTCTTTGAGAATCATAAAGGATGTAGGGCTGAATAAAGATGAATGGATTCAAACTCGACTTGACCAGTTGAATTTGATTGATGAGAATAGGCTTACGGCTGTCTGCCAAGGTCAGATGTACCAAAAACGTATGATCAAAGCTTTTAACAAGAAGGTCAGACGTTAAGCATATCGGGTTGGTGACTTGGTAATCAAGCGTATCATATTGCCACAAGGTGATCCCAGGGGCAAATGGACTCCTAAATACGAAGGACCATTTGTGATCAAAAGCATATTCTCTGGTGGAGTAATGATCTTAACCACTATGGATGGCGACGACCTTCCGTATCATGTAAACGCGGACATAGTCAAAAGATACTACGCATGAATAAAGACCCGCTAGGTCGACTGTCCTAGGAAAAATTAGGGCATCTCGGCAAACCAAAAAGGTTTGGGCAAAAATTAGGGATAAAATACAAAAAAAATTGTACACCGGCAAGCTGAAAACCCGAAAGGGCGGCTTGGGTAAAAAAGGGTATCCCGGTGGACTGAAAACCCGAAACGGTGGTCCAGGAAAAAGTTAGGGAATTAAAGCGTATGACTATGTCCCGTTGAATCACCTTGCAGGAAACCTTCAGTATCGATTGACAAGCTCAAACGGTTCTAATCAATCCAATCAGCTTCGGACAAAGCAGCGAGTGGACGAGACGCTCAAAGACATGAAGGCTATAGCAGAATGGGAACCCCATGGGATTATTTCACATAGATATCTTTTCTTTGTATCAATTTTCATTTTCTACGACGACACTCCCTTACTAGGATATTCGTCTCGTTGTACAAAAATACTTATTCAAGTTAATACAAAGATATTCCTTTGAAAGTGCAAAACTATCAGTTTTTATTTTATTTCCGTGTTTTGTTTACAAAAATGTCCAAGGATTATTTTTGAACATATGAATTTGAACGTGACTACTGTTTACAAATGAGCAAAAAAAAAGAGGAACGGAAAATAGAAAGACAAACACTAATGGCTTTGAGAAATAGGATAATATTTTTAGACCATTCCATAAAATCCCCCGCAGGTACCTTTCCAGCAAGAGCAGAAGCTTGGACATCCCACTACAGGATCGCTAACATGTCTCTGGTATGCAGCCTAATGGTATCAAGTGCTCTAACATCCCCGACGAAACAAAACTTCTGGTTACCACTCCAAAGATTCCCCAGTGAAAGTTGCCCAGTTTCTCAAGATTCCCCAGCAGGTTTTCAAGAGGTCCACAAGCAATGCACAATGTTTCCCTTACACAACAGAGTTTATTTCTCTAACAAATGGAAACTCATCAACACTTCAACTTCAAAATATGAAGACTTACACTCCTCATTTTCAGCAGTACTCAGGGATTTATTTTCCCCGACTCCAGCAACACTGTGGCATAACAATTAATATGTCCATACATTACATCCATACGTCATAGCATTGACAACACAAATACATACAACGCGATATCATTTATTTTGAGAAACAACATTATACCATGCATTTCATACATCATGGCATTGCATGCAACTAACCTTTCACTTTTTCAGGAAAGGTCAATCAACAGAAAATTATCGTCAAATTTTCAACAAGTAAATTATAGATCAATTCCAGAGAAAGGACTGGTCGACCATCTACATAACAGATGTTTCCTCCAGACCCCTGCTGGTTCAGTTTGAATCTCTCAATGATTTATTCTTATTCTTTCCTGCAGACGCTTTCTAAGGTTCAGGCGTCTTCTCTAGTTCAGATAAATCTCTCAATGATTTGTTCTGATTATTCTCCAGATCCCTGGCCTGTTCAGTTTAAATCTCTCAACGGTTTATTCTGATTCTTTCCCGTAAACGTTTTCTCTGGTTCAGATAAATCTCTCAATGTTTTGTTCTGATTCTTCTCCAGATCCTTTCCGGTTCAGTTTAAATATCTCAACGGTTTATTCTGATTCTTTCCCGCAGACATTTTCTCTGGTTCATATAAATCTCTTAATGGTTTGTTCTGATTCTTCTCCAGATCCCTTTCGGTTCAGTTTAAATCTCTCAACAGTTTATTCTGATTCTTTCCCGCAGACGTTTTCTCTGGTTCAGATAAATATCTCAACAATTTATTTTGATTCTTCTCCAGATCCCTGTCGGTTCAATTTAAATCTCTCAACAGTTTATTATGATTCTTTCCCGCAGACGTTTTTCTGGTTCAAATAAATCTCTCCATGATTTGTTCTGATTCTTCTCCATATCCTTTCCGGTTTAATTTAAATCTCTCAACAATTTATTCTGATTCTTTCCCGCAAACGTTTTTCTGGTTCAAATAAATCTCTCCATGATTTGTTCTGATTCTTCTCCATATCCCTGCCGGTTCAGTTTAGATCTCTCAACAGTTTATTCTGATTCTTTCCCGCAGACATTTCTGGTTCAGATAAATCTCTCAACAATTTATTCTGATTCCTATCCAGATCCATGATGGTTCAGATAAATCTCTCAATGATTTATTCTGATTCTTTCCTAGTAGGCACTTTCTCTGGTTCAGATAAGTCGCTCAAAGATCTACTCTGATTCTCTCCAGTTAAAGAATATTCAAGACCTCTTTGGTTCAGTTTAAACCTCTCAACGGTTTATCCTGATACTTTCCAAATTAACATTTCTGGTTCAGATAAATCACTCCAAGATTTATTCTGATTCTTCCCAGTCAAACAACGTACAAGACTTCTGCTAGTTTCAGATAAATCACTCCAAAGATTTATTCTGATTCTTTTTCAGTTGAAATCAAGTTCAAACTTAATCCATTTTCTGTCAATAGTCACCTTTTGATGGAACTACAATCCCATCTACGGAAAATCTCCACCGTTCCTCCAAATGGCATCTATAAGCCCATTCACAGTTCAACTTCGAGTGCAAATTTCTAGGCACTCTAGTGTTCAATCATCTTCCACCTTCAAGTCACGAATGACGGATCCGCCAACCTAACTCTTCAGGTTTAAGAAGATTGAACAGGGGTAGCTGTTGTACCCCAAAATTTTCCCTCTCATTTATCAAGTATTTTCTCACAAGATCTCCTTTGGTTCAAGACTGCACAAAGGTTGATCAGCTTAAGACACCTCCTTAAGCACTGATGACTGAAATTAGGGTTTGAGATTGCACAAGGATAATTGAACTTTTAATGCCTCATATGATTTTCATGGATCATTATAGACCCTCAATATTTCTCATATCAAGTTTCAAGTCCTGGGTCACATTTTTGCTCAACCAAATGATCAGTTTACCTAAAAATCAACTGTATTGGGGAAAAAGTCATTTGTGGCCAATTTACAGTCAAACTTCATAACTTTTTATTCATATCAATATTATGAACTCATATATTTCATTTTATCAAGTTTGGACCATAATTCCTCAAGAAATTTGATTAGATCATCAAAAGGGCAAAATGGTCAAAATTAGGATTTTGACTGAGAAAGGGCAATTTCTGATTTTTGGCCTAGCAAATGGTTAATTGGTTTGAGACATGGTCTCAAGGTTTAAAATGCATCATTTTGACCTAATGGTATAACTCAAAACTTCCCTCAAAGATCAATTGATTGATAGTTGATTTTTAGTCAACTGATCAAAAGTCAAGTGTACACTGAAAAGTTAAACTTTGACTTTTTGGTAAAAATCAAGTGTCAAAAATCACAATTCATAAAAACATGTCAAAATTTAAAACTTGTTCATCAAGAAATCAAAAAGTCAAGATTTCATTTGGAAAAGTCAAAGTTTCCAAACTTAGAATTTTTTCTAAGTGTTGAAAACTTCATATTTTTTCACAACTTTGAGCCAATTTTTCACCATGATGCAAGATGATTCAAAGGAAACTTTAAACATGAAAGTTTTAGATCTCAATGATATCTAAAACGTTTATTTACATAAATCCTCCTAGAAATTCTTGGATTTTAAGTTATTAACCATGAAATCATGGTCATGAAACTACAACACTTAGTGAAATTTTGAGCATTTTGGTCAGGATTTTGACCTAACTTCTGGGCCAAGTTTCACATAGTTTCATTTGGATTTTGCAAAGGTGATTCAAAGAGGGATTGTAGAGAACATTACAAGATTTACAAAATGTCCAAGAACTCCTTGAGATCATTTTTGAGCAAGGAGAATCAAAGGTCAGAAGTTAGGGTTTCAAGTTGTTTTACAAGGCAGAATTTATGATGCACAATGGACCAAATCACATAGCCATGCTGCATAATCTCACTTTGTAGGCTTCTAACTTGAAATTCACTCCTTAATTAAATATTTACATAACATATTGAGCCATTGCCCAAGCATTTGAACCATTATCCAAGTTGCATTTCCATTTTTGGAAGAAAGGCACCATTGTTATTCTTGAAAAGTGGCTTTAATCATAAAGTCCACCCTCCTTGAGCATTGAACTTGTTCTTTATGCACACACAAACCCTATAAATCAAAAGCAAGCATGTCTAAAGTAATAACCACTCTATGAAGTCCTGTACCTTGCCTTGGAACAAGATGTTTTAACTTTACTGCAAAAACAAGAAAGATGCTACAACTTGAGATTTCAAATTCTGACTTGTTGTAGAACATAAAACCTCTTTCCTATAAATACATACACTATTGGCAAGATAACTCACGCATGTACAAGCCCTTAAACTCACTCAAACCCTCCCAAACTCAGATTGCACACAAAACTCCATTTTTATGCAGAAACTGACCTTACACTCCCATCTCTCAAATTACTCGTGCGTTTCATCTCCAAATCATTCCAAAAGTTCCTAAACATCATCCACCACTCGCCCCAATACCTGTTACAGTTCTGTAACTCCATTTCCACCATTGTCCAAACTCAAAATTAGAGCAGTGCAAGTGGACTTCTCCAGAACTCCTCAGCCACTTTCAGCTCAAGCCAAGCATCACATTATCTTCCTGGGAACTTGAAGAAGCTAACCCAATCACTAGAACTCATTGAAAGTTACTCAAACTCAAAAAACGATACCCTCTTGCAAGGTGAGTTTTCTGACTTTTGAACTTTCATATAGGCATTGTTAGGCTTCCATTTTCAAAGATAAAATGTAGATACCATTGCCACGAAGCTATACATATCCATAATTTTCATTTATATGGCATGAGCTTAGAGAATTTTGGAGTTGAAGTTTCTGAAATTTTTAGGGTTTAAATTAGGGCCAGAAAAATTCCCACTCATCTTAGATTGATAGCTTTCATTATTTATATGGTTGGATTCGTGGAAAGAAACGCCACAACTTTCATGTTTGTACTTTCCATTTTTGTTGAGAGATGAACAAGTTACATGTTGTCTGGCTGGGCGTGAGGTTGAAGATGAAGTTCAGGCCATGGACTTGATTTGTAATATATATTTATGGTTTGATATAAGTAAACAAATGTATAGCCACCCCATGGTAAGGCAGCGTGCTGGTAACCAAGAGGGTGTGGGTTCAACACCCAGCGCACTGTCTTTTGATCTTTTTTTCACATTTTCACTCCTTTTCTTTTTTGTTTGCAGCGCCTAGGCCCCATAACTTTGGGCCTTCATTTTTTTTGCTAACTTTCTCCCCTGATTATGTTTCATACCCCACTGGTCCAACTTTATTTTATTTATTTCATTTTTATTTATTTCCTTTCTTATTTTATTTTATTTTCAGTTTTATTTTATTATTTTTATTACTATTATTATTATTATTATATTATTTTTATTAATGAAAAAAATATAAAAATATTTTTATTTATTATTTACACTTATTTATTTTATTTTCTTTATAAAGATAAAAAGAACAAAAACATTTTCCTTTTAATAAATAAATTTCCTTTTCTTAATTAATTAATATTTAGACTTAGGTTTAATTATTATTTTATTTTCCTAATTAAAATTAACTTAGAATTTAGGTTTCTCTTAATTAATTAATGTTCTCATTTTATTTTTATTAATTTAAAACCTTTTTCTTAAAAACCTTAAAAATCCTTTTTTAAGTTAATTTCTTTTTTTAATTAGTTTAAGTTAATTTTATTTAATTTTCCTTAATCATTTTCTTTAATTAGGTCAAGACTAAACCCTTTCATAAAAAACCAAACAAAATCATCTTTTTTTCCATTTACATTCTTGCATTTTTATTTTTATTCAAATCTTGTATATTATTCAATATGGTTGTAATAGTTAATTAGGTTTAATTTTCTTGCAATTTCCCCATTTGTAAATTATTACACCCCTCCCCTAATGATTTAATAACTTAGTATTTTTATTTTTCGTAATTTAATGCTTTATGCTTGTAAATTAGGGTTTCTATGGAAAGATTAAAAGCAACAAGTTAGCAAACCCTAATATAAGACAAATCAAGCATGAAAAACACACACTTGTACACTTTGCACCCTTAGGGTAAATCCACTTTGTTGCCTTATAAAAATGGTCATGGTATGCATGTGGGGTATCTTATCAAAAAGCAATCAAAAATACAAGATCATAGTCCCTCGATGACACTATCAATGTTGCCTTTCAAAATGATCTTAGTCCCTGTTGTACCCCAAATTTTCCCCTAATATCCCCTTACCATACCATATTGATTCAATCACAACAAGATCACATTAGGGCTTTTGGTTCTCCCTCCTATCTTGAGCTTTGCTCTTTGAGGAATCACCAAGCACCTTGACTTGATTTTTATTGTGTAATTATTCTTGTTTTTGTTTTTACTTTCCTTTTAATTAATAAAATGCAATTTTGGTTTGTCTTACTTGTCAACAATGCAGGTAAAGGCAATGGGGCTTAGCAAGTTGATCCATGGGTTCATGAGTTTATTTCCATGACCTAGTAAATGAAGCTTGAGAAGTTCAAACCTCACCATGGAAGTTGTTTTGGAAGGGATGGAATGGTTAGGTTATTTTGGTTCACTACATTTCCAAATTATCAAGATTGATTCAAAAGTACAAGGGGTTGATTGAAGGAGTTGTCATGCTTGGACAAGGCCTTGTTCCCATTGATCACAAGTGCACATTTCTCACAAATATCAATATATATAAGTGGTTGTGGTTTCTATGATTTCTCATTATCATCCTCAACAACTTATATTTGCAAAGAATTTATTTTGGTACAAGAAGTTTGTTCAAAATTGTCAAAGTACCTCAAAGCATGTTTCTTGATCTAGGAGCTAGGGTTTTGAACTTCAAAGAAGCATATCTTTCTCATATTTTGGTATTTTTTAGTTATTACAAAGGCATCCTTCTCCTAAAAGGGTTGGTAACAAATTACTTCAAAAGTTTCAAGGAGTTTTCATAGGGAAGAAACTTGATGATGAAGAAAGATTACAAGTCCTCCAGACGAATCCCCATTTTTCCATGTGTGACTTAAAATGATCATAACTTGGTCAATTTTTATCACCTTGAGACCATTAATTTTCCATAATGATCTTGAAGATGTGAACTATATGCGTTCTTTTATGTTCAAAGTGAGAAAATGAATGGAAATTGCCTTAAGGATACAAAAGATTATAGGTTATTTCATGATTTTTTTGCCCACTTCAACAATTCATAACTCTCTCAATTTTTGGAGATTTTGAATGTTTCAAGTTCCAAAATGTCATTCAAGAGATCTACTTCATTCCATCCTATTTTGGTCAAGAGCAAATTCCAAGTAGAAAGCTATGTTTGGATGAAAGACATTATATGTCACTTTTGAAGAAGAATTTGAAATATTTCTAAGTATGGAAAGTCAACATTTTTCTCCAACTTTGACTCAACACAACTTTCAGCTCAAGCATCCATTTGATTAAATTCTTTTTCCATTGCAAAGTTTATAACCTCATCTTTCTGAAGCATCAAGAATCATGCCCTAAGATCCCTTGAGCTAAAAATGCCATTGGTCAGAAGTTGGCACTTTGAAACTAAATTTTTCACCAAGTCAGAAGTTTGAAATATTTGTTTTGGATTCTAATCACAAGATTTACATGCGTTTTTTATTTAAACTTGATTAATAAACTTGCCAGAAGTGTTTAGCACCTCAAAACGCAAGGATTGGATGAGTTTTGGTGAAAATTAGATCACACTTCACTCGTGCATCAGGTTTGCACGAATTCCCTCCAAAATGCATCATTCACTCTTCCTTTTGATCCCATTTGTTTCTCCTATAAATACATGAACTATCCCATTAATTTTATCAAGCTTGGATAGCCAGAATCACCCTGCCAAACTTGTTCCATAACTCAAAATTCAGCAACTTCGAAATCTATTCTCAAGCCTTTTTCAATCCAATTTTTTCCATCAATTAACCTTCCTTGATCTTCCCTGAAGCTAACCATATAATTACTTTCAAGAATCGTGCCCTATATTGCTCCATAGAAGTCCATTTTCAGAGCTCTGCATCTCAAATTCAATAGGTAGATTCCTTCACCAATTCTTCAAAACTTTGATATCATTGTGATGCTCTCATTGCCCTGGTTCTAGTCGTAACACTTGCTTTTTACTGGAAACACATTTTGACCATGAAATTTCAAATCCCTTTTCAAAACTTTCTTTCCAAATTGCTTGAGCTACAATTTATATAAATTCGGCGCGAGGGTGTGGTTGTCTTCGTCTTGAAGAGACGAAGCGAATGTCATAGGTCTGAGCTTCTGATTTTACAGTTTGAGAGACCTGTAATTCACGTTGGCTGGAGGTTGAAGATGACCAATGTGTCATATTCCAACCAATGATGGCACGCCACTTGTTATTTTTGAATTCTGATTTAATAATTGATTTAGTGCTTTATTCACTAATGACCATGATATGCACAGCGCACCAGATTCCTTGGATTTGATTACTAACACATTTTGACTCTCATCCAATGGTCCACATATTTTTAACTTTTCTTTTCTGATTTTTTATATTTAATTGTTTTAAACTTCAAAAAATCATATTCATTTTAAGTCGAAAAAATCAGAAAAAATCATGAAAAATATTTTTGATTATTCTTTTTCTGATTTTTATTTTTTCACAATTTAATTTTGTGTTTTGATATTTTTTTTTATATAAATTTACACTTTATTTGATTTGTTTTAAATGTTTATAAATACTTTTATGCATTTTTAAACTCTGAAAAAATTATGGAATGATCCAATGATATTGTGATAAATATTGGTGACCTTATTTTATTTTTGTTTCTAACTTTGCTATTTTTTTTAATCATTTTTGGTTTATTTTACCCCTTTCTTTTAATTTTAAAAATAGTTTCTGACTTCAAAAAATTTCCAAAAAAATTATAAAATTATTTTAGTTCATTTATGATTTTTCTATGGTCTTACTTTTTATTTCTTGATTAATTTGGACATAGTTGATATTTTTCTCTTTAATTTCTATTTTTTAAACATAATTTTTAAACCTTTTTGTATATATTAAAATGTAATATTATCTTGTGATTATTTTCTGGCTGATCTTAGATTAAATTTTTGATCATGAACTTTATTAACATCATTGGATCCATGGTGTTGAGTCTAACTCCACAAAAATGGATGAATGATTTTAATAATAGTTTGGTTAAATTTAATTCAAAAAGTGGTTTGTATATTCTCTCACATCCCTCTTCATCTCATTCCTTTCTTATTGCACTTAATGTTGTTGGAGCATGATCTTTATATCATGTCTCAAAACAAATGGTGCATAGATTGCTATTGACCGACCTCAAAATAGGTGCGACTTCTATATAAGTCCACTTACGATTGCTTAACATAGCGCTAAATTTTGTCCCGATTCGAATAAATGATCATTCATGGCCTAAACTTATGTTTGCAAGCCCAAGTATGTTAATTTGATCTCTTTGATCCAATAACCTTGAGATTCATTGTGTGGAGGATTTGGTTCTACCAATCCTTTAATGGATCTAAAACACCTTTGGTCAACGCGGATCACTTAAACACCGTTGATCATTAAATGATATTCATAAGGATTCCAAATGGACGATATACTTGACAAAAATCAAATGTAACTTGTTGTATGGAGGCTTTGGTTCTACCAATCCTATAATGAGTTTCAAATGCAAGTTTCAATATGATCATCCAACTAACCACTAATCACTAATAATTGACTTTATCCTTTATTCTTTTATATGCCCCTTTTATTTTTATGCACTATTTTTTTTTAGCATTTACATTTCATGCCATTTTTTATCTTTGCTCATTTGAGCATTTACTTTCTTGTCATTTTTATTTTGGCTCATTTGGGCTTTACTTTTCTTTTTTTTTTCAAAACATTTAATAATCAACATAAACCCTAAAAATCTTTAATGATACTTGGACTATTTGGTTACTATCCTTGGCATTATGGAGCATTGAACTTTTTGACTTAGGATTAGAAACCTTGGCCTGTGAGTGGAGACCTTGTGATCTTATCTGATTATTTTGTTTGGAGCTCTTGAGGTTTACCTCAAGACATTAGATTGTTTGTTTATTTTGTGTGCGGGTTATTGTGATTACACCCTTGGTTTGTAATCTGGAATTCACCCGTATACAGCCGTTACTCTGTCCAATTTTTTAGAAGACTTAATACACTTGAAGTTTGGTTTTCCCAAGAGGTCTAGTATAATTTGCTTGTTTGGTTTCAATCCAAAGAATGTGAATTCTATTTTGGCTCATAGTGTCAAGTATTGGCTACTTGTTGGTTAGATGGTTCTTATCCCTAGCTTTTACCTTATGCTTTAGGATAGCCTCTTCTTCTCCTTCCATCTTCTTTAATTTCAAAAAATCTTCTTCCCCCTTTTGAAAACTCTTCTTGTTTTAAACTTGAATTACTTTTATAATAAACTTGGACTTAGGTCCATGCATTTTCAAACATTTTTATAAATAAAATCCAATAAACTTAATAATACTTTGACATTTTTGTGAGAAGACTAAAAGTCAATCAATCTCATTTCAAACCATCTTGACACTTTGGCTTTTATCTTTAAACTTTTCTCAAAATATTGAACTCTTGTAAATCCTTATAGTGATGCAAACAACTATACTTCTACAATATGTAGTAAAGAGAGATATTTTCCACTTGGGTGTTGACTGAGGCATTGTTGATTTTAAAATCCAAGCCATATCCTCCACTTTGAGATGATGCAAATTCTCCTTTCTCATGATTGTGGGTAGTAGGTATGTTTTCCACACGAACAATGACGATGTTGTTTTATCTCATAAAATTGACCAACACATTTGTGTTTTAAAATTTTTAAAAGAGGAACTACGTGTACCCTGATCCCCTATTACACGAAAAGGTGGTACGTAGGCACTAAAGGTTGCAACCGCGGCGGGTGCAAAAATCATAAAAAATATGTTTCTTTTCCCACCTCCACCATCTATTTTACACAACATTTCATAGCTAAAATATACAGATTTTACAAAGAGGTTCTTGCGGAGTACTGTAGATGTTTAGGGTGCTAATACCTTCCCTTTACATAACCAACCCTATTACCTTTAATCTTTCCCCCTCTTTTTGGGTTATTCGCTCTTTTCCAATTCCTTTGGAAACAATAAAGTGCAGTGGTGATTTTATTTTGATTTGTAAAAGTCTAGTCAATCCAATGGCTTAGTCTTAAACATTTCTACCGCTACAGAAAAATGGCGACTTTACTGGGGAAATATTGACCTTTTGTTGGTCCATCCCTAAGTGGGTTGAGCCTACCTTTTTTTATATCTGTATATGTGTTATTATTGTTTTTGTGTTATATGTTGTATATATATTTGTCTGGATTTTCCTAGTTTTCAGGGTGCTTGGTGATTACTTATAAGTCTTATACCCGGACTTGGGCAGACTTTAAGATAGGACGAGTGATATAGTCATGTTAACTTTGAGGGAGTAATCCCAAAAAAGGAGGCATGAGATCCCCCACTCAGTGGAGGCCCCTTTGATTGTAGTGTCGTTTACCGAGTAATCGGGAAGACGTATTGCTTTCGACCTGGGAGCCTGCTGAAGCTGAGGACCGTAGAATACCAAACCCATCTTAGCCTTTTAGGTGTAGTGCGGAAGCTATGATGGAGTAATCTGGAAATAGTTGTCACGCGATACTATGCTCGGACGAGTTTTTCTTGAGAATATTACTAATTACTGAGTTAATCGGGAAGTTGGTAATATCTGAAGGAAGGATGTAGACTCTGAGAAACTCTAGAACCTTGTTCGGCAGGTGATAACCTTTAGACCAATACCTTATGGGTAGTACCTTCGACCTCATGCTCGTGACGTTGAACCTATGAACCCTATATGTGTGATCTTGTGTGTGATTGCTGCATCATGCATCCATGCACTCATAAGCATCTTTTGAAGAGATCTTATTTCAAGGGATTTAAAAGTTGACCATTTGTGAATATCTCAGGTACTTTTTATCCATGGATTCTGGAAAGAGAAAGATCGGGAAGTACAGTTTCAAGGATCCCAAGATAGATGAGTTGATCAGTCTAATTCCCGATATCGAGTGTTCTGCAGACTTTCAGAAGAAGTATGGATCCATTATTCCTCTCATGAAGCTGAAGATGAAGGAGGGTGTTCTCTCGACCTTGGTCCAGTTCTATGATCCGATGTATCATTGCTTTACTTTTCCCGACTATCAGTTGATGCCCATACTGGAGGAGTATTCTTATTTATTGGATTACCTATTATCGATCGTGTTCCTTTTACTGGTTTGGAGGGTGAGCCAAAACCACATGAGATTGCTACTTTGATTCATCTGGGGAAGTCTGAGGTGGAAGCCCATATGACTATTAAAGGAGGGATTAGATGATTACCAGCTCAAATCTTATTGGAGAAAGCTCGTTACTTTTCCAGGATGAAGAGTACAGTCGCTTTTGAGGCCATCTTTTCTCTACTTGCTTACAGGTTGTTCTTATTTCCTAATGTGGACAATTTTGTTGACATTAATGCTATCAGGATCTTCATGATTGGAAACCCAGTTCCTACCTTGTTGGATGATGCTTATTACTCTATTCATCTTCGGAATTCTTATCATGGGGGGATGATTATCTGTTGCACGCCTCTGTTGTACCGGTGGTTTATCTCTCATATGCCTCAGTTTGATGCTTTTTGGGATATCAAGAAAGAACCCCGTGGGGCTCCTATGATCATGGAACTTACTCACTAGGATATTGATTGGTATCATCGAGCTTACCATGATATATAGATTATTTACAGTTGTAGTAGTTTCCCCAGTATACCTCTTCTTGGTATAAAGGGAGGAATTAACTATAACCCTGTTCTTGTACGACGATAGCTTGGTTATCCAATGAGGGATAAACCAAATAGTATTCATTTGAGTAGTTTCTTTCTGAAGGAAGGAGAATACCATAGGGAAGCTAGGGAGCAGATTGCGAAGGCCTGGAGTCACATTCATAAGAAGAGTAGGAAGGATTTTAGACCTAGGGGTGCTGTTTCTTTGGAGCCATATCTTCAGTGGGTCCAAACGAGAGTTGTTTAGTTGAAGATGCCGTATTCCCGGGAAACACTTATGCCTGATCTATTTGTGAAGACCACTCCTTCCTTATTAGATGATCTAGAAGATCTACAACTTGCTTTGGTTAGGATGCAATAGGAAAAGGACGCTTGGAAGAACAAGTTCCAAACTTTAGAGATTTCCTATAGAGCAGACTTGAAGGAGAAAGATGACTTGATTGAGATCCTTGAGAGTCAAACGGTAGAGACTATGGAGAGGCAAGGGGATTTATTTTCTCCTAAGCCTCAATCAGATGCTGATCACTCACTTCCTGATTCAAGTGATTGGAAGGAGGTTGCCATCAGACATGCAAATGAAAACCAGAGGTTGAAGGCTCAGATTGCCAGGCTCACAGGGAAGCGCCATCATATAAATTGATCTCCATCAGTTTTACTTCTCAGGGTTTTAGATTTTTATTTCATCTTGTACTTGGGATCATTGAAACTTGTAATCCATTTTGGAATTGTTATAATAATTTTTTTTCAGTATTTCAAATGCGTTATTACTTTGATATTGGCAATATGTCCACAAATTTTAAATCCCTTGAAATATTAAATAAAATAATGTGCATTGCATATCATGCATAATATTGTACATATTTCTTGCATTTGTTATGCATATTCAAGTGTCTTACCAAGCTTCTTTACTTTGTTCAGCAAGCTGACTCACCACTACAACACTCGGGCTAATTTCAGAAAAAAGATGGACAACCTAGAACAAGAGAATCATGAGCTGCGCGAGGAGGTTTCTAATTTGAAGGCCGGCATGACTAATCTAACTACTCTGATGGAAGCTCTGGTGGCTGCTCAAAATCAGCCACCGAGTGTTCAACCTCAACCAACAAGGGCAACTACTGAAGCTCTGACTGTTCCCGAATCTGCTACTCCAGTTGCTATTCAGAATCGCATGCCTCAAGGTTATCCATGGGGAATTCCAGAGAATTTTTCACCTAAAGGTTTTAATCTTGGTCCTCAAGATACTCCAATTGTTCAGACTATTGTTACTCCGGCACCTCCTGTGGTGCATGCTGCTCCCGCCGCGCCTCCGTCGGTGAATATGGTTTTGTTTGTTAATGATGATGTGTGTCGTCCTTTCCCTCCATCGAGTAAAGACTTGGGTCTTTATGACAGAATGGATGATTTTCAAGAGCAGTTTGACAAGATGCAAAGAGAGATGGAGGCCCTCAGGGGAAAAGAGCTATTTGGGCAGAATGTGAATGAGCTATGCTTGGTCCTGAATGTTAAGATACCTGCTAAGTTTAAGGTCCCGGAGTTTGAGAAGTAAAAGGGCAACACTTGCCCTCGTGCTTATATGGTGATGTACGTGAGGAGAATGTCTACCCATACTGATGATCAGCGTCTGCTGATTCACTTTTTTCAGGATAGTTTGACCGGTGTTGCGCTGAAGTGGTATATGAGTTTGGACAGCACCAATATCCATACTTTTAATGATTTGGGAGAAGCATTCATCAAACAATACAAGTACAACATGGACATGGCGCCTGACCGTGATCAACTCAGGGCCATGTTCAGAAAGACAGGGAATCATTCAAAGAATATGCATAGATATGGCGTGAGGCAGCCGCCCAAGTGATTCCTCCCATGGAAGAAAAGGAGATGACTACGATTTTCTTGAAAACGCTGGGTGCTTTCTACTACGAAAGGATGGTGGAAAGTGCACCAAGTGACTTTACTGAAATGGTAGGAATAGGTATCCTCTTAGAAGAGGTTGTAAGAGAGGGCCGCTTAACGAAGAGTGAAAGTTCTAGAGGTGTGAAGAAACCATCTTATGGGTTTACCAAGAAGAAGGAAGGGGGTGAAAATGTTGTTATGCAAGAGAGGAAGGGTTAATACTCCTAGAAGGAATTATCAGCATCATCAGCAGGTCGTCTCAGTTACTCCAGTTGTGGGTGCAGCTCCAACTACTGTTGCTTATCAAAGACCATCCCAACAGGGGAATCAAGGGTATAATCAGAGAAGGGAGAGTTATGACCCTATTTCTATGAGCTAGACAAAGTTACTACCAGAATTAATTCAAAAGAAGCTGGTTCAGACCCGACCACCTCCCGCCATACCATCACCATTGCCTTAGTACTACAAAGCATATCAAACATGTGCTTTTCATCAGGGAGCACCAGGGCATAATGTTGAGAATTGTTATCCTTTGAAGACTAAGGTGAAGAAGTTGCTAAAGTATGGTGTTCTATCTTTCAAGGATGTGGGACCTAATGTGAAAGACAATCCTCTACCGAAGCATGGGGGAGTAAATGCTGTGAATATGGTGGCCGGTTGTCCAAGAAACTTCTGGATTTTTGATATTAATCTGGTTAGAGGAGATTTGGTGAGGATGCATGCAGACCTTTATGAATTTAGCTACTATATGCATGACCATGTTGGTTGTGCTATTTACAGTACATACATACATGGTTGCGATAAGATAAAGGCTGATTTATAAGAGATGATGGATGAGGGCCTAATCCACATAATCAGGCCTAAGGCATAATATGAAGAGGAGGTGAATATGGTTTCTGGATGTCCTAGATAATTCAGAATTTTTGATGTAGAGTATATGAAGGAGGACCTTGTGCAACTTCATGCTACCTTCTACCATATGGCTGGTCAGGTGGAACACCAATATGGATCTTGCCGAGTTTACTGCCAAGATTCCCTAGGATGTTCAATCGTAAATAAGGGTGTTCAGTCGTTGTTAGATAACAGAATTATCAAGGTTATAAGTCAAAGGGATGATTACCATGAAGTTGATATGGTTAAGGTTTGTTTGATGGCAGAAGAGTCGGATGAAGAGTATGTCTCCGTATATGACTATTTCTCTTCAGATGAGGATTTGTTTTCCAAAATGACTCAATAATGACTGATTGTGTTGAAGAAGGGGTAAAAGTCATTGTACCTTGTTTTGGGGCACCCTCCCATCTTGAAGTTGAGTATTATAGAAAGCCAGTTGTTACCCCATTGGTGATTAGTTTACTGGGTCCTATCCCCTACAAGTTGGATAAGGTTGTGCCTTACAAATACAACGCTACAATCTTAGAGGATGGAGTGGAAGTTCCCATCCAGCCAATGCTTGATGTTGGGAACATTGCTGAAAATAGCAGGGTGACCAGTAGCAATTGTGTGCTTGCACCAGTCATTTAAAGAGATGATAGCGCTGGAAAGAAAATTGGTGAGAATATTGAACCCAAGAAGGCTATGGGTGAGACTAGTGGGGATGCGTTAGAGAAAGAAGTGGATGAGCGACTACAGAATTGTAGATCAGCTACTGCAGACTCCTTCAAAAATATCTATCTTGGCTCTATTGATGAACTCCTCTGCTCACAAATAATCCTTGATAACGGTACTGGACCAAGCTTTTGTGGAGAGTGATATGCTAATAGACCAATTCAGCAGTGTAATAGGGAACATTACATCATGTGATAACTTGAGCTTTTGCGATGATGAATTACCAGATGAAGGAAGGAATCACAACTTGGCCCTCCATATCTCTATGAACTACAAGAATGATGCACTATCCAATGTGTTGATTGATAATGGATATGCTTTAAACGTTATACCAAGGAGTACGCTTATGAATTTGAAATATCAAGGAACACATATGCGCCCGAGTGGCATCATTGTGAAAGCGTTTGATGGATAAAGGAAATCTGTTATTAGTGAGGTGGACTTGCCTATTCATATAGGACCACATTTGTTTCAGATTACTTTCTAGGTAATGGATATTGTACCTGCTTATAGTTGTTTGCAAGGAAGACCGTGGATACATGAGGCAGGGGCTGTCACTTCAACTTTACACCAGAAACTGAAGTTTGTACGTGAAAGGAAAATAGTGATCGTAAATGGGGAACATGCATTATTGATATCTCATTTGTCCTCTTTCAGCATTGTGGAGGCGGATGAAGTCATTGTTGGAACCCAGTTCCAAGCCTTATCCATTGAAAATATAAGAGGAAATGAGAATTCCATGGTTTCGCTTAAGGATGCGTAGCAGGTTGTGCGTAAGGGTCATAGTGAAGTGTGGGGACAAATTGTGGATCCACCTGTGAACAAGAACAGAGCTGGCTTGGGGTTTTCTTTGAAGAATGACAAAGGTAAGGGCATGAAGCCGAAGTCTGCTGCAAGAAAATATTAAGACATCTTCTGTAGCGGGGGTTATCTTCATCCAACTGTTTCCAAGATCAATGCCATTGTGGAAGATGAAGCAGAGCAGGAAAGGACAAATTATGTGACGCGCGGAGTTAGGGTCCAGAACTGGATCACCATTGATGTTCCTTATTGCATACATGTTTCAAATTAATTTGTTTTGTTAATCTTTTTGAAAAGCTTTCACTCTGCCCAAGGTGGAAGTATTAATGTTGTAGGGCTTATCTGTTGTTGTGACTTTTAAAATCAATAATAAAAGTTGTCTTTGTTTCCCAAGTTGTGTCTTTATTTTCTGCTTTTTCTCGGAAAATGGTAATAAAAAAACCCTTCAAAATAGATAATAACTGAAATTCAATATGCATGATCACTTGTTATATGTGTCAGTTTCTAAAAGCAATCATAAATCATATGTGTAGATTAATTAAAAAACCCGTTGAATACAATGACCCTACACCCTCTCCCAACTTTGAATGTCCTGTGTATGGGGCTGAAGAAGAAGATTATGATGAGATTCCAGAAGAGGTCTCACGGTTGCTTGAGCACGAGGAAAATACCATTCAGCCATATAAAGAGCCATTGGAAGTGATCAATTTGGGTTCAGAAGAAGATCTGAAGGAAGTCAAGATTGGAGCATTGTTGCATCCTGATGTGAAGAGCAGGTTGATTGAGCTGTTGAAAGAGTATGTGGATATTTTTGCTTGGTCTTATCAAGATATGTCTGGTCTAAATACAAATATTGTGGAGCACCATTTACCGTTGAAGCCAGAGTGTCCTCCAATCAAACAGAAGTTGAGAAGAACTCACCCAGAGATGGCTGTAAAAATCAAAGAGGAGGTTCTATAGCAGATTAATGCTGGTTTTCTTGTGACGTCAGTGTATCCTCAATGGATTGCTGATATTGTCCCAATACCGAAAAAAGACGGAAAAGTCCGCATGTGCATAGATTACAGAGATCTAAATAAATCTACTCCAAAAGATGATTTTCCATTGCCACACATTGATATGTTAGTGGATAGCACAACAAAATTCAAAGTATTCTTGTTCATGGACGGATTTTTCGGGTATAATCAAATATGAATGGTGCCTGAGGACATGGAAAAAACAACGTTCATCACACCCTAGGGAACATTCTTTTACAGAGTGATGCCCTTCAGGTTGAAGAACGCTGGTGCAACGTACCAGAGGGTTATGACAACCCTATTCCATGATCTGATGCACGAGGAAATCGAAGTATATGTTGATGATATGATTGCCAAATCCCAGACTGAAGAATGGTATGTAGAAGATTTGTTGAAGTTGTTTCAGCGTTTGAGGAAGTATCGTCTCCGCTTGAATCCAAATAAATGCACCTTCGATGTTCGATTAGGGAAATTGTTAGGTTTCATTGTTATCCAGAAAGGAATTGAAGTTAACCCTGATAAAGTCAAAGCAATTCAAGAGATGCCAGCACCAAGGACTGAAAAGCAAGTCAGAGGTTTCCTCGGGCATTTGAATTATATTTCCAGATTCATTTCCCACATGACTGCAACATGTGAACCGATCTTTAAGTTGTTAAAGAAAGATCAAGGTTGTGTATAGACGGATGACTTCCAAAGGGCATTTGAAAGTATTAAAGAATATATTCTTGAACCTCCTATCTTTCTCCCTCCCGTCGAAGGAAGACCGTTGATTATGTATCTGACAGTGTTAGATAATTCCATTGGTTGTATTCTGGGACAACAAGATGAAACAAGGAAGAAAGAGTTCACCATTTATTACCTCAGTAAAAAGTTCACTGATTGTGAGTCCCGGTATTCCATGATGGAAAAGACATGTTGTGCTTTGGCCTGGGCGGAAAAGCATTTGCAGAAGTATATGTTGAATCACACTACTTGGTTGATCTCCAAAATGGATCCAATCGAGTACATTTTTGAAAAGCCTGCTCTTACTGGGAGAATTTCCTGCTGGCAGATGTTGCTATCTGAATATGATATCAAATACCGCACTCAAAAAGCTATTAAAAGCAGTGTGTTGGCAGATTATCTTTCTCTCCAACCAATGGAAGATCATCAGTCTGTAGAGTATGAATTCCCTGATGAGGATGTGATGTTCCTAAAAGTGAAAGATTATGATGAACCATTGCCCGAGGAAGGTCCTGACCCTGAATCTCGTTGGAGTATGATATTTGATGGAGCTGTGAATGTTTATGGTAAAGGAATTGGTGTTGTGATTGCACTCCACGTGGATCGCACATTCCTTTTACCGCAAGGTTAACATTTGATTGTACTAATAATATGGCAGAATACGAGGCTTGCATCATGGGTCTCGAAGAAGCTATTGATCTCAGAATTAAAAATCTAGATGTGTATGGTGATTCAGCCTTGGTAATAAATCAGATTAAAGGAGAATGGGATACTCGTCACCCCGACTTGATCCCTTACAAAGATTATGCTAGAATATTGTTACCCTTCTTTAACAAAGTTGAATTCCATCACATTCCTAGAGATGAAAATCAAATGGCGGACACTCTGACAACTTTGGCTTCTATGTACCAAGTAAATACTTGGAATGATATACCTCGAATTACGGTTCGGTGACTGGATAGGCCCGCTCATGTGTTTACAACAAAGGGGGTAGCAGATGAAAAACCTTGGTATCATGACATCAAGCATTTTCTTCAGACTCAGGAATACCCGATTGGTGCTTCGCAGAAAGATAGAAAGACACTGAGAAGATTGGCTGGCAGTTTCTTCCTCAGTGAAAATGTGTTGTATAAAAGAAATTATGACATGGTCTTGCTCAGATGCATGGATAGACATGAAGCAGACATGTTGATGCATGAGATTTATGAAGGTTCATTTGGCACTCATGCCAATGGACATTCGATGGCTAAAAAGATTCAAAGGGCAGGTTACTATTGGCTGACAATGAAATCTGATTGTTATAAATTTGCAAAGAAGTGTCATAAATGTCAGGTTTATGCAGATAAGGTCCATGTGCCTCCGACACTTCTCAATGTGATCTCTTCCCCATGGCCTTTATCTATGTGGGGTATTGACATGATTGGGATGATAGAACCCAAAGCATCGAATGGACACCGTTTCATCTTAGTAGCAATTGATTACTTCACCAAATGGGTGGAGGTTGCTTCATATGTCAATGTTACTAAGTAGGTGGTTGTGTGTTTCATCAAGAATAATCTTATATGCCGGTATGGTGTACCGAGAAGAATTATCACCGACAATGGCTCGAATTTGAACAATAAAATGATGACAGAACTGTGCGAAGAATTCAAGATTTTTTATCACAATTCATCACCATACATGCCAAAGATGAATGGGGCTGTTGAAGCTGCTAATAACAATATCAAGAAAATTATCTAGAAAATGGTTGTTTCTTATAGGGATTGGCATGAAATGCTCCCTTTTGCTCTACATGGATATCGAACATCTTTCTGCACTTCAACATGAGCAACCCCATTCTCCCTGGTGTATGGAATGGAAGTTGTACTCCCAATCGAGGTTGAGATACCCTCTTTGCATGTGATAATGGAAACCAAGTTATCATAGGCTGAATGGGTCCAGAACCGGATTGACCAATTGAATTTGATCGAAGAGAAGAGAATGATAGCTTTGTGTCATGGACAGTTATATCAGAAAAGGATGAAGAAGGCTTTTGATAAGAAGGTCAAACCTCTTGAATTTAGAGAAGGCAACCTCGTGCTCACAAAGATCATGTCTTTCAACACTGATTCTAGGGGCAAGTGGACTCCCAACTTTGAAGGCCCATATGTTATCAAGAAAGCCTTCTCTGGCGGTGCATTAATTCTTGAAACTATGGATGGCGAGGAGTTCCCACGTCCCATAAATGTTGATGCAGTCAAGAAATACTTCGCCTAAAGAAATAAAAGAACAGCTCGCTAAGTTGAAAACCAGAAAGGGCGGCTTAGGAAAAAAAGAGCGTCTCGGTAGGCCGAAAACCCGAAAGGGCGGTATAGGAAAAAATTAGAGACATAAACAGAATAAATTTCCCGCTAAGTTGAAAACCCGCAAGGCCAGCTTAGGCAAAAGTTAGGGACTTTCTTGGCAAGTAACTACATCAGACGAGACTTGATCATTGGAGCAACAATCTTCTCGAATTCTCATCACACTTCAACATAAGTTATTGCTCAGGATTTCAAAAGTTGTTAGAGGGGATAACGGTCATTGTATCTCAATGTATCTTTTCCATTATATATTACCATTTTCCGAACTTTGTAATTATCCATGGAGTCTCGCCATTCGCAGACTACCATTCTTTTAATGAAATTTGAGCTTTTACCCAATTCTTTGTATTTCTTATTTTATTTAGCCTGCAAAGACTCCATTTATTATTGATAACAACTTTCAAAGAAAAAAGATTAAATAACAAAATCGATTTTTCAAAAAAGAATTTACAATTCGCTTTTACCTTGGAATCTGTGATGAAATAATGGCAACAAAAATGGTGATCCCAAGAATGGGAAAACTCCAGTTTATTTTAAGAAGTTTTTGTTCCCCTCGGGAAGGTTTACTCAGGATGATTCTCCATATTGGTTTTGTGGCTCCAGTATCCTCGGTCAAGTTTGGATTCATTTCTCCTCTTTTCTGAATTTTCATGATGTGAATTTCAATCCAAGATTTCAGCGGTGAAGTTTTCGTTCGGTCTAATGTAAGTTCTTTATCCCGAGAAGTTGGTACCATAATCACTCTTGAAGAGCGCAGGTCCCTGGTTTCACTAGAGAAGAACATATTATGGTTTTCCCTTTGAAGATGTGGTGTTAATCTCCCCAATGAAGTAGGCCTGAATTCCCTAGTGAATGTTTTGATGATTGGGTGTCCATCTGCTTTACTTGAGACTGGTTTTCCAATCCCCGGTAGAAGTTTTACTTTTGAAAACGTTTGTTTCCCTAGTGAAACTTGGAGAAGGATGTTCTATCCCTGTATCTGTACTATTTTATCATTTTGATTTGTTTACTTCCGGATTGTGTTTCTCCCCAGTAAAGCTAAAGCAGGCTGTAGGTTTTGTTTCCTCAGTTGGCATTTACTTTTTCTTGGAATGATCATCCTGGATGTGGTTTAGCATTGTGTTATTTGTGCCAGAGTTGGTTTTGCTTGGTTACTCCCAGGGTTGTGTATCTGTTTTGTCAGCATACGCACGATAACACTCATACATTCATACATACATAATGCATAGCTAAAATTGGCAAATCATTGTTCGTTGACATTTTTTTAATGTTTTGCTGACATATCACCCTATTTTGTAATTATTTCAATTTCCCCACTAAGTTGTCCCTCGTGGAAGATTTTTGCTTTAACCTTCCTATACAGCTCCTTGTTTGGATGGATTTGGTTTTCCCTCTTGAGTTTATTTCTCAAAGGATGTATTTTGGTTGACTGTTTCATTCCATTTTATTTCTGGTTTGAATATGTGGTTCCACAACAATATTATTTACTTTGGATTTCTGAAAGCTTCAAGTTTTGGTTTGTGCATTTATTTTGCACAAGAAGACTTTATCTCCTCAGCAAGAATATCATGGCATTTCCCCAGGAAGTCATATTTATTTCCCCAGGAAGCCATATTTCTATCCCCGGAAAGTCATTTCTTTTTACAATCCTCCACGACAACAAGTAGCAGGTCTCTTTATTTGAGCAACTTGTGCTTCCCTGTAAAAGTCGACGTAACCTTTTTTCTATATCCTCTATGAGTGGACAGTTTGCAGTCTGTCGTTAGTTTACACCAGTGGAGGGAAAGACTTTTAAATTCGCATAAACACCTTGTTGTGAAATATTTGCAAGTAGAAGTCTCTTTATTTGAGACAACCTACATCTTACCCTTTCCAGGCAAATTGCCTCGGTTAAAGAAGAAGTTGAGACCCGTTCTAGGAGAAATCCCAGAATTCTAGGGAAACTTGTTATCTTTTTGCTACCATCAGTGAACGTTGGTAGTTCATCGTCAGTGAACGGCGATGCTATGATATATTTTCTCTCTACCTTCAGTGAAAGTTGGTAGATCACCATCAGTGAAAGTTGGTGTTTATTATCTTTTTGCTACCCTCAGTGAATGTTAGTAGTTCATTATCAGTGAACGGCGATGCTATGATATATTCTCTTTCTACCTTCAGTGAAAGTTGGTAGATCACCATCAGTGAAAGTTGGTGTTTGTTATCTTTTTGCTACCCTCAGTGAACGTTGGTAGTTCATCGTCAGTGAATGGCGATGCTATGATATATTCTCTTTCTACCTTCAGTGAAAGTTGGTAGATCACCATCAGTGAAAGTTGGTGTTTGTTATCTTTTTTATACCCTCAATGAACGTTGGTAGTTCATCGTCAGTGAACGGCGGTGCTATGATATATTCTCTTTCTACCTTCAGTGAAAGTTGGTAGACCACCATCAATGAAAGTTGGTGTTTGTTATCTTTTTTGTACCCTCAGTCAACGTTGGCAGTTCATCGTCAGTGAACGGCGGTGCTATGATATATTTTCTCTCTACCTTCAGTGAAAGTTGGTAGATCACCATCAGTGAAAGTTGGTGTTTCTTATCTTTTTTCTACCCTCAGTGAACGTTGGTAGCTCATCGTCAATGAACGGCGATGATATGATATTTATTTTCCTTCTACCTTCAGTGAATGTTGGTAGCTCACCGTCAGTGGACGTCGATGTTGATATTTGTTTTCTTTATACCTTCAGTGAATGTTGGTAGCTCACCGTTAGTGAACGTCAGTGTTGATATTTCTTCTCCTTATACCTTCAGTGAGCGTTGGTAGCTCACCGTCAGTGAACATCGGTGTTGATATTTATTTTCCTTCTACCTTCGGTGAATGCTGGTAGCTAACCGTCAGTGAACATCGGTGTTGATATTTCTTTTCCTTTTACCTTCAGTGAACGTCGGTGTTGATATTTCTTTTCCTTCTACCTTCGGTGAACGTTGGTAGCTTTACCTCCAGTAAGAGTTGGTGTATTCTTTGACCATTTTACCATCCTCTCTGGCTCAGGTCTTTTGATCCACCAGTGATTTATTTTCCTGGTCGGGTCACTCTCTTATTTCCCTATTATTGTTACATCCCCATTGGTTTTTTGCGTCCCTTTGGATTTATCCATGTTCACTCATATTCATAAGCATTGCATGGCATCTTAGGGCCAAAAATAGGGTTTGTTTTATATTTAAGTATCTTCCATCGCGTCAACACGAAGATTTTTAACCTTCATATCTCCAGATAGAAGAAACTTAAATAAGGACAGTTGTTGTACCCCAATTTTTACCCCTAAGATCCCCTTACCATACCATATTAATTCAATCGCAACAAGATCACATTAGGGCTTTTGGTTCTCCTTCCTATCTTTAGCTTTGCTCTTTGAGGAATCACCAAGCACCTTGACTTTATTTTTCTTGTGTAATCATTCAAGTTTTTGTTTTGACTTTTCTTTTAATTAATAAAATGCAATGTTGGTTTGTCTTACTTGTCAACAATGCAGGTAAAGGCAATGGGGCTTTGCAAGTTGATCCATGGGTTCATGAGTTTATTTCCATGACCTAGTCAATGAAGCTTGAGAAGTTAAAACCTCACCATGGAAGTTGTTTTGGAAGGGATGGCATGGCAAGGTTATTTTGTTTCACTACATTTCCAAATTATCAAGATTGATTCAAAAGTACAAGGGGTTGATTGAAGGACTTGTCATGCTTGGACAAGGCTTTGTTCCCATTGATCACAAGTGCATATTTCTCTCAATTATCAAGATATAGAAGTGGTTGTGGTTGCTATGAGTTCTCATTATCATCCTCAACAACTTATATTTGCAAAGCATTTATTTTGGTACAAGAAGTTTGTTCAAAATTGTCAAAGTTCCTCAAAGCATGTTTCTTGATCTAGGAGCTAGGGTTTTGAACTTCAAAGAAGCATATATTTATCATCTTTTGGTATTTTTGAGTGATTCCAAAGGCATCCTTATCTTCAAAGGGTTGGTAACAAATCAATTCAAAAGTTTTAAGGATTTTTCATGTGGAAGAAACTTGATGATGAAGAAAGATTACAAGTCCTCCAGATGAATCCCCATTTTCCATGTGTGACTTCAAATGATAATAACTTGGTTAATTTTTATCACCTTGAGCCAATTATTTTTCCATAATTATCTTTAATATGTGAACTTTATGCCTTCTTTTATGTGCAAAGTGATAAAATGAATGGAAATTGCCTTAAGGATACAAACGATTATAGGTCATTTCATGATTTTTTGCCCACTTCAACAATTCATAACTCTCTCAATTTTTGTAGATTTTGAATGGTTCAAGTTCCAAAATATCATTCAAGAGATCTACTTCATGCCATCTTTTTTGGTCAAGATCAAATTCAAAGTAGAAAGCTATGTTTGGATGCAAGACATTATAGGTCACTTTTGAAGAAGAATTTGAAATATTTCTAAGTATGGAAAGTCAACATTTTTTCTCCAACTTTGACTCAACACAACTTTCAGCTCAAGCATCCATTTGATTTAATTCTTTTTCCATTTCAAAGTTTGTAACCTCATCTTTCTGAAGCATCAAGAATCATGCCCTAAGATCCCTTGAGCTAAAAATTCCATTAGTCAGAAGTTGGCACTTTGAAACTAAATTTTTCACCAAGTCAGAAGTTTGAAATCTTTGTTTTGGATTCTAATCACAATATTTACACGCGTTTTTGATTTAAACTTGATTAACAAACTTGCCAGAAGTGTTTAGCACCTCAAAACGCAAGGATTGGATGAGTTTTGGTGAAAATTAGATCACACTTCACTCGTGCATCAGGTTTGCACGAATTCCCTCCAAAATGCATCATTGACTCTTCCTTTTGATCCTATTTGTTTCTCATATAAATACATGAACTATCCCATTCATTTTCTCAAGCTTGGATATCCAGAATCACCCTGCCAAACTTGTTCCATAACTCAAAATTAAACAACTTTGAAATCTATTCTCAAGACTTTTTCAATCCATTTTTTCCATCAATTCACCTTCCTTGATCTTCCCTGAAGCTAACCATAGAATTAAATTCAAGAATCATGCCCTTTATTGCTCCATAGAAGTCCAGTTTCAGAGCTCTGCATCTCAACTTCAATAGGTATATTCCTTCACCAATTCTTCAAAACTTTGATATCATTGTGATGCTCTCATTGCCATGGTTCTATTTGCAACACTTGCTTTTCACTAGAAACACGTTTTGACCATGAAATTTCTAATCCCTTTTCAAAACTTTCTTTCCAAATTGCTTGAGCTCCATTTATATAAATTTGGCGCGAGGGTGTGGTTGTCTTCGTCTTGAAGAGACGAAGCGAATGGCATAGGTCTGAGCTTCTGATTTTACAGTTTGAGAGACATGCAATTCACGTTGGCTGGAGGTTGAAAATGACCAACGTGTCATCTTCCAACCAATGATGGCACGCCAGTTGTTATTTTTGAATTCTGATTTAATAGTTGATTCAGTGCTTTATTCACTAATGACCATGATATGCACAACGCGCCAGATCCCTTGGATTTGATTACTAACGCGTTTTGACTCTCATCCAATGGTCTACATATTTTTGACTTTTCTTTTCTTTTCTTATTTTTTATATTTAATTGATTTAAACTTCAAAAAATCATATTCATTTTAAGTCGAAAAAATCTGAAAAAATCATGAAAAATATTTTTGATTATTGTCTTTCTGATTTTTATTTTTTCCCAAATTATATTTGTGTTTTGGTATTTTTTATAAATTTACACTTTATTTGATTTGTTTTAAATGTTTAATAATACTTTTATGCATTTTTAAACTCTGAAAAATTATGGAATGATCCAATGATATTGTGATAAATATTGGGGACCTTATTTTATTTTTGTTTCTGACTTTGCTATTTTTTTAATTATTTTTGGTTTATTTTACCCCTTTATTTTAATTTTAAAAATAGTTTGACTTTAAAAAATTTCCAAAAAAATTATAAAATTATTTTAGTTCATTTCGGATTTTTCTATGGTCTTACTTTTTATTTCTTGATTAATTTGGACATAGTTGATATTTTTCTCTTTTATTTCTATTTTTTAAACATTATTTTTAAACCTTTTGTATATATTAAAATGTAATATTATCTTGTGATTATTTTCTGGATGATCTTGGATTAAATTTTTGATCATGAACTTTATTAATATCATTGGATCCATGGTGTTGAGTCTAACTCCACAAAAATGGATGAATGATTTTAATAATAGTTTGTTTAAATTTAATTCAAAAAGTGATTTGTATATTCTCTCCCATCCCTCTTCATCTCATCCCCTTGTTATTGCACTAAATGTTGTTGGAGCATGATCTCTATATCATGTCTCAAAACAAATGGTGCATAGATTGTTATTGACCGGCCTCAAAATAGGTGCGACTTCTATATAAGTCAACTTACGATTGCTTAACATAGCGCTAAATTTTATCCTGATTTGAATAAAAGATCATTTGTGGCCCAAACTTATGTTTGCAAGCCCAAGTATGTTAATTTGATCTCTTTGATCCAATAACCTTGAGATTCATTGTGTGGAGGCTTTGGTTCTACCAATCCTCTAATGGATCTACAACACCTTTGGTCAACGCGGATCACTTAAACATCGTTGATCATTAAATGATATTCATAAGGATTCCAAAGGGATGATATACTTGACAAAAAGCAAATGCAACTTGTTGTGTGGAGGCTTTGGTTCTACCAATCCTCTAATGAGTTTCAAATGCAAGTTTCAAGATGGTCATCCAACTAACCACTAATTATTAATTTTTTTTTACTTTATGCTTTTATTTATTATGGTTTATGTACCATTTACTTTAAGCATTACATTTCATGTCGTTTATATTTTTCTCACTTGAGCATTTACTTTCTTTTCATTTTCATTTTTGCTTATTTGAACTTTTCTTTTCTCTTCTAAGACACTTAATAATCAACCTAAACCATACAAAGCTTTAATTATACTTGGACTATTTGGTTAATATCCTTGGCATTATGGAGTATTGGACTTCTTGGCCTATGTTGGAGACATTGTGATCTTAAATGATATTTTGTTTGGAGTTCTTGAGGTTTACCTCAAGACATTGGGTTGTTTGTTTGTTTTGTGTGCAGGTTATTGTGATTACATACTTTGTAATCTGGAATTCACCCGTATACAGCCGTTACTCTGCCCAATTTTTTGTGAAGACTTAATACACTTGAATTTTAGTTCTCTCAAGAGGTCTAATATCTTTGCTTGCTTGGTTTCAATCCAAAGAATGAGAATTCTACCTTAACTCATAATGTTAAGTATTGGCTTCTTGTTGGTTAGATGGTTCTTATCCCTAGCTCTTACCTTATGCTTTAGGATAGTCCCTTCTTCTCCTCCCATCTTCTTTAATTTCAAAAATCTTCCTCCTCCTTTTGAAAACTCTTCTTGTTTCAAAACTTGAACCACTTTCTTAATAAACTTTGACTTGGGTCCATGTATTTTCAAAAAAAAAATCATTTTCATAAATAAACTTCATTCAACTTAATAATACCTTGACATTTTTTTGTGAGAAGACTAAAAGTCAATCAATCTAATTTCAAACCATTTTGCCACTTTTGGCTTTTTACTTTAAAAATTTTCTCAAAATATTGGACTCTTGTCAATCCTTGTAGTGATGCAAACAACCATACTTCTACAATATGTAGTGAAGAGAAATATTTTCCAATTGGATGTTGAGTGAGGCATTATTGATTTTAAAATCCAAGCCATATCCTTCACTTTGAGATGATGCAAATTCTTCTTTCTCATGATTGTGGGTAGTAAGTATGTTTTCCACACGGACAATGACGATGATGTCTTATCCCATAAAATTAACCAACATACTTGTGTTTTAAAATCTTTTAAAAGGTGAACTACGTGTACCCTAATCCCCTATTGCACGAAAGGTGGTACGTAAGCACTAAAGGTTCGCAACCGCAGCGGGTGCAAAAATAAAAAAAAACTACATCTTTTCTCACCTCCATTATCTATTTTACATATAACATTTTATAGCAAAAATATACAGATTTTATAGAGAGGTTCCTGCGGAGTACCGTAGATGTTTAGGGTGCTAATACCTTCCCTTTGCATAACCAACCCCCTTACCTTTAATCTTTCCCCCCTTTTTTGGGTTATTCTCTCTTTTCACATTCCTTTGGAAACAATAAAGCGCAGTAGTGATTTTTATTTTTGATTTGTATAAGTCTAGTCAATCCAATGGCTTAGTCTTAAACATTTCTACCGCTACAGAAAAAAATGGCGACTTCACTGGGGAAAGATTGACCTCTTGCTGGTCCATCCCTAAGTGGGTTGAACCTATCTTTGTTTATACCTGCATATGTGCTATTGTTGTTTATGTGTTATATGTTGTATATATGTTTTCCTGGATTTTCCTGGTTTTCAGGGTGCTTGGTGATTACTCATAAGTCCTATACCCGGACTTGGGCAAGCTTTAAGATAGGACGGGCGGTATAGTCATGTTAACTTTGAGGGAGTAATCCCAAAAAATGAGGCATGAGATCCCACACTCAGTGGAGGCCCCTTTGACTTTAGTGTCGTTTACCGAGTAATTAGGAAGACGTGCTACTTTTGACTTGGGAGCCTGCTGAAGTTGAGGACCGTAGAATACTGTTGTACCCCAAAATTTGCCCTTCATTTCTCAAGAATTTTTTCAAAAAAGATCACCCTTGACCCTCAGGTTTGCTTCCATCCAATTTCAAGCCTTGAATTATAAATTTTCCAAGAAAGTCATTCACAAGGGTAAAATGGTCTTTTGCATATTGAAAAGTCAAACTTTGACTTTTGATCAAATCAAGTTTCAAGGACCATATTTCATCAAGACATGTTGAAATATGAAGTTTGTTTCATCAAGAAATTCAAAAGTCAAAATTATTTTGGAAAAGTCAAAATTCTAAATACTTAGAATTTTTCTAAGTGTTTAAGAAATATGACAAGCTCAGAACTTCTGATCAGATTATCACCATGATGCAAGCTGATTATGGAATAACTTCTAACACAAGAGTTATGGACTCAAACAAGATCTGAAACATTACAGAATAAAACTTCTTCTAGAAATGCTGGGATTTCAAGTTATGACTCCTCAAAGACACGTCCATGAAACTGAAGCACTCAGCAAATTCTGGACAGTTCCAAGACAGAGTTTGGTTAGAACTTCTGGGCAAATTTTCACAAAGATTCAGTCAGAGTTTGCAATGGTAGTTCAAAAAATGTTTACAAAGCGTGTTGCAAGCTTTCTGGAAAGTCTGAGAGCTCATTCAGAACATGTTGGAGCAAGGAGATATAAAGATCAGCAGTTGGATGTTTATTCTAAGTTATGCTGAAGCTGAACCTCTGAACCAGAATTAAGCAATGATGCAAAATCTCGCATTGCAGGATTTCTGGTTTGATCAATCTCATCATCATTTAATGCTCACAACCACTTTTGGGTCTTTGTTCAAAGGATTTCCCCACGTGTGGCATAGAAGTACCATAACTGTCTTGGAAAAGAAAACTATTGTACAAGATTGTGTTGGGCCCATGCATTGCTTTTTCTTTTGAGGTTACCTTTCCTTAATTCCTGCTTACAATTCCATATTAGGCGCTGCTAAAGCTGCTAACCACCATACTTGCTTCAAGAACAAGGAAACACCCTAGCATGTGATGGTTGTACTCTCCAAGCTACAAGATCTTTGCCTATAAATTGAAAGCCATTGGAAACTGTAAAAGGGTCGAAAAATTGAGAAAAAAAAGCCTTGAACCCCTGCTAAAATTCCAAGAATCCAAAGCTGCAAACACAAAATACAAAACCTGTTAGCTTTTGATTTCTTGCATTCAAACTCCATTTTTCCTCAATTGTTTCTTAACCAAAACCATCCATACAGTTTCTGATTTACATATTAGAAGCTATCCTAACTTCTGAGTTCAGACTATAACACACTCTCCATCCACATCCACTTCAAAGAAGTCAGAACTTTTCCCCCTGGCTGTTTTAGAATTCTTTAACCATTCGTAGCCCAAGTTGAAAGTTTCCAGCCTGCTGAACACGTGAGGAAGTTGTTCAGAACATCACAAGAGTTCAGAATCAGACTCCAGCTCACAGAGTATTTTCCAGCTGCAAGGTAAGCTTTTGCTGACTCTCATCATATTACTTAAACATTGTTAGATTTTCACATTCAAAAACACAATGTAGACATCCTGACTCTGATTCAGTATATATTCATATATTCCATGTATGTTTTTCTAAGTAGGGATAATTTCAGTCCATAACTTCCTGAAGAAATTAGGACTCAGAATTAAGATTAGAAAATCCATGCTTGCTTCTGATTTATAGTTCTGATATCTCTTGTTTCTGAAACATTATGAAACCTACCATAACTGTTATATGCGCATCTTCTATTCTATTGAGAAATTACTAAGTTGCAGATGTTCTGACTAGCATGGAGGGGGAGACTAAGTTCTGCCAGTGGCATCAGAACTTCTGAAATTTTCTTTATTCCCAGCGGACCCAGAACTCCTGACTTTACATATTTCTACTAATATGATTTTTGTTTTCTGCAAGAACTCCAGAGTCAGAACTTTTGATCCCTTTTAGTTCAGCAATATGCTGATTCTATTTTATTTTTCCTTACTATTTTGTTTTGCTATCACTTCTATTTTCACTAATCAAAAACACCAAAAACGTTTTACATTTTACATGCTTTATTTTATTTCTTAAAATAAAAAGATCAAAAATATTTTCTTAAACAAAACTTATTTATTTTCTTAAATAAATCAAGTCCATCTCACATTTTCTTGTACATTCTTATCCATTCAATATGGTTGTAATAGTAGCTTAGGATTTAATTTAATTTGCAATCCCCATTTGTAAATCTGTACACCCCATCCCCCTAATGATTGTAATACTGTAGGATATTTACTTTCTGCACTTTTTATTGCTTTCATATATTGCTAGTAATTAGGGTGTGTATGGAAAGACATGAAATCAACAAATAGAGAACCCTAATCAAGACAAAAATGCATGCAATCAAACACACTTTGCGCATATGCACACCTTAGGGTAATCTCACTTGTTGTCAATCGGAAAAAATAGTCATGTCCCTCGAACATGGGCGTTTTAGCAAAAACCCTCGATAAAAGATCGTAGTCCCTCGATGACCCTCGATGTTGCCTTCGGTAAATGATCTAGTCCCTAAACAACATTGCTAAAACATCCATAGGTTGCCTTTTATGACTATACGATGACCCACTCCCGTCCCTTCACATCCAACGATGGGGATTCTCACCAAATCAATGGTAAGATAGCAACACCTAAAGGAGGAGGAAAAGAACATCTAAGACCTTTTGAGTAGGTAGATTCACTCCTAGTTGCTTGCTTGCTCACAACAAAAACATTCTATACACCAACACTTTCACTTTGAAACATTTTCAAAAGACAACATTTTATATGCGTTCTTATAGAGACGAGAATCATTACAAATACATCTTTTCAAAATCACTTTCAAAAACATATCTCACAAACACTTTTTTGAATAATTTTCGAAAAAAACACTTTTGTATGCGTTCTTATAGAAACGAGAATCATTACGAAGTTACATTTTCAAAATACTTTCAAAACCCACAAGCACATTCAAACAAAAAGCAAGTGATCTAGCAAGTAACTAAGAGCCCATGGAAAACCATGGGTGAAAAGGGTGCTAATATCTTTCCTTTTCATAATCTACCCCCCGAACTCAAGAAATAATCTCAAAGGTCTTTCTTGTGATTTTTCACCTTTCCTTTTGGATAAAAGAAAAGTCGTTGGAGACTCTTGCTAACTGCAACATTTGCGATCAAGCACAAAACCTATGAGTCAGTTCTCCCACCGTATCACAAATACCTAACCCATCTTGGCCTTTTAGGTGTAGTGCGGAAGCTATGACGGAGTAATCTGGAAATAGTTGTCACGTGATACTATGCTCGGACAAGTTTTTCTTGAGAATATTACTAATTACTGAGTTAATCAGGAAGTTGGTAATATCTGAAGGAAGGATGTAGACTCTGAGAACCTCTACAACCTTTTTCGGCAGGTGATAACTTTTAGACCATACCTTATGGGTAGTACTTCGACCTCATGATCGTGACATTGAATCTATGAACCCTATGTTTGTGATCTTGTGTGTGATTGTTGCATCATGCATCCATGCACTCATAAGCATCTTTTAAAGAAATTTAGTTTCAAGGGACTTGAAAGTTGACCATTTGTGAATATCTCAGGTACCTTTTGACCATGGATTCGGGGAAAAGAAAGACCGGAAAATACAGTTTCAAAGATCCCAAGATAGATGAGTTGATGATTCTAACTCCCGAGATTGAGTGTTCTGCAGATTTTTGGAAGAAGTATGGATCCATCATTCCTCTCATGAAGCTTAGGATGAAGGAGGGTATTCTCTCGACCTTGGTCCAGTTCTATGATCCGATGTATCATTGCTTTACTTTCCCCGACTATCATTTGATGCCTACACTGGAGGAGTATTCTTATCTGTTAGATTTACCTATTACCGACCGTATTTCTTTTACTGGTTTGGAGGGTGAGCCAAAACCACATGAGATTGCTGCTTTGATCCATCTGGGGAAGTCTGAGGTTGAAGCCCATATGACTACTAAAGGAGGGATTAGAGGATTACCAGCTCAATTCTTATTGGAGAAAGCTCGTCACTTTTCCAAGATGAATAGTACAGTCGCTTTTGAGGCCAGCTTTGCTCTACTTAGTTACGGGTTGTTTTTATTTCCTAATATGGATAGGTTTGTTGACATTAATGCTATCAAGATCTTCATGATTGGAAACCTAGTTCCTACATTGTTGGGTGATGCTTATTACTCTATTCATCTTCAGAGTTCTTATCATAGGGGGAGGGGTGATTATCTGTTGCACGCCTCTGATATATCGGTGGTTCATTTCTCATATGCCCCAGTCTGATGCTTTCTGGGATATCGGGAAGGAACCCCGTTGGGCTCCTAAGATCATGGCACTCACTCACTCAGATATTGATTGGCATCATTGGGCTTACCAAGATGTAGAGATTGTCGACAATTGTGGTAGTTTCCCCAATGTATCTCTTCTTGGTACAAATAGTATTCATTTGAGTAGTTTCTTTCTGAAGGAGGGAGAATACTATAAGGAAGCTAGGGAGAAGATTGTGAAGGCATGGCGTCACATTCATAGGAAAAGTAGGAAAGACTTGGGACCTAGGGGGGTTGTTTCTTTGGAGCCTTATCTTCAATGGATCCAAACAAGAGCTATTCAGTTAAAGATGTCATATTCCCGGGAAGCACCTATGCCTGATTTGTTTGTGAAGACCACTCCTCCCTTATTTGATGATATAGAAGAGCTATAGCTTTCTTTGGTCAGGATGCAGCAGGAAAAGGATGCTTGGAAGAATAAGTTCCAAACTTTGGAGATTTTCTATAGATCAGACTTGAAGGAGAAAGATGACTTGATTGAGATTCTTCAGAGTCGGGCTGTAGAGACCATGGAAAGGCAATGGGATTTATTTTCTCCTAAGCTTCAGTCAGATGCTAGTTGCTCACTTCCTGATTCAAGAGATTGAAAGAGGGTTGCCACCAGATATGCGGAAGAAAACCAGAGGTTGAAGGCTCAGAGTGCCAGGCTTACAGGGAAGCTCCCCCATATAGAGTGATCTCCATCAGCTTTATTTCTTAGGGTTTTAAACTTTATTTTCATCTTGTACTTGGGATTACTGAAACTTGTAATCCATTTGGAAGTTATTATAATAAAAAAATTTCAGTATTTCAAATATGTTATTACTTTGATATTTGCAATGTGTCTATAAATGTTTTAAGTCCCTTGAAATAATAATAATAAAATAAATTATGTGCATTGCACATCATGCATCATATTGCACATATTTCTTGCATTTGATATGCATATCTAGACGTCTTACCAAGCTTATTTACTTTGTTGAGCAAGTTACCTCACCACTATAACACTCGAGCTAATTTCAGAAGGAAGATGGACAACTTAGAACAAGAGAATCGCGAGCTGCGCAAGGAAGTTTCTACTTTGAAGTCCGGCATGGCCAATCTTACTGCTCTGGTGGAATCTCTGGTGGCTGCTCAGAATCAGCCACCGAGTGTTCAACCTCAACCAATAAGAGTTACTACTGAATCTCCGACTGTTCCCGTGTCTGCTACTCCAGTTGTTGTTCAGAATCGCATGCCTCAAGGTTATCCATGGGGAATGCCAGAGAATTGTGTACCTGAAGGTTTCAATCATGGTCATCAAGATACTCCAGTTGTTCAGACTACTGTTACTCCTACGCCTTCTGTGGTTCATGTTGCTCCTGTTGCACCTCCTTTAATGAATATGGTTCTGTTTGCTAATGATGACATGTGTCGCCCTCTTCCTCCACCAAGTGAAGACTTGGGTCTCTATAATAGAATGTATGATTTTCAAGACTAGTTTGACAAGATGCAGAGGGAGATGAAGGCCCTCAAGGGAAAGGAATTGTTCGGGAAGAATGTGAATGATTTATGCTTGGTACCAAATGTCAAGATACCTACTGTTGTACCCCAAAATTTTCCCTCCCATATTTCTCAAGACATGTCAAGAATAATCTTCAAGTGGCTCAAGATGACGCAAGAGTTGGACAGTCAAATCACCTCTTAAGGCAGTCAATTCAAAATTAGGGTTTTGTGTTGCATCAAGGTCATTACATCCAAATGACCTCAAGTTCTCCCAAATGTCCTAATATGTTCTCAAGTTCATCCAAGTCAAATTTCAAGCCTTGCAGAGGAAGTTTGGTCAGTCAATTGCTCAAGAGGTCCAAAAATCGACTATGCTAGGGCAAAAGTCAACTGTGACCTAAATACAGTCAAACCTCAAGATTTTTTGTCAACATTCTCATTTTGAAGGATAATTCATCATTTTATCAAGGATTGATCATGATTCATTAAGGATTGCTCAAGATTCATCAAGATTCAAAAGTTGCTAAATTAGGGTTTTGTAGGAAAAGTCAACTCAACTTTGACCAAGCATAACTTTCTCATACTTTATGATAAATGACCCATCCAAATCTCATTTTGAAGAGGATTTAATTTAATACACACACCCCAAGATCAAGAAATGCTCTCACAAAAATTTACAAATTTGGACATTATAGGTCATTTTTGAAAGTCAACAAAAACACCTTTTTTGCCAAAGCTTATAACTTGAGCATGTAATATCAAAATGACATGAGACCAAAAGGGTTGATTAGAGGACATCTCAAGATTTCTAAAAAGTACAAGAACACTTCCAAAAGTTCAAAATTGAAGAAGTTATGCATTGTTGAAGTTGGGCATTTTTCTAAAATTGCCAAAAGTCAACTATCCTCAAAACTCCAATTTTTGACAAAAGGGCCCACTTTTTTCCACTTGATTTGGTCTTATCACACCACACACGTGTCCCATATTCAATTTCATGACCAATCATTTATTTTTCTATTTTATTTAATTTTTATTGATTTAATTCATTTTAAATCAATATTAATTCAAATAAAATCCAAAAATTAATGTAATAAGATTCTTGTGATCATTACAGCTTGCAAATATCATGATACACTCAGTCAAACTCGTGCCAAGTCAAAACATGCACAAAATATCAGATTTGATGCAAATATGGAAACTTGTTAATGGTGATCAAATCAAATCTCCATTCATCAATTCTTATGGATTCAAGCCCAAGTTTTGACCTAAATGTGTTCCATTATACATACACAAGTGAGGCATAGCAAGAACATGACCTAAGCATTGCAGAAATGGCCATACAAAGTTTGAGAAAAAGCTTGAAAACTTGGAATCTGAAATCCACCTTAGAGCTCGATTCAAAGCAAAAGCTTGACACTAGTCTCTTGCTGGCAATCCCCTGAAGCGATATCAATCAAAACTAGACCTTGAGACCACTTGAAACGCACTGTAAGTGTTCTTGAATATGCCTCTGTACACGGAAATATAACTCCTCATTCTTGCATCTTTTTGACAAAACATTAACACATTCTTGATCCTTGTTTAATTTTGAAGCTTTCTACATCATTTGATTTTATTTTCATGGCCTGTAACATAGCGCTCGAATCTAGGGTTCTTGTTCTTGTTTTTTAGGCATTTTGGATACAGGCAAAATCAAGGCAAATAAATGGTACAGGGATGCTCAGGGAGGAGAGACGAACACATTGGTGTTCTTAGATTGCATTTCTATGGCCTAGGGTGAATTTTTGAAGCATCCCACGAATCTTCCTGCGGATAAAAATCCGCAGGTAAATAACCAGGGATTTACTGAAGAAGACGACCACGCGTCTTCTCCTTACTGGGCCATTTAAATTTCACGCAATTTTTTTTTTATTTTTTCAGGCATAATGTTTTGTTTCACATATAATATTTGTTGCACTTACTAAATAACAAAGGAACAAGCTAGCTGGATTGGTGTGCACGCTATTGGAAAACCCCTTGGGACCTGGGTTCGAATCCCAGGTCCCCCAAAACGCTTATTATTATTTTCTTGCAGCTATTCCAGTGCATCTTCAAGCATAGAGACCACCATGTACCTCATAGATCCAGGCGCCAGATAGCCTTCAAGCCAGATCCAAAGGCCAGAATTGCAGGTTCACCATACACCTAGGTCAACAAGCGTGTGGGCAATCTGAAAGGTCAACCAGGCTGAACGTTAATGGGCCAACAAGTTGCAAGTCACACCCTCAAGTTGGGCCCAGTACCCCCTTGGTCATTTCTTTCCTTTTATATTTTATTTATTTTACTTGTTTTATTTTATTATTTTTAATTAATTACTAACCCAATAATTTTTCTCATAAAATCAGAAAACCTAAAAAATAATATTTTTATTAATTTCACTATTTCATTATTTTTGTAAATAAATAATTGAATTAATTTAGTTTTTTAATTAGGTACAATTTTAATATTTTGTGCAATAAATTAAAAGTAATTTAGAATATTAGGTTTTAATGATTTTAATCATCTTATTTTATTTCCTTAAATATTCTAAACCCAAAAAAATATATTTTTTATTTAATTAATTAATTAACTTAGATTTAATTTCCATTTAATTCAAAACAACAAAAAATATGCTTTCTTTAATAAAAAGGGTCAAAACCCTAAAAATGCGTCGATCTAATTTTCTCGCACGCGTCTTATTTTTATCCAATATTGTAATTGCTTCCAGTATTTAATAGTTTCAATAGGACTTTATTTATTTACCTCTTTTATTTACTTTCCGCAATTTAAATTAAAGGGTTTGTCTTTGGCGATGTAAATACCCGACGCCTTGTAATAGCTTAGATTTAATTTCCCGCAATTTAAATTCCACAACTATACAATGTTAGATGTTTGATAAATAGGCAATGCATGACAAGATCAATCTTTAACCTAAAATCAACATAGCTCACCATTAACCTGTACAGATAAAAATTAACCGAAATGACACACTTGCACATGCCACTCTTAGGGTACGCCTCACTTGGTTGCCTCGAACGTGGTCATTGAGTATAGGAAGTTTTAGAGGTCGCCCTCTTGTCCAAAGATCATAGTTGCCTCGAAACGGTTGCCTCAGAAAATGATCTAGGATATTAGGGTTACCGCTAAGGCGTCCTAACGTTGCTTTAGTGACCACACGTCCTTTAATCGAATTGACCCGAAAACTCCAACGACGGTGCTACCTACTCCTCGATAGTGGGATAGCATTTTCTAAAGGATATTTGTACAGTTTAATTCCTCTTTGAGTAGGTAGATGGTTCTTAAGTACTTGCTCCTTTTAACAAAACAAAACTTTTCGCACTTACACTCTCTTCAAAACAAAAACTCTTTTCAAACCCACAAACACAAAGAAAAGCAAACTTTTGAAAACACAATGAGCAAGTACCTAAGAGCCCGTGGATAACCACGTATAGAAAGGGTTCTAACACCTTCCCTTTCTATAATCTACCTCCCGAACCCGAGAAACATCTCAAAAAGGAATTTTTCTGTGCTTTTGTCCTTTCCTTGTTGGATAAAATAAAAGATGGTGGCGACTCTTGCTTACCGTGACATTTTGCAAAAACAAACGCAAACGCGAACCAACATTCTAAAAATAGTCAGTTATCATTTCCACCGATCACAGAACTGGCGACTCTGCTGGGGATTCTATAAGTGAGGTGTACCTTAGGATTAGATCATTGTGTTTTCAGTTGTATGCTTTGTATGATTTATCTTTGTGGGCTTGTATCGGAGTTACTATAGATCCTAACCCGGATCTGGGGAACACCCTTTAGGTAAGTAGCAATAAACTGTGAGGGAACTGTCTGGCGTAGACTGACACGGTTGAAGCAGTAGCTACATTGGTGTGGCAACTTAGTCTGTACCGATATCCCCTGTGTTGGAACGAGGAGAATATGGGTCTTCTAAGGGGTCATTAAGCATCAACTTACCTTATAACCTTTAAATTGACCAACTTGGCCATAGAACAGTAGCAGTATACTACACTCATTGAGACTAAACTCTCGCGATGATTCCGGCCGCAAGAAAAGATTGCTAAACTGGAATTATAACCGATCGAGGGTAGTCAGTGATATTGAGATCCTCTAGAACCCGGTTACTATTTCTAGGATAGGTTGAACCAACTGAACTGAAAGAGGGTAGTACCTAAACTCCATGCCAGCCTAAATTTAAGGGCTATTGTGTGACTTGTGTGCCTTCAAAACTTGAACTACTTGCACATTCTTGTTATCTGACAACATGAGTTCCTTGCAGGTTTTGTTTACAGTCCTTATCCAATAATTTGGATTTATTGTAGGGTTTACTTACAGCACCTCACACTTTTGCTTAAACGCATATCATACACATCATAACATCATGCCTTAACATTTCCTTAACCATTTCAAGGATCTCAAGGGCTTGTGATGCAGGTTATGGTAAATCAAATGTCCAGCAAGGGGCAAAGGGGATTTATTTTCCTCTAGCCAATGTCGTCTAGAGATCAAAACACGATAACTTGAGTCAGGGGCTATGACCCACTCGATATGGCGAGCTTGACTCTTGAAGAAGGACTCTTAACGACACAAAGTTTCTTATAACAAATTCTAAAAAGTTTCTTGTTTACCCAGCGAGATCCTTGAAAACATTGCATACATATATCATACATATCATTGCATAACAGGTATCCCAGTACAGGTCTCTCATGTTCTCGCTGTTTATTTCAGCAATGGCTTTCCAACCAGACAACCAAGATATTCAAATTCGAGAAACTCAATTCAGAGAAATCTTCCTAAACCTATCCAAGTGGAAGGAAGAGTTGAAAACATTCCTCATTGGAAACTTGGTCAAGAAAAGTCCTGAAGACAATAAGGACGAACGGCTGGAACAACTGCAAGCTGAGTTCAGTGCCATGAAAACCCAGATGCTGGGGCATATGGCTCTTATCTAAGGCTTAGCTCGGGAACAAGAAGAGTTGAGAACCATTATCAACCAGCTTCATCAAGACAGATACAATAACATGAAGCAAACAGTCAAGGCCGGGGACCAAGTCATTAATCAACTTCCGAGAAGTCAAAGGTTTGGTTTGATGAAGAATAGACCTCTCCAAGTTGCTACTACCTCACAGGTCTAACAACAACCTTGCCAAAAACAATAGGTTAATCAGAGTAAGCCGGATACACCCAAGAGGCAGTTTACCAAGCTCGACATGCCGCTGTCTCAAGCTTTACAACACCTGTTGAGATTGAATCTGGCGACGTTAAGGGACCCTCCTAAGAATCCCAACATAGCCTCCCCAAGGTACAATCCTGATGCAAGGTGTGCATATCACTCCAACAGCCCGGGGCACGATACTGTCGACTGTTGGAAGTTGAAGTACAAAATTCAAAACCTGATTGATGAAGGAGCTTTGGAATTCACACAAGATGGTCAGGCTGAGTTCTTCTACCATCCCTCCAAGGCTTACCATTTGAAGTGACAAGTTCTGACAAGAGAGGGCTTTTTATTCATTATAATTTTCAAGTTGTAATTTTCTTTTGATTGTTCGAACATTTATTCATGTCAAACTTTATTACTTTATCAATGCATTGCATATGTCTGTTTTGAATCAATCCATTCGTATTCACTATATTCAAATTGCTTTCATTTTTTGTGATGTTCAACTCTCGATTAAAAAATTCTAAGCCTTTTGAGGGAGGATGACGAAAATGATATCAAAATCTCTACAGTATGCTTTTGAACAGACCCCACTGACGAGGTACATACATTGTTTCAAATCCTAAACAGTGGAGTTATAAGGAAGATAATCCCTAGTCAACCCCTTTGAGCCAAAGAAGTTGGAGTTTTTCTTTTCACAAATTAAAACCCTTAATTATAACCTGGGGCAGGGTAGTTTTCTCAGTTGATCCAGGTGCACAATGAATGGAATCAAAGAAGTCCTTCCGAAACAAAAGACGGTGTTGGTTCCGTATAATCGTAAGGACAGGCAGTCATTATCTCTCAAAATAAAAGCCCAATAAGTCAAAACCTGTGAAGGAGACTTAAGAAAAACTGGGGCATCCCGCTGACTGTAATCACAAAAAAGAAACAGTTCAAGCAAAAGACAGGGATAATAAAAACCAAAAAGGAAGAGATCCTGCAAACTCTAAACAAAATGACTGCCTGTTCAAAATAAATTGTCAGTATCCGAACTATCACTGGTATATCAGAACAAAGACTCAAACGGGATCTAAATGCACGATTAGCTGAGTTTATGATCGAAGAACATCACGAAGAGCGGGTGGGTACAAATAAATTTTGAGCCTTTATCCTTTGTTTCTTAAACTGTGAACCAGGCTATGTTATAAACCTTAAAAGTCCTAGCTGAAGCATGGGTTAGTTCGAAAGCATACTGTTACGAAGGTATTCTGACTCCTGTAGGGCTTGCTGTAAATCCTGAGTTGACATCACATTTTATAAAAAAATTGCCTGTTTTACTGGAAAAATGCATTTTCAAAAATTTCAAAACAGACATAAGCTTTGCATTCTTAAAATAATATTGTTTGCATATGACTATTTGTTCAACAACAGAGAAATTCACACGACGAATATCTAATGAACAAAAAAAAACCTTCTCAATAAAAGGATCACCTCAAGTGGAAAAAACACTTCCAACCAAGGGGCACAGCATGATCATTGTCCATCATCTGGGGAAGTCAAGATTCAAGGAATCTCTCAAAGATGCTGAATAGCCAGAAGCAAATCTTCATCTGAATCACTTGGGGCATTGGACATAAATTCCATCCACGAACCTTGCATGATTAAATGAAGATCTTCTGGTAGTGTGGCAACATAACACTACCGACAGTGACACCTCCCTACATCCTGAGAGCATAGACATAGTCAAAAGAAGTACTATGCATAATCAAAGACCTGCTAGGTTGACTGGCCTAGGAAAAAATAAGGGCTTCCCGGTGAACCAAAAGGGTTCGGGAAAAAATTAGGGATAAAAATGGAAAAAATCTTTACACCCGGCAAGTCGAAAACCTGAAAAGGCGGCTTGGACAAAAAAGGGTATCCCGATGGACTGAAAACCCGAAAGGGCGGTCCAGGCAAAAATTAGGGATCAAAGCGTACGACTATGTCCCGTCATCTCGTCACTTGCCTACCAAAAGAAGACTTGTCATTTAAATCTAAAGATACCAAGCACCTCATAGGTTGGGATAATACTCGATCCACAAGGCCTCCGCAGGCACCTTCTCCCGCAGAAACAGGGGCATAAGAAATGTCCAAGCTGTGTAGTTGTCTCGTCCACCAGGTACCAAGGTACATCCAGCTGAAGAATATGGCTAAGATACCTTCATCCCCCGTAGGGTAAGACCGTGATAATAGCCCTCTCAGCTGAAACTGGCAACCATGAATGAATCAACGATACTCTCCCCAAGAAGAGTTAGCCTACCATCAGTCCTAAAAAGGCTTGGTATCCCCCAGAAGATCTTAATATTCCCCAGCGGAGCATAAAAAGTTTCCCCAGCGGAGTATAAAGACATTCCCCAACAAGTATAAGAATACCCCCGGCAGTCTTAATAGTCCTCAACGGAGTATAAGAATGTTCCCCGGCGGAGTCCAAGATATCCACAGTGGAGCCATTTCCCCAGCGCAGTCTAAAAAAGGTTTTCCCAACAGAGTTGAATCATATTCCCCAGTAGATTCTGGAAGCTTATCCCCTGCAGAGCGTAAATAAATATCCCCAGCCAAATTCAGAGGGTTATCCCCACAGGAGTCTAATTGGGTTATCCTCAGCAAGTTGCAACTGAAAGATCATCCCCAGCGAAATTCTTTCTTTCCCCAAACAGGAGTTTAATCCTCAACCGATTCTGTATAACCAGCAACAGTAATCCATCCCTAGCGGAGTTCATCATCAAAATACCCAACAGAGTTTATCAGCGGAACTGCCAGCAGAGTTTATCGTTAAAATCTTCAGCAGCACATCTCTTCCCCACAGAGTAATTCCCCTCGGAGTAATCTCTTCATCAGTTTATTCCCCAATGGAGTTATTTTCTCCTGCAGGCTTATTCTCACAATGACCTTCATTCACCATCCCTGGAGGAAGCAAAACATTCAACTTTATTCTCCAGTAGCTCCGGGATTTATTTTCCCCAGCTAAAACATTACATGTCCATACATCATGATACATGCATATACGCATCATGCCATACAATCTCATTTATTTTGAGAACATCATTGCCTGATACATATCATGCATTACATACAGCTAACCTTTACCTTTCAGGAAAGATACAATCAAAATTCAAGTTATGAAGCCCGGGTACGACCGGATAGTATCTTGATTTCTACAACATATTGTGAAGCCCGGATTACGATCGGATAGCAATATCAGACTACCGCGAAGCCTGGATTACGACCAGATAGTGACATCTCTCAAAAGCAAGCTATGAAGCCCGGAGAACGACCGGATAATAGTTTATTCCCCAGTGAGCCATAAAGCCCGGATTACGACCGAATAGCTGCTCAGTAAGCACCATAAAGCCTGGATTCGACCAGATAGTGGTACATCATAAACACAATCCGTGAAGCCCGGACCACGACCGGATAACAGCTCAGCAAGTTATTGTGAAGCCTGGATTATGACCAGAAGGCAATACAATACCATGAAGCCTGGATTACGACCAGATAATGGTAGAAGATGTTGTGAAGACTGGATTACGACCAGATAGCAACCAAGGGTACTACGAAGCCTGGATTTCGACCAGATAGTGGTATGATACATCGGGAAGCCTGGATTACGACCAGATAGCGTTAAGGGACACTGTGAAGCTTGGATTACGACCAGATAACAGTTTACCCAGCCAATTACTATGAAGCCCAGATTCGACCGGATACTAGTAAACCAACTGTCAAAGGGAAGACCGGATGCGACCGGATAACCACTTGATTTGTTCTGAAGCCTGGATTTCGACCAGATAAGAAATGAGGTATTGTGAAGATTGGATTTGACCAGATAGCAGTACGTGACACCATAAAGCCTGGATTCAACCAGATAATGGTATAACACATTGTGAAGCCTGGATTACGACTAGATAGCGGTACAAGATACTGTGAAGCTTGGGTTCCGACCAAATAGCAGTTTACATGGACGGTTACTAAGAAGCCCGGAGTCGGTCGGATATTAGTATGCCCTAAATTCAAGTTGAAACCCGGATGCGATCGGATAACCACGTGATCTGTTCTGAAGCTGGATTTCGACCAGATAAGAAGTGAGAAATTGCAAAGCCTGGATTACGACCGGATAGCAAGTTTGATCTCATCTCCCCAGTAAGTCACTGTTAAGCCTGGATTACGACCAGATAGCAGTCGATCTTATCACTATGAAGCCTGGGTTACGGACAGATAATAGTTCACTCTCACCCTTCAACGGAGATGATTCCCCAGTAGAATAACGGACGACCGAAGCTCCTAAAGTTCTATTTTTCCTAAGACAAAGAACAATATTCCCCAGCGGAATCTCCCTCAACAACAAGTATACAAGCTCTATCTAAGGAATCTCTTACGCAATCGACACTCCTTCGAATGGCATCGTTAAGCCCATCTCCCATCATCAATCTCCAAATGGCATCTGTAATCCCATTCCCGACATCACAAGGCAAATACTACTTCATGCGAGTGCAAATTTTTGGGTACTCTAGTGTTCAATCATCTTCCACCTTCGGATCACGAAAGGCCCGAACGCCAATCTATATCCTCAGGTTTAAGAAGATTAAACAGGGGCAACTGTTGTACCCCAAAATTTGCCCTCCCATATTTCTCAAGACATGTCAAGAATAATCTTCAAGTGGCTCAAGATGACTCAAGAGTTGGACAGTCAAATCACCTCCCAAGGCAGTCAATTCAAAATTAGGGTTTTGTGTTGCATCAAGGTCCTTACATACAAATGAACTCAAGTGCTCCCCAATGTCCTAATATGTTCTCAAGTTCATCCATGTCAAATTTCAATCCTTGCAGAGGATGTTTGGTCAGTCAATTGCTCAAGAGGTCCAAAAATCGACTATGCTAGGGCAAAAGTCAACTGTGACCTAAATATAGTCAAACCTCGAGATTTTTTGTCAACATTCTCATTTTGAAGGATAATTCATCATTTGATCAAGGGTTGATCATGATTCATCAAGGATTGCTCAAGATTCATCAAGATTCAAAAGTTACTAAATTAGGGTTTTAAAGGAAAAGTCAACTCAACTTTGACCAAGCATAACTTTCTCATACTTTATGTTAAATGACCCATCCAAAGCTAATTTTTAATAGGATGCAATTTCCTACAATACATATTCACACCCCAAGATCAATAAATGCTCTCACAAAAAGTTACAAATTTGGATATTATAGGTCATTTTTGAAAGTCAACAAAAACACCGATTTTGCCAAAGCTTATAACTTGATCATGTAATATCAAAATAATATGAGACCAAAAGGGTTGATTAGAGGACATCTCAAGGTTTCTAAAAAGTCCCAGAACACTTCCAAAAGTTCAAAATTGAAGAAGTTATGCATTGTTGAAGTTGGGCATTTTTCTAAAATTGCCAAAAGTCAACTATCCTCAAAACTCCAATTTTTGACAAAAGGGCCCACTTTTTTCCACTTGATTTGGTATTATCACACCACACACGTGTCCCATATTCAATTTCATGACCAATCATTTATTTTTCTATTTTATTTAATTTTTATTGATTTAATTCATTTTAAATCAATATTAATTCAAATAAAATCCAAAAATTAATGGAATAAGATTCTTGTGATCATTACAGCTTGCAAATATCATGATACACTCAGTCAAACTCGTGCCAAGTGAAAACATGCACAAAATATCAGATTTGATGCAAATATGGAAACTTGTTAATGGTGATCAAATCAAATCTCCATTCATCAATTCTTATGGATTCAAGCCCAAGTTTTCACCTAAATGCATTCCGTTATACATACACAAGTGAGGCATAGCAAGAACACGACCTAAGCATTGCAGAAACGGCCAGACAAAGTTTGAGAAAAAGCTTGAAAACTTGGAATTTGAAATCCACCTTAGAGCTCGATTCAAAGCAAAAGCTTGACACTAGTCTCTTGCTGGCAATTCCCTGAAGCGATATCAATCAAAACCAAACCTTGAGACCACTTGAAACGCGCTGTAAGTGTTCTTGAATATGCCTCTGTACACGGAAATATAACTCCTCATTCTTGCATCTTTTTGACAAAACATTAACACATTCTTGATCCTTGTTTAATTTTGAAGCTTTCTACATCATTTGATTTTATTTTCATGGCCTGTAACATAGCACTCGAATCTAGGGTTCTTGTTCTTGTTTTTTAGGCATTTTGGATACAGGCAAAATCAAGGCAAATAAATGGTACAGGGATGCTCAGGGAGGAGAGACGAACACGTTGGTGTTCTTGGATTGCATTTCTATGGCCTAGGGTGAATTTTTAAAGCATCCCACGAATCTTCCTGCGGATAAAAATCCGCAAGTAAATAACCAGGGATTTACTGAAGAAGACGACCACGCGTCTTCTCCTTACTGGGCCATTTAAATTTTGCGCAATTTTTTTTATTTTTTCAGGCATAATGTTTTGTTTCACATATAATATTTGTTGCACATACTAATAACAAAGGAACAAGCTAGCTGGATTGGTGTACGCGCTATTGGAAAACCCCTTGGAACCTGGGTTCGAACCCCAGGTCCCCCAAAACGCTTATTATTATTTTCTTGCAGCTATTCCAGTGCATCTTCAAGCATAGAGACCACCATGTACCTCATAGATCCAGGTGCCAGATGGCCTTCAAGCCAGATCCAAAGGCCAGAATTGCAGGTTCACCATACACCTAGGTCAACAAGCGCGTGGGCAATCTGAAAGGTTAACCAGGCTGAACGTTAATGGGCCAGCAAATTGCAAGTCACACCCTTAAGTTGGGCCCAGTACCCCCTTGGTCATTTCTTTCCTTTTATATTTTATTTATTTTACTTGTTTTATTTTATTATTTTTAATTAATTACTAACCCAATAATTTTTCTCATAAAATCAGAAAACCTAAAAAATAATATTTTTATTAATTTCACTATTTCATTATTTTTGTAAATAAATAATTTAATTAATTTAGTTTTTTAATTAGGTGCAATTTTAATATTTTGTGCAATAAATTAAAACTAATTTAGAATATTAGGTTTTAATGATTTTAATCATCTTATTTTATTTCCTTAAATATTCTAAACCGAAAAAAATATATTTTTTATTTAATTAATTAATTAACTTAGATTTAATTTCCATTTAATTCAAAACAACAAAAAATATGCTTTCTTTAATAAAAAGGGTCAAAACCCTAAAAATGCGCCGATCTAATTTTCTCGCACGCGTCTTATTTTTATCCAATATTGTAATTTCTTCCAGTATGTAATAGTTTCAATAGGATTTTATTTATTTATCGCTTTTATTTACTTTCCGCAATTTAAATTAAAGGGTTTGTCTTTGGCGATGTAAATACCCGACGCCTTGTAATAGCTTAGATTTAATTTCCCGTAATTTAAATTCCACAACTATACAATGCTAAATGTTTGATAAATAGGCAATGCATGACAAGATCAATCTTTAACCTAAAATCAACATAGCTCACCATTAACCTGTACAGATAAAAATTAACCGAAATGACACACTTGCACATGCCACTCTTAGGGTACGCCTCACTTGGTTGCCTCGAACGTGGTCATTGAGTATAGGAAGTTTTAGAGGTCGCCCTCTTGTCCAAAGATCATAGTTGCCTCGAAACGGTTGCCTCAGAAAAATGATCTAGGATATTAGGGTTACCGCTAAGGCGTCCTAACGTTTCTTTAGTGACCACACGTCCCTTAATCGAATTGACCTGAAAACTCCAACAACGGTGATACCTACTCCTCGATAGTGGGATAGAATTTTCTAAAGGATATTTGTACAGTTTAATTCCTTTTTGAGTAGGTAGATGGTTCTTAAGTACTTGCTCCTTTTAACAAAACAAAACTTTTCGCACTTACACTCTCTTCAAAACAAAAACTCTTTTCAAACCCACAAACACAAAGAAAAGCAAACCTTTGAAAACACAATGAGCAAGTACCTAAGAGCCCGTGGATAACCACAGATAGAAAGGGTGCTAACACCTTCCCTTTCTATAATCTACCTCCTGAACCCGAGAAACATCTCAAAAAAGATTTTTTCTGTGCTTTTGTCCTTTCCTTGTTGGATAAAATAAAAGCCGATGGCGACTCTTGCTTACCACGACATTTTGCAAAAACAAACGCAAACGCGAACCAACATTCTAAAAATAGTCAGTTCTCATTCCCACCGATCTCACCTACGAAGTTTAAGGTCCCAAAATTTGAGAAGTACAAGGGAAACACTTATCCTCGTGTTCATCTTGTGATGTATGTAAGAAGAATGTCTACCCATACCGATGATTAGCGTCTGCTGATTCACTTTTTTCAAGATAGTTTGACTGTTGCTGCACTGAAGTGGTATATGAGTTTAGTTAGCATCAATATCCATACTTTCAATGACTTGGGAGAAGAATTTATCAGACAATACAAATAAAACATGGATATGGCGCCTGACCGTGATCAACTCAGGGCCATGGTCCATAAGGACAGGGAATCATTCAAAGAATATGCACAGAGATGGCGTGAGGTAGCCGCCCAAGTGATTCCTCCCATGGAAAAGAAGGAGATGACCAAGATTTTCTTCAATACCCTGGGTTCTTTCTACTACGAGAGGATGGTAGTGAGTGCGCCAACTGACTTTACTGAATGGTAGGCATGGGTATCTGATTAGAAGAGGCTGTAAGAGATGGCCGACTAACAAAAAGTGAAAGTTACGGAAGTACAAAGAAGCCATCCTATGGGTTCGCCAAAAAGAAGGAAGGAGATACAAACGTTGTCATGCAAGAAAGGAGGGTTAATCCTTCTAGAAGAAATTATCAGCGTCATCAGCAAGTCGCCTCAGTTACTCCAGTTGTTGGTGTAGCTCCAACCACCGTTGCTTATCAGAGACCATCCCATCAGGGGAACCAAGGGTATAATCAGAGAAGGGAGATTTATGACCCTATTCCTATGAGTTATACAGAATTACTCCGGTGTTAATTCAGAAGAAGTAGGTTCAGACTCGACCACCTCCTGATGTACCATCATTGTTGCCTTGGTATTACAAGGCAAACCAAACATGTGCTTTTCATCAGGGAGCACCAGGGCATAACGTCGAGAACTGATATCCTTTGAAAACTGAAGTATAGAAATTGGTGAAGTCTGGTATCTTGTCTTTCAAGGATGTTGGCCCTAATGTGAAAGATAATCCTCTGCCAAAGCACGGAGGATCAAATGTTGTGAACATGGCGACCGGTTGTCCAGGTAACTTCCAAATTTTTTATATTAATTTGGTTAGAAGAGATTTGGTGAAAATTCATGCATACCTCTGTGAACTTAGCTACTACACGCATGACCATGCTGGTGGTGTTACTTGCAGTATGGATATACAGGGTTTTGACAAGATAAAGGCTGATTTGCAAGAGATGATGGATGAGGGCCTCATCCACATAATCAGGCCTAGGGCAGAGTATGAAGAGGAAGTAAACATGGTTTATGGATGTCTGGGAGAGTTCAGAATCTTTGATGTGGAATATATGAATGAGGATCTTGTACAATTGCATGCTACTTTCTACCACATGGCTGGTTAGGTAGAACATCAGAATGGATCTTGCCGAATTTGCTGTCGGGACTCCCGAGGATGTTCAATTGTAAGGAAAGGTGTTCAGTTGTTGTTGGATAATGGAACTATTAAGGTTACAGGTCAAAGGGATGATTACCATGAAGTTGATGTGATTGAGGTTTGTTTGGCTGAAGAAGAGTCAGATGATGAGTATACCTCTGCAGATGAGTACTGCTCCTCAGATGAGGATTTGTTTTCTAGAGATGACTTTGTAATGACTGATTGTGTTGAAGAGGGAGTAAACGTTATTATGCCTTATTTTGGTGCACCCGCCCATTTTTAAGTTGAATATCATAGCATGACAACTATTACTCCATTGGTGATTAGTTTGTCGGGTCCTATCCCTTACAAGTCAGATAAGGCTGTACCCTACAGATATAATGCTACAATCTTAGAGGATGGTGTGGAAGTTCCCATCCATCCAATGGCTAATGTTGGAAATATTGCTGAGACTAGAAGAGTGACCCGCAGTGGTGGTGTATTTGCACCAGTTGTTCGTGGAGATGTTAGTATTGGAAAGAAAATTGTTGGAAAAATTTAATCCCAAGAAGGAAGTGTGTGAATCTAGTGGAGCTATGCTAGAAAAAGAGGTAGACGATATTTTGAAGATAATCAAGATGAGAGACTACGGAATTGTAGATCAGCTACTACAGACTCCTTCAAAAATATCTATTTTGGCTTTATTGATGAACTCCTCTGCTCATAAAGAATCTTTGATGAGGGTATTGGACCAAGCTTTTGTGGAAAGTGACATGCCTGTAGACCAATTCAGCAGTGTAGTAGGGAGCATTACAGCATGTAATAACCTGAGTTTCCGCGATGATGAACTGCCCAATGAAGGAAGGAATCACAACCCAGTCCTCCACATCTCTATGAACTGCAAGAATGATTCATTATCCAATGTGCTAATTAATAATGGATCCGCATTGGACATTATACCGAGGAGCACACTTATGAAGTTGAAATATCAAGGAACGCCTATGCGCCCAAGTGGCATTATTGTGAAAGCATTTGATGGATCAAGGAAATCTGTTATTGGTGAAGTGGACTTGCCTATTCATATAGGCCCACATTTGTTTCAGATTACCTTCCAGGTCATGGATATTATACCCGCTTATAGCTGCTTGTTGGAACGGTCGTGGATACATGAGGCAGGGGTTGTCACTTCGACTTTACACCAGAAGCTGAAGTTTGTACGTGAAGGAAAAGTGGTAATTATAAATGGAGAACATGCATTATTGATATCTCATTTGTCTTCTTTCATCATTGTGGAGGCGGATGAAGCGGTTGTTGGAACCTAGTTCCAAGCTTTATCCATCGATAACATAAGAGGAAATGAGAACTCTATGGCTTCGTTTAAGGATGCGCAGCAGGTTGCGCATAATGGCCATAGTGAAGTATGAGGACAGATTGTTGATCCACCTGTAAACAAGAATAGAGCTGGCTTGGGGTTCTCTGTGAAGAATGATAAAGGTAAGAGCATGAAGTCGAAGTCTGCTGTAGGCAAGTATCAAGACATCTTCCGTAGTGGGGGTTATCTTCATCCAACTGTTTCTGGGATTAATGCCATTGTGGAAGATGAAGCAGAGCCAGAAATGCCAAATTTTATGATGTACGGAGTTAGGGTTCAGAACTGGATCACCATTGATGTTCCCTCTTGCATACATGTTTCAAAGTAATTTGTTTTTGTTAAATCTTTTTGAAAATCTTTCACTCTGCCCAAGGTGAAAGTATTGATATTGTATGGGCTTATCTATTCGCTTTGATTTTTAAAATCAATAATAAAAGTTGTCTTTGTTTCCCAAATTGTGTTTTTCTTTTTTCTTCTTCTTGGAAAATGTTAATCAGAAAAAAAACCTTTCAAAATAAATTATAACTAAAATTCAATCTGCATGATCACCTGTTATATGTGTCATATTCTAAAAGCAATCATAAATCATATGTGCAGATTAATTAAAAAACTTGTTGAATACAATGACCCTGCACCCTCTCCCAACTTTGAATGTCCTGTGTATGGGGCCGAAGAAGAAGACTATGATGAGATTCTGGAAGAGGTCTCAATGTTTCTTTAGCGCGAGGAGAATGCCATTCATCCATATAAAGAGCCATTGGAAGTAATCAATTTGGGTTCAGAAGAAGATCCGAAGGAAGTCAAGATTGGAGCATTACTGCATCCTAATGTAAAGAGCAGGTTGATTGAGATGTTAAAATAGTATGTGGATATTTTTTCTTGGTCTTACCAAGATATGCCTGGTCTAGATACAAATATTATAGAGCACCGTTTGCCGTTGAAGCCAGAGTGTCCTCCAATCAAACAGAAGTTGCGAAGAACTTACCCTGATATGGAAATGAATATCAAAGAGGAAGTTCTAAAGCAGATTAATGTCGGTTTTCTTGGGACATCAGTGAACCCTCAGGGGATTGCCAATATTGTCCCATTACCGAAGAAAGACGGAAAAGTTTGCATGTGCATAGATTACAGAGATCTAAATAAAGCTAGTACAAAAGATGATTTTCCATTGCCACACATTGATATGTTAGTGGATAGCACAGGAAAATTCAAAGTTTTCTCGTTCATGGACAGATTTTCTGGGTATAATCAAATAAGGATGGCGCCTGAGGACATGGCAAAAACAACGTTTATTAGACCTTGGGGAACATTCTGTTATACAGTGATGCCCTTTGGATTGAAGAATGCCGGTGCAACGTATCAGAGGGCTATGACAACCCTATTCCATGATCTAATGCACAAGGAAATTGAGGTATATATTAATGACATGATTACTAAATCCCAGACTAAAGAAGGGAATGTAGAAGATTTATTGAGGTTGTTTCAGCATTTGAGGAAGTATCGTCTCCGCTTGAATCCAAATAAATGTACCTTCGGTGTTCGGTCAAGGAAATTGTTGGGTTTCATTGTTAGCCAGAGAGGGATTGAAGTTGACCCTGATAAAGTCAAAGAAATTTAAGAAATGCCAGCGCCGAGAACTGAAAAGCAAGTCAGAGGGTTCCTCGGGTGTTTGAATTATATTTCCAAATTCATTTCCCACATGATTGCAACATGTGAACCGATCTTAAAGTTGTTGAAGAGAGATCAAGGTTGTGTATGGACAGATGACTGCCAAAGGGCATTCGAAAGTATGAAAGAATATCTGCTAGAACCTCCTATCTTGCTCCCTCCTGTTGAAGGAAGACCATTGATTATGTATTTGACAGTGTTAGATAATTCCATGGACTGTATTCTGAGACAACAAGATGAAACAGAGAAGAAAGAGTATGCCATTTATTATCTCAGTAAAAAGTTTATTGATTATGAATCATGGTATTCCATGCTGGAAAAGACATGTTGTGCTCTGGCCTGGGCGGCAAAACGATTGCGGCAATATATATTGAATCACACTATTTGGTTGATTTCCAAAATGGATCCAATCAAGTACATTTTTGAAAAGCCTTCTCTTACTGGGAGAATTTCCCGCTGGCAGATGCTGTTATCTGAATATGACATTGAATATTGTACTCAAAAAGCTATTAAAAGTAGAGTGTTGGCATATTATCTTGCTCACCAACCAGTTGATGATTATTAGTTTATGAAGTATGATTTCCCCGATGAGGATGTGATGTTTCTGAAAGTGAATGATTGTGATAAACCATTGCTTGAGGAAGGTCCTGATCTTGAATCTTGTTGGAGTATGATATTTGATGGAGATGTGATTGCTTATGGTAAAGTAATTGGTGTTGTGATTGTCACTCCACATGGGTCACACATTCCTTTTACTGCAAGGTTGACGTTTGATTATACTAATAATATGGCAGAATATGAGGCTTGCATCATGGGTCTCGAGGAAGCTATTGATCTCAGAATTAAAATTCTAGACGTGTATGGCGATTCAACTTTGGTATAAATCAGATTAAAGGAGAGTGGGATACTTGTTACCAAGGCTTGATCCCTTACAAATATTATTCTAGAAGGTTGTTACCCTTCTTTAGTAAATTTGAATTCCATCACATCCCTAGAGATGAAAATCAAATGGCGGATGCTCTGGCAACTCTGGCTTCTGTGTATCAGGTAAATACTTGGAATGATATACCTCAAATTATAGTTCGGCGACTGGATAGGCCTGCTCATGTGTTTACAACAGAAGAGGTAGCTGATGAGAAACCTTGGTATTATGATATCAAGCATTTTCTCCAGACTCAGGAATACCCGATTGGTGGTTCGAATAAAGATAGAAAGACATTGAGAAGATTGGATGGCAGCTTCTTCCTCAGTGAAAATGTGTTGTACAAGAGAAATTATGACATGGTCTTACTCAAATGCGTGGATAGACACGAAGAAGACATGTTGATGCATGAGATTTATGAAGGTTCATTTGGTACTCATGCCAATGGACATTCAATGGCTAAAAAGATGTTAAGGGCGGGTTACTATTGGCTGACAATGGAATCTGACTATTACAAATTTGAAAAGAAGTACCATAAATATCATATTTATGCAGACAAGATTCTTATTCCTCTGAAACTTATCAATGTTATTTATTCATCATGGCCTTTCTCTATGTGGCTGTTGTACCCCAAAATGTTTCCTCCCACATTTCTCAAAACATTTCAATAAAGATACTCAAGTTGCTCAAGGAAGTCCAAGGGTTGACCAGACAAGCTCCTTCCTAAGGCAATCTACCTCAAATTAGGGTTTCATGTTGCATCAAGATACTTGAGTCCAAGGGATCCTAAATTCTCACCAATTCCCTAATATGTTCTCAAGATCATTCATGTCAAGTTTCAAGCCTTGCAGAGAAAGTTTGCTCAATCAATTGCTCAAAGGCCCAAAAATCGACTGTGCTAGGACAAAAGTCAATTGTGGCCTACATACAGTCAAACTTCAACATTTTTGGTCAACATTATCATTTTGAAGTATCATTAATCATTTGATCAAGGGTTGATCATGATTCATCAAGGATTGCTCATAATTCATCAAGAACCAAAAGTTGCTAAATTAGGGTTTTGCAAGAAAAGTCAACTCAACTTTAACCAAGCATAACTTTCTCATACTTTATGATAAATGACCCATCCAAAGCTCATTTTGAAGAGGATGACATTCTCTAATATCCATCTTCAACTCCCAAGTTCAAAATATGCACTCACAAGAAGTTATGAATTTGGACATTATAGGTCATTTTGAAAAGTCAACAAAAAACACCTTTTTGTCAAAGCTTCATACATGAGCATGGAATATCAAATTGAGATGAGACCAAAAGGGTTGCTTAGAGGACATCTCAATATTTCTAAAAAGTCCAAGAACACCTTCAAAGAGTCAAAATTGAGAAAGTTATGCATTGGTGAAGTTGACTTTTTTTGCAAAATTGCCAAAAGTCAACTATGCCAAAAACTTCAATTTTTGCCAAATGGGCCCAATCTTTTTCACTTGTTTTGAATTGGAAACATAGTCCACGAGCTCTAGCCCTTGCCACTTATCATTATCATGTTTTTATTATTTATTTCATTTAAATCAATTTTAATCAAAATAAATCATATAAAATCCAAAACATTGAAATTCAAAGATCTTGTGCTTGTTTCAGGTCTTATTATACAGCTAGCATCAAATCAAACTCATGTAAAGGCTTGTATGCACAAAAAGATTGGATTAGGCCTATTTTTGGAAAGATTTTAAGGTGAATCAAATCAAGATCAAGGACATTGATGGAGGAAGATTGAGGCCAGGTTTTCAACCCTAATCTATTCCTCAATACATATAGAAGGAATGCAGACCAAAAAAGGCTAGAGAAGGAGGCGTGAGATCAAGAACACAAACTTGAAAAATCAAGAAAAAGTGCAAACACGAATTCACACTTAGAGGCCAATTCAAGACCTTTGGACCATTCCAATCGTTTCCTGAGGTCATCAGCAAGCAAAAGCAATCAAAACCAAGCATTTCCAGGCCCTATAACACACTGTAAGGCATTCACGACACCCACCTTTTCTTGAATCCTGTTTGCATAATTCTTGCACATTCAGCATAATATAATCATATTTTCTTGTTCACCATGACAATTGCAAGCTTTCTATAATACCCAATTGCATTTTCATAGACTGAATCGAGAACTGCCATTGTTAGGTTTTTGGATTCCATTTTAGGGTTTTTGCTTGCAGGTAAAATTAGCCTTCATGAATGGTACCATCATGTTCAGAATGATAAGACGAATCCAACCATGGCATTAGAAGTCATTTATCGTGCCTATGGAGAATTTTGAGATGAACCAGGCTTGTAGCTACGGACAAACGTCCGTAGGTAAAAGTTTGGAACTTTTACCAACGGAACGAGGTCAGGGATGACCTGCGTGTCACCTTTCCATTGGCATATTTGAATCTGGCGCGTGTTTTCTTTGTTCTCCACTAACCCACTTTGTTTTCCATATTATCATTATTATTTATTTGATATATAAAAAAAACAAGTGGCGCAATTGGTAAGTGTAGCGTTGGATAATGCTTCAGGACCTGGGTTCGAATCCCAGGTCCCCCCTTTCTTTCATATATTTTATCTTTTCAGGTTCTAGCGTGCACATGAAGCTAATGACCACCATGCTCCCTCAAGATCCAGAGTGCCAAGTGTCCTAAGGGCCAGATCCAAGGGCCATCAAGGGGAGAACACCATGAAGCCTAGTCAACTCAAAGCATGTGATCTCGCTAGTCAACGTGGACTACTTGGTTTTGGGCCCAAATTTGGCTTCTCACACCCCCCATATTGCTCAGGCCCAAACTTCTTTCTCTTTTTTTTATATATACTTATTTTATTTTATTTATTTATTTTGTTTTACTAACAAATTAATTATTTTCTTTTATCAAAAAATCATAAAAATATTTTTCACCAATTAGACTTAGGTATATTTTTTATCAATAAAATTATTAATTTAATTAGATTTAATTTTAGGTAAAACTTTAATTATTTTGTAAATAACTTAAAATTAATTAGAAAATTAGGATTTTATTTCTAACGTAATTATATTTTTCTTTTTCTTAAATTAACCAAAAAAACCAAAAATTAGGCCATGTAATTATTTTTATTAATTAATTTAATCACTAATTATTTTTGTATTTAATTTTAAAACCTAATCTTTTTCTTAAAAAAATATTAAAAACAACAAAAACAAATTTTTTTAATTAGGTTAGAAGGGTCAAAACCCTAATTTCTTCCCGATCTAAATTTCATCGCGCGCTTTATTATTATTTTTACCCAATTATTGTATCTGCTCACAAGTTGTAATAGTTAATTAGGACTTTTACTTTTCATTTATCGCTTTATTATTTAAGGGTTTGTTTTTGGCTATGTAAATACCCGAAGCCTTGTAATAGCATAGTTTAATTTCCGCACTTTAAATTCCGCAAATTATTAAATTGTTAGATGTATGATATTAGGATGCATGACAAAAATGTATGTTAAACTTTAAAACAATTAGATAACCCTAAAATGTGCAAAGATAATAATCTGAAATTGAATCACTCTCACATGCGCACTCCTAGGGTACACTCCCACTTGGTTGCCTTCGGTAAACGGTCATTGAGTATAGGATGCTTTAGTGGTCGTCCTTTTGTCCAAAGATCAAAGTTGCCTCGGAAAGGATGCCTCAGATATTGTTGCCTCGGATAATTGATCTAAGACATTAGGGTTATTACTAAGACGTCCTAACATTGCTTTAGTGACCGTACGTCCCTTTCGAATTGACCCTTAAAACTCCAACGACGATGCTACCTACTCACTAATAGTGGGATAGCATTGTTTAAAGGAAACAAGTATAGAACGATTCTTTTTTCGAGTAGGTAGATTAGTTCTTAAGTACTTGCTCAATCAAAACAAACCTTTTTCACACTTACACTCCTTTACAAACAAAGTTTTCAAAAACACTTCATTACACTCTTGAAGACAGAAGCAAGAGTTAAATCGAAGTCAAAACAAAAGCTTTTCAAATCACACAAACACAAAGAAAACAATTTTGAAAGTGATGAGCAAGTACCTAAGATCCCATAGATAACTACAGATAGAAAGGGTGCTAATACCTTCCCTTTCTATAATCTACCCCCGTACTCAGAAATATCTCGAAAAAAGAATTTTTCTGTGCTTTTTTCATTTCCTTGTTGGATAAAATAAAAGTCGGTGACGACTCTTGCTTACCGCGACATTTTGAGAACAAAAAACACAAAACAAAAACCAGTATTAAATAGTCGGTTCTGGCCACCGTATCACAGAACTGGTGACTCTGCTGAGGACTTAATAAGTGGGGTGTATCTTAGGATTAGTTCATCATATTGTTTTCAATTGTTTGATTTGTTTGCTTTATCTTTGTGGGATTTGTATCGGAGTTACTATAGATCCTAACCCGGATCTGGGGACACCTTTTAGGTAAGTAGAAATAGACTGTGAGGGAACTGTACGGTGTAGACCGATACGGTTGAAGCAGTAGCTACGTTGATGTGGCACATTAGTTGGTACCGATATCCCTTGTGGAGGAACAAGGAGAGTATGGGGCTACTATATGGGTCATTAAGCATCAACTGACCTTATAACCTATAACTGACCAACTTGGCCTTAGAAAGTAGCAGAATGCTACAGTCATTGAGACCATACTCTCGAGATGGTTCTGGCTGCAAGAAAAGATTGTGTGGCTGGAATTATGACCGATGGAGGATGGTCAGTGATATTGAGAACCTCTAGAACCCGGTTACTATTATTAGGACAGGTTGAACCGACTAAACTGCAAGAGGGTAATACCTAGACCCCATGCAAGCCTAAACCTAAGGCTATTTATGTGACTTGTGTGCTTTCAACTTGAACTACTTACACATTTTTATTATCTAACAACTTAAGTTCCTTGCAGGTTTTGTTTACAGTCCTTATCCAATACCTTGGATTTCTTGCCGGATTTACTTGTTTACGTTACCTCGCACTTTTTCTTAAACGCATAACATACACGTCATAACATCATACCATAACATTTCCTTAACCATTTCAAGGATCTAAAGGGTTTGTGATGCAGGTTATGGTAAATCAAACATCTAGCAAGGGGCAAAGGGGATTTATTCTCCTCTAGCCAATGTCGTCTAGAGATCAAAACATGATAAATTGAGTCGGGGGCTATGACCCACTCGATATGGTGAGCCTAACTCTTGAAGAAGGATTCTTAATGACACGAAGTTTCTTCAATCAAGCTGCAACCAAATTCTAACAGTTTCTTGTTTACCCCGCGAGACCCTTGAAAACATTGCATACATATATCATACATATCATTGCATAACAGGTCTCCTAGTACATATCTCTCATATCCTCGCTGTTTATTTCAGCAATGGCTCTCAAACAAGACAACATAGATCTTCAAGAAGCACAGTTCAGGGAAATCTTCCTAAACCTATCCAAGGGGCATGAAGAGTTGAAAACACTCCTCATTGGGAATTTGGTCAAGAAAAGTCCTGAAGACGATAAGGACGAACGACTGGAACAACTGCAAGCTGAGGTAGATGCAATAAGAACCCAGATGTTGGGGAAGATGGCCCTTATCCAAGGCTTAGCCCGGGAACAAGAAGAGCTGAGAACCATTATCAACCAACTTCATCAAGACCGATACAACAGTATGAAGCAAACAGTCGAGGCCGGGGACCAAGGCATTGATCAACCTTCAAGAAGACAAGGGTTTGGTTTGATGAAGAATAGACCTCTCCAAGTTGCTACTACCTCACAGGTCCAATAACAACCTCGCCAAACAACGGGTTAATCAGAGTAAGCCAGATACACCCAAGAGGCAGTTTACCAAGCTCAGCATGCCGCTGTCTCAAGCGTTACAACACATGTTAAGGATGAATATGGTGACATTGATAGGATCCCATCCGAATCCCAAGACTACTTCACCTAACTACAATCCTGATGCAAGATGTGCATACCATTCCAACAGCCCTGGACATGACACCAACAGCTGTTGGCCGTTGAGAAACAAAATTTAAAATCTGATTGATGAAGGAGCAATGGAATTCACACAATATGGTCAACTGGAATGTTTCTGTCAATCCTCCAAGGCTCGCCATTTGAAGTGACAAGTTCTCACAAGAAGACTTTTCGTTCATTAGAATTTTCGATGTGTAATTTTCTTTTGATTTATTTGAACATTTATTCATATCAAACCTTGTTATTTCATCAATGCATTACACATGTTTGTCTTGAATCAATTGATTCGTATTCACTATTTCAAAAAAAGTGTTCTAATTTACTTTCGTGATATTCAACTCTCGACTAAAAAACTCAAAGCCTTTAGAGGGAGGATGACGAAAATGATATCAAAATCTCTACAGTATGCTTTTAAACAGACCCAGCTGACGATGTACAGGCGTTGTTTCAAATCCTAAACAGTGGAGTTATAAGGAAGATAATCCATAGTCAACCCCTTTGAGCCAAAGAAGTAGGAGTTTTTCTTTTCGCACAAATTAAAACCCTTAATCACAACCTGGGGCAGTGTAGTCTTCTCAATTAATTCAGGTGCACAATGAATGGCATCAAAGAAGTCCTTCCAAAACAAAAGACGGTGATGGTTCCCTATAATCGTCAAGACAGGAAGTCATTATCTCTCGAAATAAAAGCCTATTAGGTCAAAACCTATGAAGGAGACTTAAGAAAAAAACTGGGGCATCCCGCTGACTGTAATCACAAAAAGAAACAGTTCAGGCAAAAGACAGGGATAATAAAATCAAAAAGATAGAGGTCCTACAAACCCTAAACAAAACAAAAAAAGGAAATGACTGCCTATTCAAAATAAACTGTCAATATCCGGACCATCACTGGAATATCAGAGCAAAGACTCAAACGGGATCTAAATGCATAATTAACTGAGTATAGGACTGAAGAACATCACGAAGAGCGGGTGGATACAAATAAATTTTGAGCCTTTATCCTTTGTTTCTTGAACCGTGAATCAGGCCACATTATAACCCTTAAAAGTCCTAGCTGAAGCATGGGTTAGTTCGAAAGCATACTGTTACAAAAGGTATCGTGACTCCTGTAGGACTTGCTGTAAATCCTGAGTTGACATCACATATTACCAAAATTTGCCCGTTTTACTGAAAAATACATTTTCAAAAAATTTTCAAGACAGACATAAGCTTTGCATTCTTAAAATAACATTGTTTGCATATGACTATTTTTTCAACAACAGAGAAATTCGCACGACGAATATCTAGTGAACAAAAAAACCTTCTCAATAAAAAGGATCACCTCAAGTGGAAAAACACTTCCAACCAAGGGGCACGGCATGATCATTGTCCATCATCTAGGGCAGCCAAGTCAAGATTCAAGGAATCTCGCAAAGATGCCAAGTAGCCAGGGGCAAATTTCCGTCTGAATCACTTGGGGGATTGGACATGAATTCCAGCAACGAATCTTGCATGATCAAACGAACATCTTCTGGTAGTATGGCAACACAATGCTACCGACAGTGACAACTCCCTACACCCTGAGAGCGTGGACATAGTCAGAAAATATTGCGCATGAATAAAGACCCGCTATGTTGACTGGCCTAGGCAAAAATAAGGGCATCCCGACGAACCAAAAGGATTCAGGCAAAAATTAGGGATAAAAAATGAAAAATCTGTACACCCGGCAAGTCGAAAACCCAAAAGGGCGGCTTGGGCAAAAAAGGGTATCCCAATGGACTGAAAATACAGTCCAGGTAAAAATTAGAGATCAAAACGTACGACTATGTCCCATCATCTTGTCACTTGCCTACTGTGATACGGTGGGAAGAACTGATTGTTTTTTGGAATGCTGGTTTTGCATTTTGCGTTTGTGTTTGCAAAATGTTGCGGTAAGCAAGAGTCGCCATCGACTTTTATTTTATCCAACAAGGAAAGGAAAAAAGCACAGAAAAATTCCTTTTTCGAGATATTTCTCGGGTTCGGGGGGTAGATTATAGAAAGGGAAGGTGTTAGCACCTTTTCTATCCGTGGTTATCCACAGGCTCTTAGGTACTTGCTTATACTGTTTTCAAAATATTGCTTTCTTTGTGCTTGTGGGTTTGAAAAAAGTTTTTATTTGAAACTTTGATTTAACTCTTGCTTCTATCCTCAAGAGCGTATGAAGTGTTTTTGAAAACTTTGTTTGAAAAGTGTAAGTGTGAAAAGTTTTTGTTTTTGAAAGAGCAAGTATCTAAGAACCATCTACCTACTCGAAAAAGGAATCGTTCTATGCTAATGTCCTTTAGACAATGTTATCCTACTACTGATGAGTAGGTAGCACCGTCGTTGGAGTTTAAGGGTCAATTCGAATGCGGGACTTACGGTCACTAAAGCAATGTTAGGATGCCTTAGCGGTAACCCTAATGTCTTAGATCATTTGTTTGAGGCAACAATATCTGAGGCAACCGTTTCGAGGAAACTATGATCTTTGGACAAGAGGACGACCTCTAAAATGACCTATACTCAATGACCGTGTACGAAGGGAACCAAGTGGGGTGTACCCTAAGAGTGCACATGTGCGAGTGTGTCGTTTTCAGTTATTTTTTATCTTTGTACATGTTAAGGGTGATCTAAGTTGATTTTAGGTTAAAACATTCAGTCTTGTCATGCCATCCTATTATCAAACATCTAACAATTATAATTTGCGGAAAATAAAAGTGCGGAAATTAAATTACAAGGCGTCGGGTATTTACATCGCCAAAGACAAACCCTTTAAAAATAAATAAAACGATAAAAAATAAATAAAGGTCCTATTAACTATTACAAACCGGAGCAAGTACAATATTGGATAAAAAAAGGTAAAATCGTGACGCAAAATTTAATCGGACGCAAGATTAGGGTTTTGACCCTTTTGATTAAAGAAAATACCTTTTTTGTTGTTTTTTTATTTTAAGAAAGAAATTAGTCTAAATTAATTACTAAATTAAATTAAATTAATTAATTAAATAAAAATAAATTATTTTTGGTTTTTTTGTTATTTTAAGAAAGGAAAATAAAATAATTAATGTTAGTAATTAAAACCTAATTAAATCTAATTTAATTTTAATTTTTTACAAAAAATATGTTAAAGTTATTCTAATTAAAACCTAAATCAATTAATTAGTATTTATTAATAAAAAATAAAAGTTAAAATTTAATTGAATGAAAATATTTTTGGTGATTTTATTTTATAATAGACTGAATTTTTGATTGGTTAGTAATTAAATAAAACAATTAAATCAATAAATAAATAAACAAAAAGAAATATGAAAGAGGAGTATGGGCCTGCTTTTATGGTGTAGATAGCAATTCCGAGGCCCAATTGAGCTGGCCTTGTTTGACTTTTTGAGATTCCATGCGCACACTTGGACTTTGCCTATGGTGGACCCTCAACCTTGGATCCTCAGATTTGGCCTTTGGCCATCTGGCTATTAGATGCTTGATGGTGCATTGTATACTGCAAGCTTGAATACACACACAATCTCCTGAAAGAAAAAAACAATGAGAAAGTGGGGGACTTGGGATTCGAACCCAGGTCCTGAGGGATATTGGAACGCACGCTTGCCACTTGGCCATGATGATCTATTTGTAAATATATTACACAATAATAATAATATGACAAAACAAAATTAATTGGTCAGAATACAAAATATGCGCGCCATTATTTGAATAGGAGGATGAGTGGGTGACAACTTATCACCCCTGTCCTCCATCCATTGCTAAAAACCAAGGAAGATATACCTACGGACGGAGGTCCGTCGCTACAAGACTGTCACGCTCCAAAATCCTCCCTAGACCATAGAAATGCCTTCTGATGCCATGGTTAAACTCGCCTTCCTCTTCTGGTCACGCCTGTAGCCATTACTAAGGCTGATTTTATCTGAAACGAAAAACCCTAAACCAAGATGGAAAACCCTAACAATGGTGGCTCACTATATAGGTTAGATGAATGAAATTAAATAATGTCAAAAGACTGCAAATGGCATGGTGAATCAAAATATGCAATTAGTTTTCATTGTAGATGCGAGCGGACTCGTGAATCACTTACAGCGCCCTAGGAGGTTGGAAAATGTGTGATTCTGATTGGTTTTGCTTCTGAGAGTTGCCAGGAAGCGATTGTGGTGCTTGCCAAGCCCTGAAAATATCTCCAAGCTTGATTTCGATCTCAAGTTTTTTGTGCTTTTTTTCAATTTCTGTTCTGCCTCCTTCAACAGCTTCCAACCCCTATTTCGATTGCTTTTGCTTCCTTATGTATCATGCTTTGCATTAGGGTAGAAATCATGGACTGAATCTCTCTAAATCAATGCATACATATTTGATTTGATCTCCATTATTAACCTTCCCAAATTTGATTTGATGCAATCTTTTTGTACATGATATGGCCTGATACGAATTCCATGATGTTGCTAGCTGTAAACAAAGCCTAAAACAATCAATAAATCAAGAGTTTTTAATTATTTGGATTTTCTATGATTTTATTTGATTTAAAATGAATAAATTTAATAAAAAATAAAAAATTAAATAATAAAAAAGAAATATGAGCTCATGGCTGAAGCTAGGACACGTGGGCCACTATGCAAGCTCAAATCAAGTGGAAAAGAATGGGCCCTTTTGACAAAATTTAATGTTTTGGGGATAGTTGACTTTTGGCAATTTTGCAAAAATGCCCAACTTCAACAATGCATAACTTTTTCAATTTTGGACTTTTGGAAGTGTTCTTGGACTTTTTAGAAATATTGAGATGTCATCTAACCAACCCTTTTGGTCTCATCTCATTTTTATGTTCCATGCTGAAGTTATAAGCTTTGTCAAAAAAGGTGTTTTTGTTGACTTTCAAAAATGACCTATAATATCTAAATTCATATCTTCTTGTGAGTTCATTTTTTGATCTTGGGGTATGAATTTTGATTGTAGGAAATTGCATCCTCTTAAAAATTAGTTTTGGATGGGTCATTTCTCATAAAGTATGAGAAAGTTATGCTTGGTCAAAGTTGAGTTGACTTTTCTTGCAAAACCCTAATTTAGCAACATTTGAATCTTGATGAATTTTGGGCAATCCTTGATGAATCATGATAAAACCTTGATCAAATGATGAAATATCCTTCAAAATGAGAATGTTGACAAAAAATCTTGAAGTTTGACTGTATTTGGATCACAGTTGACTTTTGCCCTAGCACAGTCGATTTTTGGACCCTTGAGCAATTGACTGGGCAAACTTCCTCTGCAAGGCTTGAAATTTGACATGGATGACCTTGAGAACATATTAGGACATTGGGGAGCACTTGAGGTCATTTGGATTCAAAGATCTTGATGCAACACAAAACCCTAATTTGGGGTTGATTGCCTTAGGAGATAGCTTGTCTGACCAACTCTTGGGCAAGCTTGAACCACTTGGAGATTTTTCTTGCAATGTTTTGAGGAATATGAGAGGGAAAATTTTAGGGTACAACAGTTGCCCCTGTTCAATCTTCTTAAACCTGAGGATGTATATTGGCTTTCGTGCCTTTCGTGATCTGAAGGTGGAAGATGATTGAACACTAGAGTGCCCAGAAATTTGCACTCGCATGAAGTTGTATCAGCCTTGTGATGTTGGGAATGGGCTTAAAGATGCCATCTGAAGGGGTGTTGATCGCATAAGAGATTCCTTAGCGAGAACTTGCGTACCTGTTGTTGTGGAAGATTCCGCTGGGGAAGCCTGATCTTTGTTGAGATTTAGGAACTTGCCTGTACCTAAGCTGAGAGAACATCTCTGCTGAGTTTTAAGAACTTGTCCATAATTCAACTGGGGGAAATCTGTCGAGATTTAGAACCTTATCTATAATTCAACCAAGGATAATTCAGTTGAGATTTAAGAACCGGTCAGTACTTCGACTGAGGAGCATTTCCGAGATTTAGAACCTTATCTGTAATTCAAACGAGACTAATTCAGTTGAGATTTAAGAACCGGTCAGTACTTCGACTGAGGGAAATATCTTCATCGAGATCTAGGAACTGTCTGTACTTCAACGGAGGATAATTTTGTTGAGATTTAAGAACTCGTCCACACTTCGACGGAGGAAAATTGTCGAGATTTAGAACCTTATCTGTAATTCAACCGAGACTAATTCAGTTGAGATTTAAGAACCGGTCAGTACTTCGACTGAGGAGAACATCTTCATCAGGATCTAGGAACTGTCTGTAATTCAACGGAGGATAATTCTGTTGAGATTTAAGAACTCGTCCACACTTTGACGGAGGAAAATTGTCGAGATTTAGAACCTTATCTGTAGTTCAACTGAGGATAATTTAGTTGAGATTTAAGAACCGGTCAGTACTTCGACTGAGGAGAATTGCCGAGATTTAGAACCTTATCTATAATTCAACCGAGACTAATTCAGTTGAGATTTAAGAACCGGTCAGTACTTCGACTGAGGAGAATTGCCTAGATTTAGAACCTTATCTGTAATTCAACCGAGACTAATTCAGTTGAGATTTAAGAACCGGTCAGTACTTCGATTGAGGAGAACATCTTCATCAGGATCTAGGAACTGTCTGTAATTCAACGGAGGATAATTCTGTTGAGATTTAAGAACTTGTCCACACTTCGATGGAGGAAAATTGTCGAGATTTAGAACCTTATCTGTAATTCAACCAAGACTAATTCAGTTGAGATTTAAGAACCGGTCAGTACTTTGACTGAGGAGAATTACCGAGATTTAGAACCTTATCTGTAATTCAACCAAGACTAATTCAGTTGAGATTTAAGAACTGGTTAGTACTTCGACTGAGGAGAACATCTTCATCGAGATCTAGGAACTGTCTGTAATTCAACGGAGGATAATTCTGTTGAGATTTAAGAACTTGTCCACACTTTGACGGAGGAAAATTGTCGAGATTTAGAACCTTATCTGTAATTCTACCGAGAATAATTCAGTTGATATTTAAGAACCGATCAGTACTTTGACTGCGGAGAACATCTTCATCGAGATATAAGAACTGTCTGTAATTCAACGGAGGATAATTCTGTTGAGATTTAAGAACTTGTCCATACTTCGACGGAGGAAAATTGTCGAGATTTAGAACCTTATCTGTAATTCAACCGAGACTAATTCAGTTGAGATTTAAGAACCGGCCAGTACTTCGACTGGGTGAAACATCTTCATCGAGATCTAGGAACTGTCTGTACTTAAACGGAGGATAATTCTGTTGAGATTTAAGAACTCGTCCACACTTCGACGAAGGAAAATTGTCGAGATTTAGAACCTTATCTGTAATTCAACCGAGGATAATTCAGTTGAGATTTAAGAACCGGTCAGTACTTCGACATAGCTGAGAACTTAATTGCATCCTTCCTGAAAGGTAAAGGTCAGTCGTATGCAATGCATGATATATATCAAGCAATGATATTCTCAAAATAAATGAGATTGTGTTGTATGATGCGTATATGCATGTATCATGATGTATGGAAATGTAATGTTTTAGCTGGGGAAAATAAATCCCGGATAGCTCCTGGAGAATAGAGTTGGATTCTTCATTTCCGCTGGGGATGGAGAACAAAGATGTCATGAGAATAAACCTGCAGGAGAGGATAACTCCATTGGGGAATAAGTTGACGAGGAGATTACTTTGTGGGGAAGATATGCTCTGCTGATGATTCCACCAATAAATTCCGCTGGGGATGAATTACCGTTACTGGTGATACCGAATCCTGTTGGGGAATGAATCCTTGTTTGTGAAAGGAAAGAACTCCGCTGGGGATGATCTTTCAATTGAGGCTTCACTGGGGATAACCTTTTAGACTCTAATGGGGATAATCCTTTGAGCTATGTTGGGGACAATCTTCCAAAGTCTACTGGGGATGATTTTCCACACTCCACTGGGGAAGCTTCTTCAGATTGCGCTGGGAAAAATTTCAAACTCCACTGGGGATATCTTGTACTCTATCGAGGAATATTCTTATACTTCGTTGGGGAATATTAAGATTGTCGGGGATATTAAACCTTTTCAGTGTTGATGGTAGATAAACTCTGCTTGGGGGAGAATATTACCGATTCATTCATAGTTGCAAGTCTCAGCTGGGGAGCTATCATTACTGTCTTACTCTGCGGGGAGTGAAGGCATCTCAACCATATTCTTTAGCTGAACTTACCTTGTACCCGGTGGATAGAGCAACTGTAAAGCTTGGACAATTCTTATTTGCCCCTGTTTCTGATATTACGAGTAATCGTCTTTTGTTTCGCATGTAAATATTTATAAGCAGCAATTAATGTCAAGTGCATATATCAAAAGGGAACATTGGATGTTCTTTGCAAAACAAAACAGAAAAAGGAACAATGGTTTGAAATTTCTCTGAAAAAATGAATTGTATTGATTTTGAAGTTTGGCATGTAAATAGGCGTTTTCGTATAAGAGGCTGACGTCCTAGTAGCAGAATGCCGCCGAATAAATAGGATTTACACAATTTGTGAAAAACAAAACAAAACAGCTATGTGAATAATCCCACTGGGTTCCAACTCTGCTATTGCCTTTATGTCCTCGAGCATCTCATCACTTTGCTACTTGGTTGAAGGTAGATCAGATTGATTAGTGTCGTCCGAGCTTGATAGTTGATACCGAAGTCTGGTGGCAAGGTGATCCAATGAGACATAGTGTTACGCTTTAATCCCTAATTTTTGCCTGGACCTCCCTTTCGGGTTTTCAGTCCACCGAGATACCCTTTTTTGCCCAAGCCGCCTTTTCAGGTTTTCGACTTGCCGGGTGTACAGATTTTTCATTTTCATCCCTTATTTTTTCCCGAACCCTTTTGGTTCGCCAGGAAGCCCTTATTTTTGCCTAGGCCAGTCAACCTAGGGGGTCTTTGATTATGCGTAGTATTTTTTCACTATGTCTGCATTGACGGGGTGAGGAAGGTCGTCACTATCCATGGTGGTTAGAATCATAGCTCCTCCTGAGAAAATGTTCTTAACCACAAATGGCCCTTCGTAAGTAGGGGTCCACTTTCCCCTGGGATCACCTTGAGGTAAGATAATGCGCTTGATTACCAGATCCCCAACTTGATACTCTTGTCGTCTAACTTTCTTGTTAAATGCCTTGACCATCCGCTTTTGATACGTTTTACCATGACAGATAGCAGTATGTCTCTTTTCGTCGATTAAGTTCAGCTGATCAAGCCGGGTCTGAATCCAGTCATCTTTGCTCAAACTTGCATCCTTCATAATCTGAAGAGAGGGTATCTGAACTTTAATGGGCAAGACTGCCTCCATGCCATATACCAAGGAATAGGGCGTTTCCCCTGTTGACGTCCGCGCTGAAGTGCGGTATCCGTGAAGAGCAAATGGTAACATCTCGTGCCAACCTTTGTATGTCACCGTCATCTTCTGCACAATCTTCTTGATATTTTTATTAGCCGCTTCTACAGCCCCATTCATCTTCGGCCGGTAAGGAGAAGAGTTGTGATGCTATATCTTGAACTGCTTGTAGAGCTCGGTGATCATCTTATTGTTGAGATTTGTACCATTGTCCGTAATGATCCTCTCTGGTACACCATATTGACAAATCAGATTGTGCGGAATGAAATGTACCATGACATTCTTGGTTACAGTAGCAAAGGAAGCTGCTTCAACCCACTTCGTAAAGTAATCAATAGCTACCAGGATGAAACGATGCCCATTGGACGTTGTAGGTCTAATCTCGCCGATCATGTCAATGCCCCACATTGTAAAAGGCCACGGTTCCGTCAAGACGTTCAGAGGAACTGGAGGTATGTGCACCTTATCAGCATAAACTTGGCACTTGTGACAGGTCCGAGAATGCTGATAACAGTCGGCTTCCATTGTGGACCAAAAATATCCTGCCCGAAGGATCTTCTTTGCCATGGTGTGTCCACTGGAATGAGTTCTGAAAGTACCTTCATGTAACTCTGCCATGATCCTTTCTGCCTCGTATTTATCCACACATCGCAGTAAGGTTGAATCATGGTTACGCTTGCAAAGGATACCATTGCTGATGAAGAACTTCGCTGCGAACCTCCTCAGAAACTTCTTATCATTAACAGATGCACCCTCGGGGTATTCCTGAGCTTCAAGATACCTCTTCACCTCTTGAAACCAGGGTTTATCTGCTACCTCTTCAGTCTCAATGTCACATCAATGTGCAGGTTCGCCCAACCTTTCAATGATAATCCGGGGAGCTTCGTTGTCCCAATTGACTTTGAACATAGAAGACATCGTAGCTAGCGTGTCCGCCAACTGATTCTCCTCTCTAGGGAAGTGTTCAAAGGTTATCTCTTCGAAATGTGGAAGCAACGTCAATACATACTCCTTGTAAGGAATAAGATTTGGGTGTTTCGTATCCCACTCGCCTTTGATATGACTGATCATGAGAGCGGAATCTCCGAAGACACTCAAAAACTTAATCCTTAGATCAATTGCTGCTCGAAGACCCATAATGCACGCTTCATACTCCGCCATATTGTTGGTGCAGTTGAAACATAGTCGGGCGGTAAATGGAGTATGAGCGCCTTCAGGAGATATCATCACGGCGCCAATGCCATTACCCAAAGCGTTTGAAGTTCCATTGAAGTACATAGACCATCAAGATCCCTCCTCAGGTCCTTCATCTGGTCCAAGTGTTTCACAGTCAGTCACTATCATGATATTCTCATCCGGGAATTCAAAGTTCATAGACTGGTAATCATCCACTACCTGATGTGCCAAATGGTCTGCCAACACACTTCCCTTAATCGCCTTTTATGTCGTATACTGGATGTCATACTCGTTCAGGATCATCTGCCATCTCGCTATTCTTCCGGACAAGGCATGCTTCTCGAAGATATACTTGATTGGATCCATCTTGGATATCAATAGAGTAGTGTGAGTCAGCATATACTGTCTCAGTCGGCGAGCAGCCCATGCCAAAGCGCAACAAGTTTTCTCAAGCAACGAGTATCGGGTCTCGCAGTCGGTAAACTTTTTGCTAAGGTAGTAAATAGCATGCTCTTTTCGGCCAGACTCGTCATGCTGCCCCAACACACACCCCATTGAGTTGTCGAGTACTGTCAAGTATAAGATCAAAGGTCTCCCTTCAACTGGAGGCATCAAAATAGGTGGCTCTTGTAGATACTCTTTGATCCTTTCGAAAGCGGCCTGACATTCATCGTTCCATCTTACCACTTGATCTTTCTTCAGTAACTTGAAGATTGGCTCACAAGTAGCAGTCAGGTGCGAGATGAATTTGGAGAAATAGTTCAGACGTCCCAGAAAGCCTCTGACTTCTTTTTCTATTCGGGGAGCTGGCATTTCCTGTATAGCCTTCACCTTTGCAGGATCCACCTCAATACCTTTATCGCTTACGACGAAACCCAACAGCTTACCAGATCTCACCCCGAAGGTGCACTTGTTCGGGTTTAACCTCAGCTTGTACAACTTCAACCTATCAAATAGCTTCTAAAGGTGGTCGAGATGTTCTTCCTCAGTCTGGGATCTGGCAATCATGTCGTCAACGTATACCTCAATCTCATGATGGATCATGTCATGGGACAAGGCGACCATGGCGCGCTGATATGTTGCTCCAGCATTTTTCAATCCAAAAGGCATGACCTTGTAGCAGAAGGTACCCCATTGTGTAACAAAGGTTGTCTTCTCCATGTCTTCGGGAGCCATTTTAATCTGATTATAACCGGAGAAACGATCGATAAAGGAGAAGACCTTATGTTGTGCGGTGTTATCAACCAGAACATCGATATGAGGCAGAGGGAAATCATCCTTGGGGCTCGCCCTGTTCAGATCCCTATAGTCAACACACATTCGAACCTTACCATCCTTCTTCGGTACAGGAACCATGTTGGCCACCCACTGTGGGTAAGAAGTAACTTCTAGAAAACCGGCGTCAAATTGTTTCATAACTTCAGCCTTGATTTTCTCAGACATCTCCGAGTACATTCAGAGAACTTTCTGTTTCACTGGAGGACAGTCTTATTTGGTAGGCAATCGGTGAACCACAATATCAGTATCCAACCCAGGCATATCTTCATAAGACCAGGCAAAGATCTCAACATAATCTCGTAGCATCTGGATCAACTGTTGCTTAACACTAGCTTCCAGATTTGCACCAATCTTGACCTCTTTCTTGTCCATCTCTGTACCCAGATTTACTGTTTCCACTGGCTCTTCATGCGGCTGTATGGCCCTCTCTTCCTGAAGTAACAGTCTAGCAAGTTCACCAGGCACTTCGCAATCATCCTCACCTTCGTCTTCGGCTAAGTTGATCGGACTTTCAAAGTCATAACTGGCAGTAGCAGAGTCATGACCAGTCAGATCCATAGTGGATGTAGACCTGTATATGTGAGTGTGTGTAAAATAGATGTTTTGCAATATATAATAAAAGAAAAATAAGGAGCGCAAAATTTGAAACGCAAGAAATGTCCAATGCTTTTATTAATGATATATGTAGATGACACACATAAAGCCCTCACAAATGAAGCCACGGTGCCCCGGATAAGACACCGGGCCATAAAGTTTAAAACATTATCTATTACAAATTCAAAACAAAAGTCTCATTACTAGGTAACAAAAGAAATTGGGATGAAGTCCTTTGCTGTCCAGTTGCTTAGTCCACCATCAGTAGTAGGATAGATCCAACCGTCGAACTCAGACTCTTCAACATCGTCTTCAATGGCATTCACTCCTGAATTTCTAATGAACAGGGGAGGTCTTCCGATCCGTGCATTCCAAACAGCCCTCTGAGCTTCTTTCTCAACAACAGCCCGGGCATCCTTGAAGGAAGCCATCTTCATTGGAGGATCTTCAACAACAGTCTCAGTTGATGCCAGCATCTGGGGAGCCTCTTCAAAATGTTGAAATGGGGTCTCAATGAACTCCCCATCCATCTCTACATATCAGAAAGAGTTGAGGTGGCTCACCATGTACTCCTCCTCTCCTTGTACTATCACAATCTTCCCTTTCACTGGGTACTTTAGCTTCTGGTGGAGCGTAGACGTCACTGCCCCAGCTTTGTGGATCCATGGACGACCCAGCAAACATGAATAAGATGGCCGAATGTCCATCACATAGAATGTAGAGGCGAAAACCTGAGAACCAACCTTAATCGGAATATCCACTTCTCCATGCACCATCCTCTTAGACCCATCAAAGGCCCTGACGACAATGTTTCTTGGTTTCAGCTCCAACCCTTCACAATCTAACCGGTCTAGCGCTTTCTTGGGTAACACATTCAACGAAGATCCAGTATCTACCAACACATGAGCAAGAGTAGTGCCCCTGCATTCAATGGAGACATGCAGGGCATCATTATGATTCTTCCCCTTAGCAGTCAAGTCGGCGTTAGAGAAACCCAACCCATTATCAGCAGTCAGACTAGCCACGCAATCTTTAAACTGATTAGCTGATGTTTCTTGCGGTACGTGTGCAGTCTTCAGGAAAGCAATCAGAGCCTTGGCATGGGCTTCTGAGCAAAGCAATAGAGACAACATAGAGATTTTGGATGGGTTTTGCCCCAACTGTTCGACGACATTGTAGTCGCTCTTTTTGATGATCTTCAAAATTTCCTCCATCTCTTGCCTAGAGGCTTCAACAATAATCTTCTTCGGTGCCTCCGTCTGGGCAGGCTCACCGGTGATCTCTTTGCCCCGAGTGTCAGACGACTCGGCAACATGGGTAAGAATTGGAACTTGAACAGGAACAGTAGCAGGTGTATCGGCAGGTGTGATAACAACAGGCTTCCGGATAGTTGGTGGAGAGATCTCTGGGGAGAAAAGTCTTCCACTGCGGGTGACTTTGGCAAGTCCAACAATATTGCTGATGTCAGTATCAGACTCTTCAGCATTCAAGTCTTGCTTAACTTCGTGATAATTTACGTCAGCCTCATAATGCCACGGGACATCTTTATTGGATGTATAGGGGATAGGCCCAGGAACAGTGATGATCAATGGTGCGATTCTCGGAACAAATGTAATTCTAACAGGCTTTCTCGAGGAAGCCTTGGAAGAATTGTCAAAAATGGTGATTATAGAAACTTCTTCAGTAGGAACAAAAGTCTTCTCAAACAGAATTTCTTTATTATCCATCAGGCGTTGGACACCTGACTTCAAAAGATGGCAACCAGTAGGTAGGACAGAACACATACGGCAACCTTCGTCACAACCCGGAAATAAACCGGCTAACAAAAGGTTCTTCTTCACAGTCATCAATGGGGTAACAATGTCGTTCACAGAAACCACAAACGAGTCTTCATCTATAGCATTCACTCCATGCTTGGGCATAGGAGCAGTCACAACATTAGGTCTTTCAGGTGCTTCAAACTCAATCTCCTTCGCATCAATCAAGTCCTGTACTTTGTTCTTTAAGACCCAACAGTTATCTGTGTCATGCCCCGGGCTACCAGAGTGAAAAGCACAACGGGCATTCGGATCGTACATGGCTGATGCAGTATTGGGAGTCTTTGGGGCCTCCTTCAGAATCACCAAGTTGGTTTTCAATAACTGCGACAGAATTTGGGATAAAGTCATGTTGAGCTGAGTGAATTATCTTCGCGGTCTCTCGGCCCTTGGCTGATTGCTGCGCTGAGGTGCAACAATAGGTCTTGAAATAACAACCGTATTAACAGCTTGGCGGCGTTCAGGTCTATTCTGACTTTTTGAACTGTAAACAGCACTGGACTCCTTCTTAAAAGGCTTCTTCTCGGTGCCTGATGAAGCACCCTTCTGTATTTTACCAGATTTGATACCAGCCTCAATTCTTTCCCCGATCATGATCAGCTCTATAAACCCGGACGAAGAACTTCTAATCAGATGGTTGAAATACGGACCAGACAAGGTCCCCAGAAACATATCCACTAGCTCCCTATCAGCCAAGGGTGGTTGCACCCTTCCAGCAAGGTCCCTCCACTTCTGAGCATAATCTTTGAAACCTTCACCCGCACCCATAGACATAACCTGGAGTTGGGTACGCGTGGGAGAGAGGTCGGCATTGTATTGGTACTGCTTGTAGAAAGCAGTGGCCAAATCTTCCCAATTACGGATATTGGCTCCTTCTAGATGGTAAAACCATTCAAGCTGAGTCCCTGAGAGACTGTCTTGAAAGAAGTGGATCCAAAGATTCTTGTCAGCGGTGTATGGCTGAATCTTTCTAACATATGACTGGAGGTGCAGTTTCGGGCAAGAAACTCAGTCGTATTTAGCGAAGATTGGTGCTTTAAACTTGTGGGGAATTACCACCCCAGATGACAGACCCAAGTCTCCAAAATCCAGACCAGGCACTTTCTGAACTTCCATCGCGCTCAACCGGTCTTCTAGTTGTTTATATCTATCCTCAGCCGGAGGATACTGGTCTTCGTCAAAGTCAGTCTCGTTGTCTGAAACCACAGGGCTAGGAGCCCTCCTTTCTTCCTAATTATCTCCCCCTCCAGATGAGTGGGTCAAATCAACCTCTTCTCGCAAATTGTTTCCGAATCTGCGACCCATATTGAATAGGACCGTCTTCTTCTTCTTCTTCTTCTTCTTCTTCTTCTTCTCTTTCAAGATAAGGGTCTTCAGATCTTGCTGACCCTTAGCCAAACTCATGAACAACTCCTGGAACTGGGTGTTTTGAGCTTGCATAGCCTTGATTGCTTGTTCAGTTGATGGTTCAGAAGACATGATGCTGAAATAAACAGCAAAGAGGATGAGAAAACCTGTAAGGGTACCTGTTATGAGGTGCATGAGAATGATATGCGCATGATATGATTTCAAAGACTTTAGGGATTCAAATTCTTAAACCAAAATTAAACGCACTTTTATTAGATAAACTTGAAATTCAATTGTTCAACAGATGCCTTTAAGGCGTTACAAGAAAGAAAAACTGAAAAGTAAATTAAAACTAGAAATAATCAAAAAGATAATCAGTGCTCCCATGGTCGTTTCTTGTCGGTGCGGACATAGTCGTTGAGGATCCGCTCATTCTCCAATTGCCTTGTCAACTTCTGGATCTTCTGCTCTTGCCCGTGATACTTTTCTCTGTAAGTATCCAGCTCTTCTCTCAGCTGCATCCACAATCTCTTTAATGTCCCAATGTCAGTAGGCATGTATGGATATAGGATGGTAGGAGGAACCCCTTCTTCATCAGCAACCTCAACAATTATAGGCAAAACGGCTTCATACGACATTCCCAGCTTTTGGGCACGGATTCGAACCCATCGGAGATATGGCTCCATCGGAAGAGAAGTCTTCGCACCCAGCTCGTGCGGATCAGACCTGTGTACTCTATCCCAAGCTCTTATGAATCTGCAGCGTTGCTCGTCACTATCCCCTTGGAAATCAAAGACAATGCTCGGCATCAGTAACTCATGAGGTCCTTCCCTTCTAGCTCGCCCGAACTGACGTAAGGCCAAGCATGGATTATAAGTGATCCCTCCATTGGTTCCTATCAGTGGAACATTGGGGTATTCCCCACATCGATCAACAATAGCCACATCTTCCATGCCCTTGATAGTCTAAATGATGTCATTATGAGAGAGAGACATAATCCTGTAGGCCCAGCCCATGCCTTCCTTGTTCTTCAAAACTGATTTGGGGAGGTGAGAAATAAACCAGCTCGCCAGCAATGGCGCACAGCACATAAGGGTTCCCTGCTTCCGAGCAGTACGGGCATAAAGAGAATGAAGAATGTCACCCAAGAGAGTGGGTACTGGATTACCGGATATGAAAATCTTCACTACATTCACGTTGACGAAGGAATCCGAATTAGGAAACAACACCAAACCATATATGAGAAGAGCCAGAATATCTTCAAATGCCTAGAAGTCTAGACTGTCCCAGAACTGATTAGCTTTACCAACCAAGAATTTAGTCAAGAAGCCCTTTGCTCCACTACGAGTTTCCCAATTAGACATTACCTCAGCCTTTGTCAGATGGAGGGCTGAAGCAATCTCTTCCGACCTAAGGATCTTCTCCCAACCTGTGAACGGGGTCTGCTCCAGAATGGAGATACCAAGTATATCAGAGAACTCTTCCAAAGTGGGGACCAACTGGTAGTCTGGAAAGGTAAAGCAATGGTACAGTGGTTCAAAGAACTGGACTAAGACACTTATCATCTGCTCGTCCAATTTGGAAGTGACCAAACCCAGGGGGTGCCCATGTCTTCTGATAAAGGAGGTAGTATCTAAAACCTTTGCCACCAATTCCTTAAGCTGAGTGGGAATCTGGACAAAGTTGATCTGAATGGTGTTTCTACGCATGGGTGCCATGACCTATAAAACAGAACAAAGATGAATCCCTTCTGTCTTTGAAATAGGTTAGTCCAATGCAAGATGAATGCAATGTCATGATGTCATGATGTCATGATAGAAAACAACCCACAAGTATCCACAAATAGAAAACATGGTAAAGGCACACAAGTCACACAGAGAGCCCTTAGATTTCAGGTTGGCAAGGAGTCTAGGTACTACCCTATTTCAGTTCAGTTGGTTCAAACCTGTCCTAAAAATAGTAACCGAGTTCTAGAGGATCTCAATATTACTGACTACCCTCGATCGGTCATAATTCTAATTTAGCAACCTTTTCTTACGGCCGGAATCATCGCGAGAGTTTAGTCTCAATGAGTGTAGCATACTGCTACTGTTCTATGGCCAAGTTGGTCAATTTAAAGGTTCTAAGGTCAGTTGGTGCTTAATGACCCCTTAGCAGACCCATATTCTCCTCGTTGCGCCACAAGGGATATCGGTACAAACTAAAGTGCCACACCAACGTAGCTACTGCTTCAATTGTATCGGTCTACGCCGTACAGTTCCCTCACAGTTTATTGCTACTTTCCTAAAGGGTATCCTCCAGATCCGGGTTATGATCTACAGTAACTCCGATACAAGCCCACAAATGTAAAGCATACAAGTCAAGCAATTGAAAACATTATGATGAACTATTCGAGGTACACCCCACTTATTATCATCCCCAGCAGAGTCGCCAGTTCTGTGATACAGTGGGAAGAACTGACTGTTTTTTGGAATGCTGGTTTTGCGTTTTGCGTTTGTGTTTGCAAAATGTCGCGGTAAGTAAGAGTCGCCACCGACTTTTATTTTATCCAACAAGGAAAGGAAAAAAGCACATAAAAATTCCTTTTTCGAGATATTTCTCGGGTTCGGGGGGTAGATTATAGAAACGAAAGGTGTTAGTACCCTTTCTATCTGTGGTTATCCACGGGCTCTTAGGTACTTGCTTATACTGTTTTCAAAATATTGCTTTCTTTGTGCTTGTGGGTTTGAAAAAAGTTTTTATTTGAAACTTCGATTTAACTCTTGCTTCTGGCCTTAAGAGCGTATGAAGTGTTTTTGAAAACTTTGTTCAAAAAGTGTAAGTGTGAAAAGTTTTTGTTTTTGAAAGAGCAAGTATCTAAGAACCATCTACCTACTCGAAAAAGGAATCGTTCTATGCTAATGTCCTTTAGACAATGTTATCCTACTATTAATGAGTAGGTAATCCCGTCGTTGGAGTTTAAGGGTCAATTCGAATGCGGAACTTACGGTCACTAAAGCAATGTTAGGACGCCTTAGAGGTAACCCTAATGTCTTAGATCATTTGTTTGAGGCAACAATATTTGAGGCAACCGTTTCCAGGCAACTATGATATTTGGACAAGAGGACGACCTCTAAAACGACCTATACTCAATGACCGTGTACGAAGGCAGCCAAGTGGGGTGTACCCTAAGAGTGCGCATGTGCGAGTGTGTCGTTTTCAATTATTTTTTATCTTTGTACATGTTAAGGGTGATCTAAGTTGATTTTAGGTTAAAACATCCAGTCTTGTCATGCCATCCTATTATCAAACATCTAACAATTATAATTTGCGGAAAATAAAAGTGCGGAAATTAAATTACAAGGCGTCGGGTATTTACATCGCCAAAGGCAAACCCTTTAAAAATAAATAAAGCGATAAAAAATAAATAAAGGTCCTATTAACTATTACAAACCGGAGAAAGTACAATATTGGATAAAAAAAGGTAAAATCGCGGCGCAAAATTTAATCGGACACAAGATTAGGGTTTTGACCCTTTTGATTAAAGAAAATACCTTTTTTGTTGTTTTTTTATTTTAAGAAAGAAATTAATCTAAATTAATTACTAAATTAAATTAATTAAATAAAAATAAATTATTTTTGGTTTTTTTGTTATTTTAAGAAAGGAAAATAAAATAATTAATGTTAGTAATTAAAACCTAATTAAATCTAATTTAATTTTAATTTTTTACAAAAAATATGTTAAATTTATTCTAATTAAAACCTAAATCAATTAATTAGTATTTATTAATAAAAAATAAAAGTTAAAATTTAATTGAATGAAAATATTTTTGGTGATTTTATTTTATAAAAGACTGAATTTTTGATTGGTTAGTAATTAAATAAAACAATTAAATCAATAAATAAATAAACAAAAAGAAATATGAAAGAGGAGTATGGGCCTGCTTTTATGGTGTAGATAGCAATTCCGAGGCCCAATTGAGCTGGCCTTGTTTGACTTTTTGAGATTCCATGCGCATACTTGGACTTTGCCTATGGTGGACCCTCAACCTTGGATCCTCAGATTTGGCCTTTGGCCATCTGGCTATTGGATGCTTGATGGTGCATGGTATACTGCAAGCTTGAATACACACACAATCGCCTGAAAGAAAAAAGCAATGAGAAAGTGGGGGACCTGGGATTCGAACCAAGGTCCTGAGGGATATTGGAACGCACGCTTGCCACTAGGCCATGATGATCTGTTTGTAAATATATTACACAATAATGATAATATGACAAAACAAAATTAATTGGTCAGAAAACAAAATATGTGCGCCATTATTTGAATAGGCGAATGAGTGGGTGACAACTCATCACCCCTGTCCTCCATCCGTTGCTAAAAACCAAGGAAGCTATACCTACGGACGGAGGTCCGTCGCTACAAGCCTGTCACACTCCAAAATCCTCCCTAGGCCATAGAAATGCCTTCTGATGCCATGGTTAAACTCACCTTCCTCTTCCGGTCACGCCTATAGCCATTACTAAGGTTGATTTTATCTGAAATGAAAAACCCTAAACCAAGATGCAAAACCCTAACAATGGTGGTTCACTATATAGGTTAGATGAATGAAATTAAATAATATCAAAAGACTACAAATGGCATGGTGAATCAAAATATGCAATTAGTTTTCATTTTAGATGCGAGAATAACACAAATTGATTTCAAGAATAGAGCGGACTCGTGAACCACTTACAACGCCCTAGGAGGTTGGAAAATGTGTGATTCTGATTGGTTTTGCTTCTGAGAGTTGCCAGGAAGCGATTGTGATGCTTGCCAAGCCCTGAAAATGTCTCCAAGCTTGATTTCGATCTCAAGTTTTTTGTGCTTTTTTTCAATTTCTGTTTTGCCTCCTTCAACATCTTCCAACCCTTATTTCGATTGCTTTTGCTTCCTTATGTATCATGCTTTGCATTAGGGTAGAAATCATGGACTGAATCTCTCTAAATCAATGCATACATATTTGATTTGATCTCCATTATTAACCTTGCCAAATTTGATTTGATGCAATCTTTTTGTACATGATATGGCCTGATACGAATTCCATGATGTTGCTAGCTGTAAACAAAGCCTAAAACAATCAATAAATCAAGAGTTTTTAATTATTTGGATTTTCTATGATTTTATTTGATTTAAAATGAATAAATTTAATAAAAAATAAAATTAAATAATAAAAAATAAATATGAGCTCATGGCTGAATCTAGGACACGTGGGCCACTATGCAAGCTCAAATCAAGTGGAAAAGAATGTGCCCTTTTGACAAAATTTGAAGTTTTGGGGATAGTTGACTTTTGGCAATTTTGCAAAAATGCCCAACTTCAACAATGCATAACTTCTTCAATTTTGGACTTTTGGAAGTATTCTTTGACTTTTTAGAAAGCTTGAGATGTCCTCTAACCAACCCTTTTGTTGTAATCTCATTTTGATGTTCCATTCTCAAGTTATAAGCTTGGGCAAAACAGGTGTTTTTGTTGACTTTCAAAAATGACATATAATGTCCAAATTCATATCTTCTTGTGAGTGCATTTTTTGATCTTGGGGTATGAAGATGGATTGTAGGAAATTTAATCCTCTTAAAAATGAGCTTTTTATGGTTCATTTCGCATAAAGTATGAGAAATTTATGCTTGGTCAAAGTTGAGTTGACTTTTCTTGCAAAACCCTAATTTAGCAACTTTTGAATCTTGATGAATTTTGGGCAATCCTTGATGAATCATGATCAACCCTTGATCAAATGATGAAATATCCTTCAAAATTAGAATGTTGACAAAAAATCTTGAAGTTTGACTGTATTTGGGTCACAGTTGACTTTTGCCCTAGCACAGTCGATTTTTGGACCCTTGAGCAATTGACTGGGCAAACTTCCTCTGCAAGGCTTGAAATTTGACATGGATGACCTTGAGAACATATTAGGACATTGGGGAGCACTTGAGGTCATTTGTATTCAAAGATCTTGATGTAACACAAAACTCTAATTTGGGGTTGACTGCCTTAGGAGATAGCTTGTCTGACCAACTCTTGGGCAAGCTTGAACCACTTGGAGATTTTTCTTGCAATGTTTTGAGGAATATGAGAGGGCAAATTTTGGGGTACAACACCTACCAAAAGAAAACTGATCATTTAGATCGAAAGTTTCCAAGCACCTCATAAGTTGGGATAACACTCGATCCACAAGGCCCCCGCAGGCACCTTCTCCAGCAGAAATAGGGGCAGAAAAGTCTCGATGCAAAGTCATCGTCATATCCTTAGCATGTGTCCCAGTAACATTCACTACCCGCAGAGTAAGGAAAAGACAGTGATATTAGCGGTCCCAAATAGGACACTATTCTCTCCAGCTAAGGCTCACAACCGCGAATGAGTCGGTGATATTCTCCCCAAGCAGAGTTTATCTATCACCAGCACTGGAAGATTATCCCCAGTGAAGTTTGGAGAATTATCCCTAGTAGAGTCTGGAAAACTGTCCCAATAGAGTCTAAAATATTATCTCCAGTGAAGTCGCAACTGGAAAATCATCCCCAACGGAGTTCATTCCTTTCACAAACAGAAACTTAATTTCCAACAGAGTGCATCATCGCCAGCAATGATAATTTTCTCCCCAGCCAAGGTTGTTTCTCCAAATCAGCAGATCTTCTGACAGAGCATCTATTCCCCACAAAGTCATTTCCTAGTCAGTCTATTCCCCAGCGGAGTTATTCTCTCCTGCAGGAGCATTCTCACAGTCACCTTCATTCACTATCCCCAGCGGAAATGAAGAATTCAACTCTTCTCTCCAACAACAACCCGAGATTTATTTTCCCCAGCTAGAGATTATCATAAAAACATTGCATATCCATACATCATCTCATGTGCATACACATCATACAAAACATTCTCATTTATTTTGATAACATCATTGCATGATACATATCATGCATTACATACACCTAACCTTTACCTTTCAGGAAAGATACAATCAAATTCTCACCAAGCTCAAGTTATGAAGCCCGGATCCGACCGAATAGTATCTTGATCTCTACATCATACTGTGAAGCCCGAATTCGACCGGATAGCAGTATCAAACACCACGAAGCCTGGATTTGACCAGATAGTGGTTTATCTTCAAGCTATGAAGCCCGAATTCGACCGGATAGTATCTTGATTTCTGCATCATATTGTGAAGCCCGGATTCGACCGGATAGCAGTATCCAACACTACGAAGCATGGAATCGACCAGATAGTGGTATCTCTTAAAAGCAAGCTATGAAGCCCGGATTTGACCGGATAATAGTTTAATCCCCAACAAGCCGTGAAGCCCGGATTACAACCGGATAACAGCTCAGCAAGTTACCATGAAGCCTGGATTTCGACCAGATAGTGATATATCTTTAATACAAGTTATGAAGCCCGGGTTCGACAGAATAATATCTTGATTTCTCTGAACGCCATAAAGCCTGGATTTGACCAGATAATGGTATATTATATCGTGAAGCCTGGATTACGACCAGATAGCGGCAAGGAACACTGTGAAGCCTGGATTTCGAACAGATAACAATGAGGGACACTGTGAAGCTTGGATTTCAACCAAATAGCAGTTTACCCGGCCAGTTACTATGAAGCCCAGATCCGACCGGATATTAGTAGGCCCAAAGTCAAATGGAAGCCCGAATGCGACCGGATAACCACTTGATTTCTTCTGAAGCCTGGATTTCAACCAAATAAGAAGTAAGGTATTGTGAAACCTGGATTTCGACCAGATAGCAATACAAGACCATGAAGCCTGGATTTCGACCAGATAATGGTACAAGACACCATAAAGCCTGGATTTCGACCAGATAATGGTACAAGACACTGTGAAGCTTGGATTTCGACGAAATAGCAGTTTACCTAGACAGTTACTAAGAAGCCCGGATCCGACCGGATATTAGTGTGCCCTAAATTCAAGTTGAAGCCCGGTGGTGACCGGATAACAACTTGATTCCTTCTGAAGCCCAGATTACGATCGGATAAGAATTGAGAAATTGTGAAGCCTGGATTCGGACCGGATAGCGAGTTTAATCTCATCTCCCCAGTAAGTCATTGTAAATCCTAGATTACAACCAGATAGCAGTCGGTCTTATCACTATGAAGCCTGGATTACGACCAGATAGTAGTTCATTTTCACATCTTCGACCAAGAGACAATTCCTCAGTAGAATAACAGACGACCGAAGTTCCTAAATTTCAACAGAGATGATTCCTCAGTAGAATAACAGACGACCGAAGTTCTTAAATTTCAACAGAGATGGTTCCTCAGTAGAATAACGGATGACCGAAGTTCCTAAATTTCAACAGAGATGATTCCTCGGTAGAATAACGGACGACCTAAGTTCCTAAATTTCAACAGAGATGGTTCCTCAGTAGAATAAAGGACGACCGAAGTTCCAAAATTTCAACAGAGATGATTCCTCAATAGAATAACGAATGACCGAAGTTCCTAAAATTCAACACTCTTCTCGGTGCCTGATGAAGCACCCTTCTGTATTTTACCAGATTTGATACCAGCCTCAATTCTTTCCCCGATCATGATCAGCTCTATAAACCCGGACGAAGAACTTCTAATCAGATGGTTGAAATACGGACCAGACAAGGTCCCCAGAAACATATCCACTAGCTCCCTATCAGCCAAGGGTGGTTGCACCCTTCCAGCAAGGTCCCTCCACTTCTGAGCATAACCTTTGAAACCTTCACCCGCACCCATAGACATAACCTGGAGTTGGGTACGCGTGGGAGAGAGGTCGGCATTGTATTGGTACTGCTTGTAGAAAGCAGTGGCCAAATCTTCCCAATTACGGATATTGGCTCCTTCTAGCTGGTAAAACCATTCAAGCTGAGTCCCTGAGAGACTGTCTTGAAAGAAGTGGATCCAAAGATTCTTGTCAGCGGTGTATGGCTGAATCTTTCTAACATATGACTGGAGGTGCAGTTTCGGGCAAGAAACTCAGTCGTATTTAGCGAAGATTGGTGCTTTAAACTTGTGGGGAATTACCACCCCAGATGACAGACCCAAGTCTCCAAAATCCAGACCAGGCACTTTCTGAACTTCCATCGCGCTCAACCGGTCTTCTAGTTGTTTATATCTATCCTCAGCCGGAGGATACTGGTCTTCGTCAAAGTCAGTCTCGTTGTCTGAAACCACAGGGCTAGGAGCCCTCCTTTCTTCCTGATTATCTCCCCCTCCAGATGAGTGGGTCAAATCAACCTCTTCTCGCAAATTGTTTCCGAATCTGCGACCCATATTGAATAGGACCGTCTTCTTCTTCTTCTTCTTCTTCTTCTTCTTCTTCTTCTCTTTCAAGATAAGGGTCTTCAGATCTTGCTGACCCTTAGCCAAACTCATGAACAACTCCTGGAACTGGGTGTTTTGAGCTTGCATAGCCTTGATTGCTTGTTCAGTTGATGGTTCAGAAGACATGATGCTGAAATAAACAGCAAAGAGGATGAGAAAACCTGTAAGGGTACCTGTTATGAGGTGCATGAGAATGATATGTGCATGATATGATTTCAAAGACTTTAGGGATTCAAATTCTTAAACCAAAATTAAACGCACTTTTATTAGATAAACTTGAAATTCAATTGTTCAACAGATGCCTTTAAGGCGTTACAAGAAAGAAAAACTAAAAAGTAAATTAAAACTAGAAATAATCAAAAAGATAATCAGTGCTCCCATGGTCGTTTCTTGTCGGTGCGGACATAGTCGTTGAGGATCCGCTCATTCTCCAATTGCCTTGTCAACTTCTGGATCTTCTGCTCTTGCCCGTGATACTTTTCTCTGTAAGTATCCAGCTCTTCTCTCAGCTGCATCCACAATCTCTTTAATGTCCCAATGTCAGTAGGCATGTATGGATATAGGATGGTAGGAGGAACCCCTTCTTCATCAGCAACCTCAACAATTATAGGCAAAACGGCTTCATACGACATTCCCAGCTTTTGGGCACGGATTCGAACCCATCGGAGATATGGCTCCATCGGAAGAGAAGTCTTCGCACCCAGCTCGTGCGGATCAGACCTGTGTACTCTATCCCAAGCTCTTATGAATCTGCAGTGTTGCTCGTCACTATCCCCTTGGAAATCAAAGACAATGCTCGGCATCAGTAACTCATGAGGTCCTTCCCTTCTAGCTCGCCCGAACTGACGTAAGGCCAAGCATGGATTATAAGTGATCCCTCCATTGGTTCCTATCAGTGGAACATTGGGGTATTCCCCACATCGATCAACAATAGCCACATCTTCCATGCCCTTGATAGTCCAAATGATGTCATTATGAGAGAGAGACATAATCCTATAGGCCCAGCCCATGCCTTCCTTGTTCTTCAAACCTGATTTGGGGAGGTGAGAAATAAACCAGCTCGCCAGCAATGGCGCACAGCACATAAGGGTTCCCCGCTTCCGAGCAGTACGGGCATAAAGAGAATGAAGAATGTCACCCAAGAGAGTGGGTACTGGATTACCGGATATGAAAATCTTCACTACATTCACGTTGACGAAGGAATCCGAATTAGGAAACAACACCAAACCATATATGAGAAGAGCCAGAATATCTTCAAATGCCTAGAAGTCTAGACTGTCCCAGAACTGATTAGCTTTACCAACCAAGAATTTAGTCAAGAAGCCCTTTGCTCCACTACGAGTTTCCCAATTAGACATTACCTCAGCCTTTGTCAGATGGAGGGCTGAAGCAATCTCTTCCGACCTAAGGATCTTCTCCCAACCTGTGAACGGGGTCTGCTCCAGAATGGAGATACCAAGTATATCAGAGAACTCTTCCAAAGTGGGGACCAACTGGTAGTCTGGAAAGGTAAAGCAATGGTACAGTGGATCAAAGAACTGGACTAAGACACTTATCATCTGCTCGTCCAATTTGGAAGTGACCAAACCCAGGGGGTGCCCATGTCTTCTGATAAAGGAGGTAGTATCTGAAACCTTTGCCACCAATTCCTTAAGCTGAGTGGGAATTTGGACAAAGTTGATCTGAATGGTGTTTCTACGCATGGGTGCCATGACCTATAAAACAGAACAAAGATGAATCCCTTCTGTCTTTGAAATAGGTTAGTCCAATGCAAGATGCATGCAATGTCATGATGTCATGATAGAAAACAACCCACAAGTATCCACAAATAGCAAACATGGTAAAGGCACACAAGTCACACAGAGAGCCCTTAGATTTCAGGTTGGCAAGGAGTCTAGGTACTACCCTATTTCAGTTCAGTTGGTTCAAACCTGTCCTAAAAATAGTAACCGAGTTCTAGAGGATCTCAATATTACTGACTACCCTCGATCGGTCATAATTCCAATTTAGCAACCTTTTCTTACAGCCGGAATCATCGCGAGAGTTTAGTCTCAATGAGTGTAGCATACTGCTACTGTTCTATGGCCAAGTTGGTCAATTTAAAGGTTCTAAGGTCAGTTGGTGCTTAATGACCCCTTAGCAGACCCATATTCTCCTCGTTGCGCCACAAGGGATATCGGTATAAACTAAAGTGCCACACCAACGTAGCTACTGCTTCAATTGTATCGGTCTACGCCGTACAGTTCCCTCACAGTTTATTGCTACTTTCCTAAAGGGTATCCTCCAGATCCGGGTTAGGATCTACAGTAACTCCGATACAAGCCCACAAATGTAAAGCATACAAGTCAAGCAATTGAAAACATTATGATGATCTATTCCTAAGGTACACCCCACTTATTATCATCCCCAGCAGAGTCGCCAGTTCTGTGATACAGTGGGAAGAACTGACTGTTTTTTGGAATGCTGGTTTTGCGTTTTGCGTTTGTGTTTGCAAAATGTCGTGGTAAGTAAGAGTCGCCACCGACTTTTATTTTATCCAACAAGGAAAGGAAAAAAGCACATAAAAATTCCTTTTTCGAGATATTTCTCGGGTTCGGGGGGTAGATTATAGAAACGGAAGGTGTTAGTACCCTTTCTATCCGTGGTTATCCACGGGCTCTTAGGTACTTGCTTATACTATTTTCAAAATATTGCTTTCTTTGTGCTTGTGGGTTTGAAAAAAGTTTTTATTTGAAACTTCGATTTAACTCTTGCTTCTGGCCTTAAGAGCGTATGAAGTGTTTTTGAAAACTTTGTTCGAAAAGTGTAAGTGTGAAAAGTTTTTGTTTTTGAAAGAGCAAGTATCTAAGAACCATCTACCTACTCGAAAAAGGAATCGTTCTATGCTAATGTCCTTTAGACAATGTTATCCTACTATTGATGAGTAGGTAATCCCGTCGTTGGAGTTTAAGGGTCAATTCGAATGCGGGACTTACGGTCACTAAAGCAATGTTAGGATGCCTTAGAGGTAACCCTAATGTCTTAGATCATTTGTTTGAGGCAACAATATTTGAGGCAACCGTTTCCAGGCAACTATGATATTTGGACAAGAGGACGACCTCTAAAACGACCTATACTCAATGACCGTGTACGAAGGCAGCCAAGTGGGGTGTACCCTAAGAGTGCGCATGTGCGAGTGTGTCGTTTTCAATTATTTTTTATCTTTGTACATGTTAAGGGTGATCTAAGTTGATTTTAGGTTAAAACATTCAGTCTTGTCATGCCATCCTATTATCAAACATCTAACAATTATAATTTGCGGAAAATAAAAGTGCGGAAATTAAATTACAAGGCGTCGGGTATTTACATCGCCAAAGGCAAACCCTTTAAAAATAAATAAAGCGATAAAAAATAAATAAAGGTCCTATTAACTATTACAAACCGGAGAAAGTACAATATTGGATAAAAAAAGGTAAAATCGCGGCGCAAAATTTAATCGGACACAAGATTAGGGTTTTGACCCTTTTGATTAAAGAAAATACCTTTTTTGTTGTTTTTTTATTTTAAGAAAGAAATTAATCTAAATTAATTACTAAATTAAATTAAATAAATTAATTAAATAAAAATAAATTATTTTTGGTTTTTTTGTTATTTTAAGAAAGGAAAATAAAATAATTAATGTTAGTAATTAAAACCTAATTAAATCTAATTTAATTTTAATTTTTTACAAAAAATATGTTAAATTTATTCTAATTAAAACCTAAATCAATTAATTAGTATTTATTAATAAAAAATAAAAGTTAAAATTTAATTGAATGAAAATATTTTTGGTGATTTTATTTTATAAAAGACTGAATTTTTGATTGGTTAGTAATTAAATAAAACAATTAAATCAATAAATAAATAAACAAAAAGAAATATGAAAGAGGAGTATGGGCCTGCTTTTATGGTGTAGATATCAATTCCGAGGCCCAATTGAGCTGGCCTTGTTTGACTTTTTGAGATTCCATGCGCATACTTGGACTTTGCCTATGGTGGACCCTCAACCTTGGATCCTCAGATTTGGCCTTTGGCCATCTGGCTATTAGATGCTTGATGGTGCATGGTATACTGCAAGCTTGAATACACACACAATCGCCTGAAAGAAAAAAGCAATGAGAAAGTGGGGGACCTGGGATTCGAACCCAGGTCCTGAGGGATATTGGAACGCACGGTTGCCACTAGGCCATGATGATCTGTTTGTAAATATATTACACAATAATGATAATATGACAAAACAAAATTAATTGGTCAGAAAACAAAATATGTGCGCCATTATTTGAATAGGCGAATGAGTGGGTGACAACTCATCACCCCTGTCCTCCATCCGTTGCTAAAAACCAAGGAAGCTATACCTACGGACGGAGGTCCGTCGCTACAAGCCTGTCACACTCCAAAATCCTCCCTAGGCCATAGAAATTCCTTCTGATGCCATGGTTAAACTCACCTTCCTCTTCCGGTCACGCCTATAGCCATTACTAAGGTTGATTTTATCTGAAACGAAAAACCCTAAACCAAGATGCAAAACCCTAACAATGGTGGTTCACTATATAGGTTAGATGAATGAAATTAAATAATATCAAAAGACTACAAATGGCATGGTGAATCAAAATATGCAATTAGTTTTCATTTTAGATGCGAGAATAACACAAATTGATTTCAAGAATGGAGCGGACTCGTGAACCACTTACAACGCCCTAGGAGGTTGGAAAATGTGTGATTCTGATTGGTTTTGCTTCTGAGAGTTGCCAGGAAGCGATTGTGATGCTTGCCAAGCCCTGAAAATGTCTCCAAGCTTGATTTCGATCTCAAGTTTTTTGTGCTTTTTTTCAATTTCTGTTTTGCCTCCTTCAACATCTTCCAACCCTTATTTCGATTGCTTTTGCTTCCTTATGTATCATGCTTTGCATTAGGGTAGAAATCATGGACTGAATCTCTCTAAATCAATGCATACATATTTGATTTGATCTCCATTATTAACCTTCCCAAATTTGATTTGATGCAATCTTTTTGTACATGATATGGCCTGATACGAATTCCATGATGTTGCTAGCTGTAAACAAAGCCTAAAACAATCAATAAATCAAGAGTTTTTAATTATTTGGATTTTCTATGATTTTATTTGATTTAAAATGAATAAATTTAATAAAAAATAAAATAAAATAATAAAAAATAAATATGAGCTCATGGCTGAAGCTAGGACACGTGGGCCACTATGCAAGCTCAAATCAAGTGGAAAAGAATGGGCCCTTTTGACAAAATTTGAAGTTTTGGGGATAGTTGACTTTTGGCAATTTTGCAAAAATGCCCAACTTCAACAATGCATAACTTCTTCAATTTTGGACTTTTGGAAGTATTCTTGGACTTTTTAGAAATCTTGAGATGTCCTCTAACCAACCCTTTTGTTGTAATCTCATTTTGATGTTCCATTCTCAAGTTATAAGCTTGGGCAAAACAGGTGTTTTTGTTGACTTTCAAAAATGACATATAATGTCCAAATTCATATCTTCTTGTGAGTGCATTTTTTGATCTTGGGGTATGAAGATGGATTGTAGGAAATTTAATCCTCTTAAAAATGAGCTTTTTATGGTTCATTTCGCATAAAGTATGATAAATTTATGCTTGGTCAAAGTTGAGTTGACTTTTCTTGCAAAACCCTAATTTAGCAACTTTTGAATCTTGATGAATTTTGGGCAATCCTTGATGAATCATGATCAACCCTTGATCAAATGATGAAATATCCTTCAAAATTATAATGTTGACAAAAAATCTTGAAGTTTGACTGTATTTGGGTCACAGTTGACTTTTGCCCTAGCACAGTCAATTTTTGGACCCTTGAGCAATTGACTGGGCAAACTTCCTCTGCAAGGCTTGAAATTTGACATGGATGACCTTGAGAACATATTAGGACATTGGGGAGCACTTGAGGTCATTTGTATTCAAAGATCTTGATGTAACACAAAACTCTAATTTGGGGTTGACTGCCTTAGGAGATAGCTTGTCTGACCAACTCTTGGGCAAGCTTGAACCACTTGGAGATTTTTCTTGCAATGTTTTGAGGAATATGAGAGGGCAAATTTTGGGGTACAACACCTACCAAAAGAAAACTGATCATTTAGATCGAAAGTTTCCAAGCACCTCATAAGTTGGGATAACACTCGATCCACAAGGCCCCCGCAGGCACCTTCTCCAGCAGAAATAGGGGCAGAAAAGTCTCGATGCAAAGTCATCGTCATATCCTTAGCATGTGTCCCAGTAACATTCACTACCCGCAGAGTAAGGAAAAGACAGTGATATTAGCGGTCCCAAATAGGACACTATTCTCTCCAGCTAAGGCTCGCAACCGCGAATGAGTCGGTGATATTCTCCCCAAGCAGAGTTTATCTATCACCAGCACTGGAAGATTATCCCCAGTGAAGTTTGGAGAATTATCCCTAGTAGAGTCTGGAAAACTGTCCCAGTAGAGTCTAAAAGATTATCTCCAGTGAAGTCGCAACTGGAAAATCATCCCCAACGGAGTTCATTCCTTTCACAAACAGAAACTTAATTTCCAACAGAGTGCATCATCGCCAGCAATGATAATTTTCTCCCCAGCCAAGGTTGTTTCTCCAAATTAGCAGATCTTCTGACAGAGCATCTATTCCCCACAGAGTCATTTCCTAGTCAGTCTATTCCCCAGCGGAGTTATTCTCTCCTGCAGGAGCATTCTCACAGTCACCTTCATTCACTATCCCCAGCGGAAACGAAGAATTCAACTCTTCTCTCCAACAACAACCCGAGATTTATTTTCCCCAGCTAGAGATTATCATAAAAACATTGCATATCCATACATCATCTCATGTGCATACACATCATACAAAACATTCTCATTTATTTTGATAACATCATTGCATGATACATATCATGCATTACATACACCTAACCTTTACCTTTCAGGAAAGATACAATCAAATTCTCACCAAGCTCAAGTTATGAAGCCCGGATCCGACCGAATAGTATCTTGATCTCTACATCATACTGTGAAGCCCGAATTCGACCGGATAGCAGTATCAAACACCACGAAGCCTGGATTTGACCAGATAGTGGTTTATCTTCAAGCTATGAAGCCCGAATTCGACCGGATAGTATCTTGATTTCTGCATCATATTGTGAAGCCCGGATTCGACCGGATAGCAGTATCCAACACTGCGAAGCATGGAATCGACCAGATAGTGGTATCTCTTAAAAGCAAGCTATGAAGCCCGGATTTGACCGGATAATAGTTTAATCCCCAACAAGCCGTGAAGCCCGGATTACAACCGGATAACAGCTCAGCAAGTTACCATGAAGCCTGGATTTCGACCAGATAGTGATATATCTTTAATACAAGTTATGAAGCCCGGGTTCGACAGAATAATATCTTGATTTCTCTGAACGCCATAAAGCCTGGATTTGACCAGATAATGGTATATTATATCGTGAAGCCTGGATTACGACCAGATAGCGGCAAGGAACACTGTGAAGCCTGGATTTCGAACAGATAACAATGAGGGACACTGTGAAGCTTGGATTTCAACCAAATAGCAGTTTACCCGACCAGTTACTATGAAGCCCAGATCCGACCGGATATTAGTAGGCCCAAAGTCAAATGGAAGCCCGAATGCGACCGGATAACCACTTGATTTCTTCTGAAGCCTGGATTTCAACCAAATAAGAAGTAAGGTATTGTGAAACCTGGATTTCGACCAGATAGCAATACAAGACCATGAAGCCTGGATTTCGACCAGATAATGGTACAAGACACCATAAAGCCTGGATTTCGACCAGATAATGGTACAAGACACTGTGAAGCTTGGATTTCGACGAAATAGCAGTTTACCTAGACAGTTACTAAGAAGCCCGGATCCGACCGGATATTAGTGTGCCCTAAATTCAAGTTGAAGCCCGGTGGTGACCGGATAACAACTTGATTCCTTCTGAAGCCCAGATTACGATCGGATAAGAATTGAGAAATTGTGAAGCCTGGATTCGGACCGGATAGCGAGTTTAATCTCATCTCCCCAGTAAGTCACTGTAAATCCTAGATTACAACCAGATAGCAGTCGGTCTTATCACTATGAAGCCTGGATTACGACCAGATAGTAGTTCATTTTCACATCTTCGACCAAGAGACAATTCCTCAGTAGAATAACAGACGACCAAAGTTCCTAAATTTCAACAGAGATGATTCCTCAGTAGAATAACAGACGACCGAAGTTCTTAAATTTCAACAGAGATGGTTCCTCAGTAGAATAACGGATGACCGAAGTTCCTAAATTTCAACAGAGATGATTCCTCGGTAGAATAACGGACGACCTAAGTTCCTAAATTTCAACAGAGATGGTTCCTCAGTAGAATAAAGGACGACCGAAGTTCCAAAATTTCAACAGAGATGATTCCTCAATAGAATAACGAATGACCGAAGTTCCTAAAATTCAACAGAGATGATACCCCAGTAGAATAACGGACGATTGGAGCTCATAAAATTCTATTTCTCTAAAGACAGAGATCAACATCCCTCAGCGGAATCTTCCTCAACAACAGGTATACAAGCTCTCGCTAAGGAATCTCCTATGCGACTGAAACTCCTTCAGATGGCATCTTTAAGCCCATCCCCTCGTCAGCAATTTCCAAATGGCATCTGTAAGCCCATTTCCGGCATCGCAATAAGGATACCACTTCATGCGAGTGCAAATTTCTGGGCACTTTAGTGTTCAATCCTCTTCCACCTTCGGATCACGAAAAGCACGAAAGCCAATCTACATCCTCGGGTTTAAGAAGATTGAACAGGGGCAACTGTTGTACCCCAAAATTTTCCCTCCCATATTTCTCAAAACATTTCAAGAAAGATACTCAAGTTGCTCAAGGAAGTCCAAGGGTTGACCAGACAAGCTCCCTCCTAAGGTAGTCTACCTCAAATTAGGGTTTCATGTTGCATCAAGATACTTGAGTCCAAGGGATACCAAATGCTCACCAATGCCATAATATGTTCTCAAGATCATTCATGTCAAGTTTCAAGCCTTGCAGAGAAAGTTTGCTCAGTCAATTGCTCAAAGGCCTAAAAATCGACTGTGCTAGGGCAAAAGTCAACTGTGGCCTACATACAGTCAAAATTCAAGATTTTTGGTAAACATTATCATTTTGAAGTATCATTCATCATTTTATCAAGGGTTGATAATGATTCATCAAGGATTGCTCATAATTCATCAAGAACCAAAAGTTGCTAAATTAGGATTTTGCAGGAAAAGTCAACTCAACTTTGACCAAGCATAACTTTCTCATAATTTATGAGAAATTGCCCATCAAAAGATCATTTTGAAGAGGATTCCATTCTATACAATCCATCTTCAACTCCCAAGTTCAAAATATGCACTCACAAGAAGTTATGAATTTGGACATTATAGGTCATTTTGAAAAGTCAACAAAAAACACCTTTTTGTCAAAGCTTCATACATGAGCATGGAATATCAAATTGAGATGAGACCAAAACGGTTGCTTAGAGTACATCTCAAGCTTTCTAAAAAGTCCAAGAACACCTTCAAAGAGTCAAAATTGAGAAAGTTATGCATTGGTGAAGTTGACTTTTTTTGCAAAATTGCCAAAAGTCAACTATGCTTAAAACTTCAATTTTTGCCAAATGGGCCCAATCTTTTTCACTTGTTTTGAAATGGAAACATAGTCCACGAGCTCTAGCCCTTGCCACTTGTCATTATCATGTTTTTATTATTTATTTTGATTTTTATTTGATTTAAATCAATTTTAATCAAAATAAATCATATAAAATCCAAAACATTGAAATTCAAAGATCTTGTGCTTGTTTCAGGTCTTAATATACAGCTAGCATCAAATCAAACTCGTGTAAAGGCTTGTATGCACAAAAAGATTGGATTAGGCCTATTTTTGGAAAGATTTTAAGGTGAATCAAATCAAGATCAAGGATATTGATGGAGGAAGATTGAGGCCAGGTTTTCAACCCTAATATATTCCTCAATACATATAGAAGGAATGCAGACCAAAAAAGGCTAGAGAAGGAGGCATGAGATCAAGAACACAAACTTGAAAAATCAAGAAAAAGTGCAAACACAAATTCACACTTAGAGGCCAATTCAAGACCCTTGGACCATTCCAATCGTTTCCTGAGGTCATCAGCAAGCAAAAGCAATCAAAACCAAGCATTTCCAGGCCCTATAACACACTGTAAGGCATTCACGACACCCACCTTTTCTTGAATTTTGTTTGCATAATTCTTGCACGTTCAGCATAATATAATCATAGATTCTTGTTCACCATGATAATTGCAAGCTTTCTATAACACCCAATTGCATTTTCATAGACTGAATCGAGAACTTCCATTGTTAGGTTTTTGGATTCCGTTTTAGGGTTTTTGCTTGCAGGTAAAATTAGCCTTCGTGAATGGTACCATCATGTTTAGAATGACAAGATGAATCCAACCATGGCATTAGAAGTCATTTATCGTGCCCATGGAGAATTTTGAGATGAACCAAGCTTGTAGCTACGGAAAAACGTCTGTAGGTAAAAGTTTGGAACTTTTACCAACAGAACGAGGTCAGGGATGACCTGCGTGTCATCTTTCCATTGGCATATTTAAATCTGGCGCGTGTTTTCTTTGTTCTCCACTAACCCACTTTGTTTCCCATATTATCATTATTATTTATTTGATATACAAAAAGAACAAGTGGTGCAGTTGGTAAGTGTAGCGTTGGATAATGCTTCAGGACCTGGGTTCGAATCCCAGGTCCCCCCTTTCTTTCATATATTTTATCTTTTCAGGTTCCAGCACGCACATGAAGCTAATGACCACCATGCTCCCTCAAGATCCAGAGTGCCAAGTGTCCTAAGGGCCAGATCCAAGGGCCATCAAGGGGAGAACACCATGAAGCCTAGTCAACTCAAAGCATGTGATTTCGCCAATCAACGTGGACTACTTGGTTTTGGGCCCATATTTGGCTTCTCACACCCCTGTATTGCTCAGGCCCAAACTTCTTTCTCTTTTTTTTTATATATACTTATTTTATTTTATTTATTTATTTTGTTTTACTAACAAATTAATTATTTTCTTTTATCAAAAAATCATAAAAATATTTTTCACCAATTACACTTAGGTATATTTTTTATCAATAAATTTATTAATTTAATTAGATTTAATTTTAGGTAAAACTTTAATTATTTTGTAAATAACTTAAAATTAATTAGAAAATTAGGATTTTATTTCTAACTTAATTATACTTTTCTTTTTCTTAAATTAACCAAAAAAACCAAAAATTAGGCCATGTAATTATTTTTATTAATTAATTTAATCACTAATTATTTTTGTATTTAATTTTAAAACCTAATCTTTTTCTTAAAAAAATATTAAAAACAAAAAAAAAATTAATTAGGTTAGAAGGGTCAAAATCCTAATTTCTTCCCTATCTAAATTTCATCGCGCGCTTTATTATTATTTTTACCCAATTATTGTATCTGCTCACAAGTTGTAATAGTTAATTAGGACTTTTACTTTTCATTTATCGCTTTATTATTTAAGGGTTTGTTTTTGGCTATGTAAATACCCGAAGTCTTGTAATAGCGTAGTTTAATTTCCGCACTTTAAATTCCGCAAATTATTAAATTGTTAGATGTATGATATTAGGATGCATGACAAGAATGTATGTTAAACTTTAAAACAGTTAGATAACCCTAAAATATGCAAAGATAATAATTTGAAATTGAATCACTCGCACATGCGCACTCCTAGGGTACACTCCCACTTGGTTGCCTTCGGTAAACGGTCATTGAGTATAGGATGCTTTAGTGGTCGTTCTTTTGTCCAAAGATCAAAGTTGCCTCAGAAAGGTTGCCTCGGATATTGTTGCCTCGGATAATTGATCTAAGACATTAGGGTTATTACTAAGACGTCCTAACATTGCTTTAGTGATCGTACGTCCCTTTCGAATTGACCCTCAAAACTCCAACGACGATGCTACCTACTCACTAATAGTGGGATAGCATTGTCTAAAGGAAACAAGTATAGAACGATTCTTTTTTCGAGTAGGTAGATTAGTTCTTAAGTACTTGCTCAATCAAAACAAACCTTTTTCACACTTACACTCCTTTACAAACAAAGTTTTCAAAAACACTTCATTACACTCTTGAAGACAGAAGCAAGAGTTAAATCGAAGTCAAAACAAAAGCTTTTCAAATCACACAAACACAAAGAAAACAATTTTGAAAATGATGAGAAAGTACCTAAGAGCCCGTAGATAACTACGGATAGAAAGGGTGCTAATACCTTCCATTTCTATAATCTACCCCCCCCCCCCCCCCCCCCCCCCCCCCCGTACTCAAAAATATCTCGAAAAAGGAATTTTCTGTGCTTTTTTCCTTTCCTTGTTGGATAAAATAAAAGTCGGTGGCGACTCTTGCTTACCGTGACATTTTGCGAACAAAAAACGCAAAATACAAACAAGTATTAAACAGTCGATTCTGGCCACCGTATCACAGTGGGGTATATACATGATCGGGATGATAGAACCCAAAGATTTGAATGGACACCATTTTATCTTGGTAGCAATTGATTAATTCACGAAATGGGTGGAAGTTTCTTCATATGCTAGTGTTACTAAGCAGGTGGAAGTGCGCTTCATTAAGAATAATCTTATATGTCGGTATGGTGTGTCGAGCAGAATTATCACCGACAATGGCTCGAATTTGAACAATAAGATGATGACAGAACTGTGTGAGGAATTCAAGATTGTCCATCACAATTCATCTCTGTACAGGCCGAAGATGAATGGGGTTGTTGAAGCTGCTAATAAGAATATCAAGAAGATCATCCAAAAAATGGTTGTTACTTATAAAGATTGGCATGAAATTCTCCCTTTTGCTTTACATGGATATAGGACATATGTCCGCACTTCAACAGGAGCAACCCCGTTCTTCCTTGTGTATGGAATGGAAGTAGTGCTCCCAATTGAGGTTGATATTCCCTCTTTGCGTGTGATAATGGAAACCAAGTTGTCAGAGACTGAATGGGTCCAGAACATGTTTGACCAATTGAATTTGATCGAAGAGAAGAGAATGACGGCTTTGTGTCTTGGGCAGTTATATAAGAAGAGAATGAAGAAAGCTTTTGATAAGAAGGTTAAACCTCGTTGTTGTACCCCAAAATTTTCCCTCCCATATTCTTCAAAATTTGCCAAGTCAAAGCTTCAAAACCTCTCCAAGGGTTGCACAGTTCAAGGGCCTCCTAAAACAGTCAAAGACTAGGGTTTTGGTTCTGACAAAGTAAACGAAGTTTCCAAGGGTCCAATCAAGTCCCACATGCCTATAAACATGGTCAAGCATCATCATGCCAAGTTTCAAGACTTACAGCACAAAATTGCACAGTCAAAAACCCTAATTGCACTACAGTCAACTGTAGGGGCAAAATGGTCATTTGACAGTCAAAAGTTCAAATTTTTGGTCAACATATCACTTTGAAGCCACAAACATCATTTGATCAATGCTTGATCATGATTCTCAAATCTTGGCTCAAAAAGTCTCAAGATGCAAAAGTTTCCATATTTGGACAGTTGAAAAAGTCAACTGTAACTTGACCAAGGCATAACTTTCACATGGATTATCAGAAAAATACCATCCAAATCTCATTTTGAAGAGAAAGACATTTCCTACAACTCCTCTTCACACTTCAAGTCCAAGAAATGCTCTCACAAAAAGTTATCAATTTCAACATTATAGGTCATTTTCAAAAGTCAACAAAAAGGGACTTTAAGTCAAAGACCATAACTTGAGATTGGTAAATCAAAATGAAATGGGAACAAAGACATTGGTTAGAAGACTCAAAGACCTTTCCAAAATGTCCAAGAACATGATAAAAGCTTATAAATTGAGCAAGATATGCCTTGTGGAAGTTGGGAAATTTTTGGATATTTTGAAAAGTCAACATTGCTTCAAATGTCTTAAAAATGCTAATGGGCCTCTTTTTCTTCCACAATTCATCATCCAAGGCATGTGCACGACCATTTGGCCCAAAGGGAAGTTTTTTATCATTTTTATTTATTTACTTGGATTTTTAATAATTAATAATTCATTTAATTAAAATAAATATGTGAAAAATACTAAACCTAACTTTTTAAATCTTTTTGTGCATGGAATAGGCTTAAGATTTCGTGTACAATCAGATATAGAAAGAATCATGGCAATTGGATATGATTGGCATCAAAAACATGTGAAAAAGATTGAAAAATTATGGCTTGAAAATCAAATATTTTCCACATCAATGCAAGGATCCTTTGGCTCTGAATTCTTACCCTAATCATTCCATACATAAGTGCAAAGCTAACCCTATTCCAAGAGACCACAAAGCTGCGCCCAAAAGCCATAACCAAGTTGGCATTTTTCAAGAAAAATTCTAAAACTGAAATCACGATTGCAAAGGTTTTCAAGCCAAAACAACCATTCTATCACCTTCCTGGGACATCAAGGAAGGCTCCTGAATCAAAATCATAGCTTCTAAGCTCCAGAATTGGTAACACGAAACAACCTTGTTCGTCATATTTTTCATAGTCGTGCATCAATTTACACGCATCATTCTTGTATCTTTTTGATTGAATTATACTAATGAGACCTTCCTGAAGCTAACCACGCAGCTTGATTGAATTTTCATGCACCATACGCGAAATTGCCATTGTTGCCTTTTAGGGTTACAGAGGTCATGAATTGGGGTTTCCTTATTCAGGAACAATTGAGACTTGAGACCTATACCACTGAACTCGGCATGCTTGGACGATCCAGAATCACTAGTCGCGCCCTTTTTATTTTGGCTTGATTTCTATTCGCTATTTTCTGTATTTCAGATTGTGGGGGTTTAAAACCCCCGCTATTTAATATATATTTGCAAGCAAAAGCAAGGAATCAGTGGGGAAGATGATGCGTGGAGGAATACCATTGGAGGATTCAAATAATTAGCGCGTTTTTTTATTCTGTCCACTAATCCATTTTTTTTTCATTATATTATTTAGTTTCCATTAGGTTAAGGAATGAACGCGCTAGCTTGAGTGGTGGAGAAAGCACTTGGTAAACCACAGGACCTGGGTTCGATCCCAGGTCCCCACTCTCTTTCAGTATTTTTTCTCTCAATCTAATCCTATGCAGCGCTCTTCTCTGAAGGCCATCATACGTCCCTCATATCCAGCTTGCCACATGGCCTATTACCTCAATCCAAGGGCATTGGTTGGAAGAACATCCTGGGCGCTAGTCAACGAAGCCACACGCTGGCAAGAAAAGCACTTCCAATTTGGGGACAGACCCCCCAAGGTTTTGATTTCTATTTTCTTCCTTATTTTATTTATTCCAATTATTTCCCTTTTATTAATTCCTTTAATTTAATTATTTTCATAAAAATATAAAAATAGCAAAAAATCAGAAAAGACAAAATTGAAAATATATTTTATTTTAATATTTTTTAAGTAAATATCATTAATTAATTTTAGCTTTTTTTTAAATTAGGTTTAATTCAAATATTTTTCTCAATAAACTTAAAAAACTTGTAGAATTAGGTTTTAATCAATTTTTATCCTTTCTCCTTTCTTTCACAATAATTAATTATTAAATATTATTTTTTAATTAAATTACCATGTAAATAATTAGATTAATCTTAGGTTTAATTTCAACATGTTTTCTTAATAAATTAAAAAACAACTAGAATTATGGTTAATATTTTAATTTAATTTTTCTCATAAAGATCCATAAATATAAAAACCTCAAAAACAACTTTTTTTTTATTTTAATTTAATTAGTTTAATCATTTAATTTAATTTCATTAAAAAGGGTCCAACGCCCTCGCTTGCGATTTTTTTATTCTCTTTGCGCATTTTATTTTATTTCTTATAATATTTATATACCTCTCCCAAAGCCTTGTAAACTCGGACATTTTATTTCTCGCACTTCTTTATTTTCTGTCAAATCGGGTCCTGGATTTTAAATTTGGCGATGTGGACCCGCGCCTTTGTAATAGTTTAGAACTTTTTATTTCTCGCAATTTTTAACTGTTAAATAGATGCATGCAAGAATGAATGGCCTAAAATAAAAACAAACGCATAGATCACTTTGACATGACAAGACCAAAATAGCTTAAAACGACACACAAATCACACACCACCCCTAGGGTACGCCTCACTGTTGCCTTGCCTCGAAAGGTGATCGTCGAGTAGAGGATGTCTTAGTAAGTCCTCATGATCCGGGAACCTGGCATGAGGGTAGCTTCTAAGGTGTCTTCCCATTGCTCCGGTGATCACCATGTCCTTAACCTCGAATTGACCCGAACACCTCCAACGGTGGTGCTACCTACCTCTCAATGGTGGGATGGCACTACTTTAAAGGACATTTACACAGACGAATTCCTTAGGGTAGGTAGGTTCTCGTAGATACTTGCTCTAAATTTCAAAACAAAAATTCAAAAATACTTTTCACACCAACACATTTTCAAAAAGCTTTCGAAAGCAATTTTTCAAACACTCTTGAGGACTGATACAAGAGTCGAACTGGAATTTTCAAAGAAACTTTTTTAAAATCCACATTGAAAAAAAAAAAACCATTTTGAAAACACAAATGAGCAAGTATCTAAGAGCCCATGGATAACCATGGATAGAAAGGGTGTTAACACCTTCCCTTTCTATAACCTACCTCCCGAACCGAGAGCAATCTCTTTAAGGAATTTTTCTGTGCTTTTGTCCTTTCCATTTGGAGAAAATAAAAGACGGTGGCGACTCTTGCTTCCGCGACATTTCGCGAACCAGCGTTAAACAGTCAGTTCCAGATCCACCGATCACAGAACTGGCGACTCTGCTGGGGACTTAAACTTAAAGTGAGGTATACCTTAGGGATAGTTCATAACTGTGTTTTCAATTGCTTTCTTTGCTTGCTTTAAATTGTGGGACTGTCTTGGGAGTTCTTTAGATCCTAACCCGGATCTGGGGATACCTTCTTAGAAAGTAGAAACAAGGCTATGAGGGAACTGTGTGGGGTATACCGACATGGTTGAAACAGTCTGCTACGTTGATGTGGCACTTTGGTGTGTACCGGTAACCCTTGAGTTCAGTCAAGGAGAGTATGGGGCCTCCGCGTGGTGTCATGAAGCATCAACTGACCTTAGGAACCTTAATTGAACTATCTTGGCCTCTTTAGGGTAGTGAGATAACTGACTTTGGTGCAGTCCGAAGTTGGTTGATACTCGATACTACACTCAATTGAGGGTTGCTTTCCTGGAATATTTCGGTCGCCAGTTCTGTGGCTAAATCGAAACGATGAACAATGAAAGCAATCCCGTGATATTGGGACCCTTAGAACCCGGTTACTTCTAATAGGACAGGTTGAGCCCACCAACTTCAAGAGGGTAATACCCAGACCCCATGCTGGCCTAAACTCTAAGGGTTTCTCTTGTGTGACTTGTGTGCCTTCGTACTTGACTACTTGCATGCTTGTTATCTGACACACGAACTACTTGCAGGTTTTGTTTATAGTCCTTAATGGGGACTCATAACAGGGTTTACCCACATTACCCCATGCATACCATAACATCATACCATTGCATACATCCTAATCCATTTCAAGGATCTCAAGGGGCTTGTGATGCAAGTCATGGTGAATCAACTATCCCAGCAAGGGGAAAAGAGGATTTATTTTCCTCTAGACAAAGTTGTCAGGGGCTATGACCCACTTGATATGGTGAGCTCTGACTCTTGAAGATGGTTCCCTTAACCAAGGTTATTTGGAAATCAAAACCAGACATGATGACTAAAGTCAGGGGCTATGACCCACTGGATATGGTGAGCCTTTGACCCTTGAAGAAGGACTCTCAACAATATGAAGTTCCTTCAATCAAGCTACCGGTTTCAAATGCTAACAAATTTTCTTGTTTATCCCGCGAGATCCTTGAAAACATTGCATACATGTCATACACATAATTGCATAACAGGTACCCTTGTTGCAGGTCATTTACCTTTCCCGCTGTTTATTTCAGCAATGGCTTCCCAACAAGATAACCAGAACCTCCTTGCTCAAGAGACTCGGTTCGGGGAAATCCTCCTGAATCTATCCAAGGGGCAGGAGGAGCTAAGGACACTTCTCATGGGGACCTTTGTCAGTAACAGTGCTGAGGATGAAAGGCTGAAACACCTACAAGCTGAGGTGGATGCATTGAAGGTCCAGATGTTGGGGCAGGTGACTGCCATTCAAGGGTTAGCTCAAAGACAAGATGAGCTCGGGGTTCTCGTCAACCAACTGCTTCAGGGTAACCAACTGGGGCAAACATCTAAGGTTGAAGGGCCAGTCATCATTCAACCATCCTTGAGACAAGGAGGTAAGGGGAGAGCTCCTCAAATGGCTCCAGTAGCACAAATTCATCATCAACCTCACCAGCTTCAGCCAGACAAGCCCAGGAGGCAATTCACCCAGCTCAACATGTCGCTGTTTCAAGCTTTACAACGCCTGTTGAGGTTGAACCTGATCACATTAAGGGCTCATCCCCGGAACCCCAACACAGCATCTCCTATCTATGATCCCAATAAAAGGTGTGCCTACCACTCTGCCTGTCCAGGACATGATACAAATGAGTGTTGAGCTCTAAAAAACAAAATCCAGGACCTGATTGATGAAGGAGCTTTGGAATTCAAACAAGATGGTCAGGCTGAATTTTTCTACCATCCCTCCAAGGCTCACCATTTGAAGTGACAAGCCCTGAGACTAGAAAACTTTTGTTCATTCGAATGTTCAAGTTGTAATTTTCTTTTGTTCAAACGTTTTATTCATGTCAAAGCATCGTTATTTCATTAATGCATCACATATGTCTGTTTCGAAGCAATATATTCGTATTCACTATATGCAAATCATTTTCATATTTTTTTTCTGATGTCAACTCTCCATTAATAATTCTAAGCCTCTTGAGGGAGGATGATGAAAACGATACCACGATCTTTACAATATGCTTTTGAACAGACCCCGCTGATGAGGTACAGGCATTGTTTCAATTCCTAAACACTGGAGTTATAAGGAAGATAATCCCTCGTCAACCCCTCTGAGCCAAAGAAGTAGGAGTTTTTTCTTTTCGAAATTTAAAACCCTTAATCATAACCTGGGGCAGGGTAGTCTCTCAGTTGATCCAAGTGCATAACGAAGGGCACCAAAGAGGTCCTTACAAAACAAAGAAAGACAGTGATGGTTCCGAATAATCAATAAAGAAAGGCAGTCATTATCTCAAAAAATAAAAAGCCCATTAAGTCAAAACCTATAAAAAGGGACTTACGAAACTGGGGCATCCCACTGACTGTAATTCCAAAAAAGGAAACAGTTCAGGCAAAAAACAGGGATAACAAAATCAAAAAGAAAGAGGTCTTACAAACCCTCGACAAAAACAAAAATGATTGCCTATTCAAAATAAACGTTCAATATCCGAACCATCATTGGAACATCAGAGCAAAGACTCAAACAAGGTCTAACGTATGATCAACTGAGTTTAGGTTTGGAGAACATCACGAAGAGCGGGTGGGTACAAATAAAATTTGAGCCTTTATCCCTTGTTTTTTAAACCGTGAACCAGGCCACGTTATAACCCTTAAAAGTCCTAGCTGAAGCATGGGTTAGTTCGAAAGCATACTGTTACAAAAGGTATCCTGACTCCTTAAGGCCTACGGTAAATACGAAGTTGACATCACGTTTTACAAACATTCACTTGTTTTATGAAAAAGAATGCATTTTCAAAATCTTCAAGACAGACATAAGCTTTGCATTTTTGATATAACATTGTTTACATATGACTATTTGTTTGAACAACAGGGAAATTCGCACGATGAATGCCTGATGAACAAAAGCACTTCCAATCAAGGGGCAGACATGACCATGGTCTACTATCTGGGGCAGTCCAATCAAGATTCGGAGAATCTCTCAAAAGTCAAATAACCTGGGGCAAATCTCCGCCCGAGTCACTTGGGGCACCCCAGCAACGAATCTCGCATGACCAAACATCTTCTGGTAACGTGGCAACACAATAACAGGGACACCTCCCTACATCCTGAGAGCACGGACATAGTCGAAAAAAATACTGCGCATAGTCAAAGACCCGCTAGGTTGACACACCTAGGCAAAAAATAAGGGCTTCCCGGCGAATCAAAAGGGTTCGGGCAAAAATAAGGGATGAAATGAAAAAATCTGTACACCCGGCAAGTCGAAAACCTGAAAAGGCGGCTTGGGCAAAAATGGGTATCCCGGTGGACTGAAAACCCGAAAGGGCGGTCCAGGAAAAAGTTAGGGATCAAAGCGTACGACTATGTCCCGTCATCCTGTCACCTGCCTACCAGAAGAAGGTTTGTCTATCAACAACTATCAGCACCTCACAGGTCTTCCTCTCCCACCTCAGAAACAGGGGCAATAATGAGTTGCCCAAACGATCTAATGGTTTTGTCCACCAAAGTATCAAGGTGAGTTCGGCTGAAGAACATAACCGGCACATCTAAATTCCCCATAGAATAATCCAGCAAGTCAGTGCACTCTCCCCTAGCTATTATCAGCCTTAAGAAAGTTGGGTAGCCTCCCGCAGAGCTCAACATTCCCCAGCAGTACATGCATTCTTAACAAGCATCCCCGACAATCTTGGCCTAAAGATTGTTCCCCGGAGATATATTAAACATTCAATGGAGTCACTTCCCCGATACAGTTCAAAACTTCCCCAGGAGAGTCCAATCCAGTTTCCCCAGGAAGGTTGGAATCCATCTCCCCAAGCAGTAAGCTTATCCCCAGTAGATTCTGGAAGCTTATCCTCGCAGAGCACGAACACGTCTCCCGGCTGTATTCAAAGAGTTATTTCCCTACCAGGATATAACTGGGTTATCCTCAGCCAAAAACCACGAAAAGATCGTTCTCGACGAAGTCATCTTATCCCCAGCGAAGTCTATTAACGCTTCCAACATAACAATGGTATCCCAAACAAAGTATCTCTCTCCCCACAGAGTATTGCTCCCCAGCAATATCACTAGAATACTTTTCTCCCCGCAGAGTAATCCATTCGCCAAGCTTATTCCCCAACAGAGTTATCTTCTCCTACCGGTATTCTTGCAACTATCATCCCCAGCGGAAGCAAAAATCTATTCTCCAACATCAGCCCAGGAGTGACTTCCCGGCACCCGTCAAGGATTTATTTTCCTAAGACGAAAAGATACATTCATAAACATCGCACTTCCATACATTATAGCATGCATATACGCATCATATCTTACAAATCTCATTTATGTTGAGAACATCATTGCTTGATTCATATCATGCATTGCATACGACTGACCTTTACCTTTCAGGAAAAATCCAGTTAAGTTCTCAGCTACATTCCAAGACCTAGACCGGTTCAGTTAAGTCGACCCTAAGACTTTTATGTTTCTTATCCAGTCAAAGGCCTTCTCTGGTTCAGTCAGATCGACCCTAAGATCTCCCTGTTTCTTATCCAGTAGAAGACATCAAGACCTAGACCGGTTCAGTTAAATCGCTCCCAAGATTTTTCTGTTTCTTATCCAGTCCAAGGCCTTCTCTAGTTCAGTCAGATCGACCCTAAGATCTCCCTGTTTCTTATCCAGTTGAAGACATATCAAGACCTAGACCAGTTCAGTTAAGTCGACCCTAAGATTTTTCTGTTTCTTATCCAGTCCAAGGCCTTCTCTAGTCCAGTTAAATCGACCCCTAACAGATTTTCCTGATAAAGACTTAGTAGAAGATACCCAAGATTCTCTCAATGATTACTGTTGAGGTTGAAGTCGCCCAAGATTCTCTCAATGATTACTGTTGAGGTTGAAGTCGCCCAAGATTCTCTCAATGATTACTGTTGAGGTTGAAGTCGCCCAAGATTCTCTCAATGATTACTGTTGAGGTTGAAGTCGCCCAAGATTCTCTCAATGATTACTGTTGAGGTTGAAGTCGCCCAAGATTCTCTCAATGATTACTGTTGAGGTTGAAGTCGCCCAAGATTCTCTCAATGATTACTGTTGAGGTTGAAGTCGCCCAAGATTTTCTCAATGATTACTGTTGAGGTTGAAGTCGTCCCCAGATTCTCTCAATGATTACTGTTGAGGTTGAAGTCGCCTATGGTTCTCTCCTCGTTACTGTGGAGGTAGTAATCGTCCCCAGATTCTCTCAGCGTTCCTGTTGAGGTAGTAGTCATCCAAGGTTCTCTCACCGTTCCTGTTGAGGTAGTAACCATCCCTGGTTCATTCATCACCGTTTGAAGCTCCAGATTCAGCTCCTGTAACTAGTCAGGGCACACCTACACAAAGAGTTTGAAGACCAGCTCCTGTAATAAGTCAGGTAATCACTTTTCTTTTGCAGGTACGCAAGTTCTCGCTAAGGAATCTCTTATGCGATCAACATCCAGATGGCATCTATAAGCCCATCCACCTTCCATCGTCTCTTAGCATGGCATCTATAAGCCCATCATCCTATTCATCAGTCTCCAAATGGCATCTGTAAGCCCATTCCCCACATCACACTACTATGTGAGCGCAAATTTCTAGGCACTCTAGTGTTCAATCATCTTCTACCTTCGGATTACGAAAGGCACGTCAGCCAATCTGCATCCTCAGGTTTAAGAAGATTGAACAGGGGCAACTGTTGTACCCCAAAATTTGCCCTCCCATATTCTTCAAAATTTGCCAAGTCAAAGCTTCAAAACCTCTACAAGGGTTGCACAGTTCAAGGGCCTCCTAAAACAGTCAAAGACTAGGGTTTTGGTTCTGACAAAGTAAACGAAGTTTCCAAGGGTCCAATCAAGTCCCACATGCCTATAAACATGGTCAAGCATCATCATGCCAAGTTTCAAGACTTACAGCACAAAATTGCACAGTCAAAAACCCTAATTGCACTACAGTCAACTGTAGGGGCAAAATGGTCATTTGACAGTCAAAAGTTCAAATTTTTGGTCAACATCTCACTTTGAAGCCACAAACATCATTTGATCAATGCTTGATCATGATTCTCAAAGCTTGGCTCAAAAAGTCTCAAGATGCAAAAGTTTCCATATTTGGACAGTTGAAAAAGTCAATTGTAACTTGACCAAGGCATAACTTTCACATGGATTATCAGAAAAATCCCATCCAAAGCTCATTTTGAAGAGAAAGACATTTCCTACAACTCCTCTTCACACTTCAAGTCCAAGAAATGCTCTCACAAAAAGTTATCAATTTCAACATTATAGGTCATTTTCAAAAGTCAACAAAAAGGGACTTTAAGTCAAAGACCATAACTTGAGATTGGTAAATCAAAATGACATGGGACCAAAGACATTGGTTAGAGGACTCAAAGAACTTTCCAAAATGTCCAAGAACATGATCAAAGCTTAAAAATTGAGAAAGATATGCCTTGTGGAAGTTGGGAAATTTTTGGATATTTTGAAAAGTCAACATTGCTTCAAATGTCTTAAAAATGCTAATGGGCCTCTTTTTCTTCCACAATTCATCATCCAAGGCATGTGCACGACCATTTGGCCCAAAGGGAAGTTTTTTATCATTTTTATTTATTTACTTGGATTTTTAATAATTAATAATTCATTTAATTAAAATAAATATGTGAAAAATACTAAACCTAACTTTTTAAATCTTTTTGTGCATGGAATAGGCTTAAGATTTCGTGTACAATCAGATATAGAAATAATCATGGCAATTGGATATGATTGGCATCAAAAACATGTGAAAAAGATTGAAAAATTATGGCTTTAAAATCAAATATTTTCCACATCAATGCAAGGATCCTTTGGCTCTGAATTCTTACCCTAATCATTCCATACATAAGTGCAAAGCTAACCCTATTCCAAGAGACCACAAAGCTGCGCCCAAAAGCCATAACCAAGTTGGCATTTTTCAAGAAAAATTCTAAAACTGAAATCACGATTGCAAAGGTTTTCAAGCCAAAACAACCATTCTATCACCTTCCTGGGACATCAAGGAAGGCTCCTGAATCAAAATCATAGCTTCTAAGCTCCAGAATTGGTAACACGAAACAACCCTGTTCGTCATATTTTTCATAGTCGTGCATCAATTTACACGCATCATTCTTGCATCTTTTTGATTGAATTATACTAATGAGACCTTCCTGAAGCTAACCACGCAACTTGATTGAATTTTCATGCACCATACGCGAAATTGCCATTGTTGCCTTTTAGGGTTACAGAGGTCATGAATTGGGGTTTCCTTATTCAGGAACAATTGAGACTTGAGACCTATACCACTGAACTCGGCATGCTTGGACGATCCAGAATCACTAGTCGCGCCCTTTTTATTTTGGCTTGATTTCTATTCGCTATTTTCTGTATTTCAGATTGTGGGGGTTTAAAACCCCCACTATTTAATATATATTTGCAGGCAAAAGCAAGGAATCAATGGGGAAGATGATGCATGGAGGAATACCATTGGAGGATTCAAATAATTAGCGCGTTTTTTTATTCTGTCCACTAATCCATTTTTTTTCCATTATATTATTTAGTTTCCATTAGGTTAAGGAATGAACGCGCTAGCTTGAGTGGTGGAGAAAGCACTTGGTAAACCACAGGACCTGGGTTCGATCCCAGGTCCCCACTCTCTTTCAATATTTTTTCTCTCAATCTAATCCTATGTAGCGCTCTTCCCTGAAGGCCATCATACGTCCCTCATATCCAGCTTGCCACATGGCCTATTACCTCAATCCAAGGGCATTGGTTGGAAGAACATCCTGGACGCTAGTCAACGAAGCCACACGCTGGCAAGAAAAGCACTTCCAATTTGGGGACAGACCCCCCAAGGTTTTGATTTCTATTTTCTTCCTTATTTTATTTATTCCAATTATTTCTTTTTTATTAATTCCTTTAATTTAATTATTTTCATAAAAATATAAAAATAGCAAAAAATCAGAAAAGACAAAATTGAAAATATATTTTATTTTAATATTTTTTAAGTAAATATCATTAATTAATTTTAGCTTTTTTTTAAATTAGGTTTAATTCAAATATTTTTCTCAATAAACTTAAAAAACTTGTAGAATTAGGTTTTAATCAATTTTTATCCTTTCTCCTTTCTTTCACAATAATTAATTATTAAATATTATTTTTTAATTAAATTACCATGTAAATAATTAGATTAATCTTAGGTTTAATTTCAACATGTTTTCTTAATAAATTAAAAAACAACTAGAATTATGGTTAATATTTTAATTTAATTTTTCTCATAAAGATCCATAAATATAAAAACCTCAAAAACAACTTTTTTTTAATTTTAATTTAATTAGTTTAATCATTTAATTTAATTTCATTAAAAAGGGTCCAACGCCCTCGCTTGCGATTTTTTTATTCTCTTTGCGCATTTTATTTTATTTCTTATAATATTTATGTACCTCTCCCAAAGCCTTGTAAACTCGGACATTTTATTTCTCGCACTTCTTTATTTTCTGTCAAATCGGGTCCTGGATTTTAAATTTGGCGATGTGGACCTGCGCCTTTGTAATAGTTTAGAACTTTTTATTTCTCGCAATTTTTAACTGTTAAATAGATGCATGCAAGAATGAATGGCCTAAAATAAAAACAAACGCATAGATCACTTTGACATGACAAGACCAAAATAGCTGAAAACGACACACAAATCACACACCACCCCTAGGGTACGCCTCACTGTTGCCTTGCCTCGAAAGGTGATCGTCGAGTAGAGGATGTCTTAGTAAGTCCTCATGATCCGGGAACCTGGCATGAGGGTAGCTTCTAAGGTGTCTTCCCATTGCTCCGGTGATCACCATGTCCCTAACCTCGAATTGACCCGAACACCTCCAACGGTGGTGCTACCTACCTCTCAATGGTGGGATGGCACTACTTTAAAGGACATTTACACAGACGAATTCCTTAGGGTAGGTAGGTTCTCGTAGATACTTGCTCTAAATTTCAAAACAAAAATTCAAAAATACTTTTCACACCAACACATTTTCAAAAAGCTTTCGAAAGCAATTTTTCAAACACTCTTGAGGACTGATACAAGAGTCGAATTGGAATTTTCAAAGAAACTTTTTTAAAACCCACATTGAAAAGCAAACAAACCATTTTGAAAACACAAGTGAGAAAGTATCTAAGAGCCCATGGATAACCATGGATAGAAAGGGTGCTAACACCTTCCCTTTCTATAACCTACCTCCCGAACCGAGAGCAATCTCTATAAGGAATTTTTCTGTGCTTTTGTCCTTTCCATTTGGAGAAAATAAAAGACGGTGGCGACTCTTGCTTCCACGACATTTCGCGAACCAGCGTTAAACAGTCAGTTCCAGATCCACCAATCACACTCGTGATTTCAGAGAAGGCGACCTTGTGCTCAGGAAGATCATGTCTTTTAGCACTGATTCTAGGGGCAAGTGGACTCCTGATTTTGAAGGCCCATACGTTGTTAAGAAAGCCTTCTCTGGCGGTGCATTAATTCTTGAAACTATGGATGGCGAGGATTTCCCACGTCCCATGAATGCTGATGCAGTCAAGAAATACTTTGCCTAAAGAAATAAAAGAACAACTCGCTAAGTTGAAAACCCGAAAGGGCGGCTTAGGCAAAAAGGAGCGTCTCAGTGGCCGAAAACCCGAAAGGGCGGTCTAGGCAAAAATTAGAGACATAAACAGAATAAAATTTCCCACTAAGTTGAAAAACCGCAATGGCAGCTTAGGCAAAAGTTAGGGACTTTCTTGGCAAGTAATTGCATCAGACAAGACTTGATCATTGAAGCAACAATCTTCTTGGATCCTAACCATACTTCAATAGAAGCTGCTGCTCAGGATTTCAAAGTTGTTAGAGGGAATAGTGGTCATTGTATCTCAATGTATCTTTTCCTTTATATATTACCATTTTCTGAACTTTGTAATTATCCGTGGAGTCTCGCCATTCGCAGACTACCATTCTATCAATAAAATTTGAGCTTTTACCCAATTGTTTGTAGTTCTTATTTTTATTCAGCTTACAAAGACTCCATTTATTATTGATAATAATTTTCAAAACAAAAAGATTAAATAATAAAATTGTTTTTCAAAAAGAATTTACAACTTACTTTTACTTTAGATTTTGTGATTCAAGAGGAAAACAAAAGTGGTGATCCCAAGAATGGATGAACTCCAGTAATTTTGAGAAGTTTTATTTTCCCCGGGAAGGTTTTCTCAGGTTGTTTTCGCTGGTATGCACGTGTTTATTGTATATTGAAGACGATACCAATTGGCGTAAGGTGCAGTGTCGGATTTGCGATCCCAGTGTCCCCAGTCAAGTGTTGGTTCATTTTCTGATTTTTGGGTTTGCTTGGTCTGAGGTCTCTATTCCAGATTCCCCAGCAAAGTCTTCTCTCATATGACGAAGGGTCTTTTCCCCTTGGTGTGCTGAGATGGAATTATTTGCAAAATGTCACTTTTTCCTGCAGTATTGGCATTATTATTGGTATTTGTTTCCCATGCAATTAAACCAGAGCAGTATATTTTCTAAGAAGTGTTGAGACAGTGGTCAACTTTTGGGTTTTCACCCGCCAGGTGTTGGGTTTGATTTAAAATTCCCATGAGTTTGACTTCTTTCTATAATATTGACTTCCTGATTCCCCAGGAAAGCTATCCTAGGGCATCTTTTATTGGAATAAGTTTGTGTGATAGGAAGGATCAATCCAAGGTTCCCCAGTGCATGCTGAGTTGGACTCATTTGTTACCTTTCGACAGTACTTGTGTTTTGTTTGATTTCCCGATAGTCAGGCAAGACCAATGTTTCATTTAAGAAATGTTGAATTGATTATCAATTTTTTTGGGTTTTCTCTCGCCAAGTGTTGGGTTTGATTTGAAAATCCCCATAATTTTGATTTCTTGCTATTATGTTTGAATGTTTTTTAAAAAAAAACCCTCTAATTTGTTATCCCCATGAGATTTCATACTTTTCCCCCAAAGAAGTTGATGCAATGCTTACTCTTAATATTGAAGAATGTATCCCTGTTTTCCCCAGTGAAGAACGTATCTGGGTTTCTCCTCTTCGATATGGTGTTGGTATCTCCCCATTGAAGTCAGCACGAGGTCCTCAGTTGATATCTTGATGTTGAGGCATTATCTCCCCCAATGAAGTCTGTATGATATTTCTCCATTAAAGTCAGCTCAAAATCCTCAGTTGATGTTTTGCCGATATGATGTTCATCTGCCTTATTTGAAATCAGTATTGCAATCCCCAGTTTAAGTGAGGACCTTGAAAGCATTTTTTCCCATTTAAGTCTGAGTCTTATTCCCCGGTGAAGCCTGGAGAAGGATGTTGCATCCCTGTATTTGTACTGTTTTATCGCTATGTTTTGTTCACTTCCGGATTATGTTCCTTAGCGAGGTTAAGCCGCGAAATAGGATTTTGTTTCCTCATTTGGTGCTTATTTTTATTATGGGATGTTCATCTTGGATGTGATTTAGCCGAGCGTTGCTTGTGCCCGATTTGGTTTTTCCTGGTTACTCCCAGTATTATATGTTTGTTTTGTTAGCATATACATGATAGCACTCATACATTCATACATACATCATGCATAGTTAAACTTACTAAATCATTGCTCATTCACATTTGTTAATATTTTGTTGACATATTACCCTATTCTGCAGAGTTGTGTTGTCCTCTCTCCAATAGAGTGTCGGCCTTAAGCATAGAGTGTATATTCTTTTAATTTCCCCACTGAGTTATCCCTTGTCGAAGATTTTTTTGATTTATCCTTCTTACACAGCTCTTTGTCTGGACGATTTGGGTTTCCCTCTTGAGTTTATTTCTCAAAGGATGTATTTTGGTAGACTATTTCATCCCAGTTTATTTCTGGTTTGAATCTTTGATCCTCAGCAATATTATTACTTATGATATCTGCAGGCTTCGAGCCTTGGGTTGAGAATGTGCATTTATTTTGCACGAGAAGACTTTATCTCCTCAGTAAAAATATATTGGCATTTCCGCAGGAAGTCATATTTCTTTTCCCAGGAAGCCATATTATTCTCCCCATAGAATCATTTTTTTACAATCCTCCATAACAGCAAGTAGCAGGTCTCTTTATTTGAGCAAATTGTACTTCCCCTTAAAAGTCGACGTTAATTTTTCGCTATCTTCTTTCTGAGTGCATATTTTGCAGTTCATTGTTAGATTAATCCAGTGGATGGAAAGTCTTTCAATATCGCAGAAACAGTTCATTGTGAAATCTTTACAAGTGGTAGTCTCTTTATTTAAGACAACTTATATATCTACCCTTTCCGGGAAGAATGCTTTGGTGAAAGAAGAAGTTGAGACCCGTTCCAGGTGAAACACCAAAATTTTGGGAAAAACTTGTTATCTTTTTGCTACCCTCAGTGAACGTTGGTAGTTCATCATCAGTGAATGGCGGTGCTATGATATATTTTCTCTCTATCTTCAGTGAAAGTTGGTGGATCACCATCAGTGAAAGTTGGTGATTGTTATCTTTTTGCTACCCTCAGTGAATGTTGGTAGTTCATCGTTAGTGAACGACGGGCTATGATATATTTTCTCTCTACCTTCAGTGAAGGTTGGTAGATCACCATCAGTGAAAGTTGGTGATTATTATCTTTTTGCTACCCTCAGTGAATGTTGGTAGTTCATCGTCAGTGAATGGCGGTGCTATGATATATTTTCTCTCTACCTTCAGTGAAAGTTGGTAGATCACCATCAGTGAAAGTTGGTGATTGTTATCTTTTTGCTACCCTCAGTGAACGTTGGTAGTTCATCATCAGTGAACGGCGGTGCTATGATATATTTTCTCTCTACCTTCAGTGAAAGTTGGTAGATCACCATTAGTGAAAGTTGGTGTTTGTTATCTTTTTGCTACCCTCAGTGAACGTTGGTAGTTCATCGCCAGTGAACGGCGGTGATATGATATATTTTCTCTCTACCTTCAGTAAAAGTTGGTAGATCACCATCAGTGAAAGTTGGTGATTGTTATCTTTTTGCTACCCTCAGTGAATGTTGGTAGTTCATCGTCATGGAAGTGCTATGATATATTTTCTCTCTACCTTCCGTGAAAGTTGGTAGATCACCATTAGTGAACGTTGGTGATTGTTATCTTTTTGCTACCCTCAATGAATGTTGGTAGTTCATCGTTAGTGAACGGCGGTGCTATGATATATTTTCTCTTTACCTTCAGTGAAAGTTGGTGATTGTTATCTTTTTTCTACCCTTAGTGAACGTTTGTAGTTCATCGTTAATGAACGGCGGTGCTATGATATATTTTCTCTCTACCTTCATTAAAAGTTGGTAGATCATCATCAGTGAAAGTTGGTGATTGTCATCTTTTTTCTACCCTCAGTGGATGTTGGTAGTTCATCATCAGTGAACGGTGGTGCTATGATATATTTTCTCTCTACCTTCAGTAAAAGTTGGTAGGTCACCTTCAGTGAAAGTTGATGATTGTTATCTTTGTGCTACCTTCAGTGAATGTTGGTAGCTCACCATTAGTAAACGTCGATGTTGTTATTCTTTTCTCTTTCTACCTTCAGTGAACGTTGGTAGTTTTACCTTCAGTAAAAGTTGGTGTATCCTTTGACTTTTTACCATCCTTTTTGAGTCGGGTCTTTTGATCCACCAATGATTTATTTTCCTGGCTGGGTTTCTCTTTTGATCCTTATTTCCTTTGCTATATTCCCAGTGGTGTTTTGCATCCTTTGAGGTTGTTCAAATGAATTCATACTCATAAGCATTGCATGGCATCTTAGGGCCAAAAATAGGGTTTGTTTTATATTTAAGTATCTTTGATCGCGTCGACACGAAGATTTTTAACCTTCGTATCTCTGGATAGAAGAAACGTAAATAAGGGCAGTTGTTGTACCCCAATTTTTTCCCCTAAGATCCCTTTATCATACCATATTGATTCACTCACAACAATATCACATTAGGGCTTTTGGTTCTCCTCCCTATCTTTAGCTTTGCTCTTTGAGGAATCACCAAGCACCTTGACTTGTTTTTCTTTTGTGATCATTCATGATTTGTTTTGACTTTCCGTTTAATTAATAAAATGAAATGTTGGTTTGTCTTACTTGTTAATAATGTAGGTAAAAGCAATGTGGCTTGGCAATTTGATCCATGAGTTCATAAGTTTATTTCCATGCCCTAGTTAATAAAGCTTGAGAATTTCAAACCTCACTATTGAATTTTTTTGGAAGAAATGGCATGGAAAGGTTTATTTTGGGTCACTACATTTCAAAGTTATCCAGATTGATTCAAAAGTACAAGGGGTTGATTGAAGAAGTTGTCATGTTTGGACAAGGATTTGTTCCCATTGGTCACAAGTGCATATTTCTCTCAATTATCAAGATATGGAAGTGGTTTTGGTGGCTATGAGTTCTCATTGTCATGCTCAACAACTTCTATTAACAAAGCAAAAGTGTTAGTACAAGAAGGTTGTTCAAAATTGTCAAAGTTCCTCAAAGCATTTTCTTGATCTAGGAGCTAGGGTTTTGAACTTCAAAGAAGTATATCTTGCTCATCTTTTGGTTTTTTTGAGTGATTCTAAAGACATCCTTCTCTTAAAAGGGTTATTAACAAATCACTTCAAAAGTTTCAAGGAGTTTTCACCTTGAGCCCATTCTTTTTCCACAATGATCTTGAGGATGTGAACTTTATGCCTTATTTTATGTGCAAAGTGAGAAAATGGATGGAAGATTCCCTAAGGATATAAAAGATTATAGTTCATTTCATGATTTTTTGCCAACTTCAACAATTCACAACTCTCTCAATTTTTGGAGATTTTGAATGGTTCAAGTCTCAAAATAACATTCATGATATCTATTTCATGCCATATTTTTTGGTCAAGAACAAATTCCAAGTATAAGGCCATGTTTGGATGCAAAACATTATAGGTCACTTTTGAAGAAAAACTTGAAATATTTCTAAGTATGGAAAGTCAACTTTTTTCCCAACTTTGACTCATTGTAACTTTCAGCTCAAACATCCATTTGATTCCATTATTTTCCCATTGCAAAGATTGTAACCTCATATTTCTAAAGCTTCAAGAATCATGCTCTAAGACCCCTAGAGCTGAGAATGCCATTGTTTTGAAATTGGTAACTTGAAAATGAAGTTTCTTCAAAAGTCATAATTTGAAATCCTTGATTTAGCTTCTAAACACATTGTTTATGCGCGTTTTTTCCTCTAAACATGTTTAGTGAACTTACAGAAGTGATTAGCATAGCAAAACACGCGTTTTGGATGAGTTTTGATCAATATTGAAGTCACACTTTTCTTATTTGTAACTTCACACGATTTCCCTCCAAACTTTATCATTTCACACGCTTGAACATTCCATTTGATTCCCTATAAATAGAGGGTCATCCCTTATTCATTTCCTCAAGCTTGAACAGCCAGAATCACCCTCCCAAACTTGCTCCATAACTCAATTTTTTGCAACTTCGAAATCAGTGTTCAAGCATTTTTCAATCCAATTTTTCATCAATTCACCTTCCTTGATATTCCCTGAAGCTAACCATACAATTACCTTCAATAATGGTGACCTATATTGATCCATAGAAGTCCAGTTTCAGAGCTCTGCAACTCAACTTCAATAGGTAGATTTTTCCATCAATTCTTCAAAACTTTGATATCATTGTGAAGTTCTCATTTCCCTGGTTCTAGTCGCAACACTTGCTTATATATAAAAACACGTTTTAACCATGAAATTTCAAATCCCTTTTCAAAACTTTCCTTCCAAATTGCTTGAGCTACAGTTTATATAAATTTATCGCGGAGGTTTGGTTGTCTTTGTCTTGAAGAGACAAAGTGAATGACATAGGTATGAGCTTCTGATTTTACAGTTTGAGAGAGCTGCAATTCACGTTGGTTGGAGGTTGAAGATGACCAACGTCTCATCCTCCAACCAATGATGGCGTGCCACTTGTTTTTTTAAATCTGATTTTATATTTGATTCTATGCTTTATTCACTAATAACCATGATATGCATATCGCGTCAGATCCCTTAGATTTGATTACTAACGCGTTTTGACTCTCATCCAATGGTCCACATATTTTTGACTTTATTTTTCTTTTTTGATTTTTATATTTAATTGTTTTAAATTTCAAAAAAATCATAGAAATTTCATTTTTAGTCCAAAAAATCTGAAAAAATTATGAAAAATATTTTTGATTTTTCTCTTTCTAATTTTTATTTTTTTCACAATTTTATTTTGTGTTTTGATATTTTTTATAAATTTTCACTTTATTTGAATTGTTTTAAATGTTTAAAAATACTTTTTTGCATTTTTAAATTCTAAAAAAATTATGGAATGATTCAATGATATTGTGACAAATATTGGTGACCTTGTTTATTTTTTATTTCTGATATTGTTATTTTTTATCATTTTTGGTTTATTTTACTCATTTCTCTTAATTTTAAAAATAGTTTTTGACTTTAAAAAATTACCAAAAATTTTATAAAAATATTTGAGTTCATTTCTGAATTTTCTATGGTTTTACTTAATATTTCTTGATTAGTTTGAACATAGTTGGTATTTTTCTTTCTTATTTCTATTTTAAAACATTTTTAAAACCTTTTTAATGTATATATTAAATGCAATATTATTTTGTGATCATTTTCTGGCTGATCTTGGGTTAAATTTTTGATCATGAACTTTATTAACATCATTGAAACCATGGTGTTGAGTCTAACTCCACAAAAATGGATAAATGACTTTAATAATAGTTTGATTAAATTTTAATTTAAATATGGTTTATATTCTTTCCCACCATTCTTCATCCCATCCCTTTCTTATTGCGCTAAGTGTTATTGGAGCATGATCTCTATATCATGTCTCAAAACAAATGGTGCATAGATTGCTATTGATCGACCTCAAAATAGGTGCGACTTCTATATAAGTCCACTTACGATTGCTTAACATAGCACTAAATTTTATCCCGAATCGAATAAATGATCACTCGTGGCCCAAACCTATATTTTTAAGCCCAAGTATGTTAATTTGATCTCTTTGATCCAATAACCTTGAGATTCATTATGTGGAGGCTTTGGTTCTACGAATCCTCTAATGGATCTTCGTCAATTTTGGTCAACGCGGATCACTTAAACATCGTTGATCACTACATGTTACTTTTGAGGATTCCAAATGGATGATATACTTGACAAAAAGCAAATACAACTTGTTGTGTGGAGGCTTTGGTTCTACCAATCCTCTAATGAGTTCCAAATGCAAGTTTCAAGATGGTCATCCAACTAAACACTAATTATTAAATTGTTTTTACTTTATTCTTTTATTTTTTATGCTTTATGTATCATTTACTTTAAGCATTACATTTCGTGCCATTTTTATTTTGCTCACTTGAGCATTTACTTTCTTGTCATTTGAATTTTTGCTCATTTGATTTTTTTCTTTTCTCTTCTAAGACACTTAATAATCAACCTAAATCATAAAAAGCTTTAATGATACTTGGATTATTTGGTTATTATCCTTGGCATTATGGAGTATTGGACTTCTTAGACTTAGGATTAGAAACCTTGGCCTATGTTGTAGACCTTGTGATCTTAATTGATATTTTGTATAGAGTTATTGAGTTTTACCTTAAGACATTGGGTTGTTTGTTTATTTTGTGTGTAGGTTATTGTGATTACGTACTTTGTTTGTAATCTAGAATTCACTCGTATACAACCGTTACTCTGCCCAGTTTTTTGTGAATACTTAATACACTTGAAGTTTAGTTCTCCCAAGAGGTCTAATATCTTTGCTTGCTTGGTTTCAATCCAAAGAATGGGAATTCTACCTTGACTCATAATTTCAAGTATTAGCTTCTTGTTGGTTAGACGGTTCTTATCCCTAGCTCTTACCTTATGCTTTAGGATAGTCCCTTCTTCTCCTTCCATCTTCTTTAATTTCAAAAATCTTCCTCCTCCTTTTGAAAACTCTTCTTGTTTCTAAACTTGAACCACTTTCATAATAAACTTGGACTTAGGTCCATGTATTTAAAAAAAGATCATTTTCTTAAATAAACTTCAATCAACTTAATAATTCCTTGACATTTTTTTGTGAGAAGACTAAAAGTCAATCAATCTCATTTCAAATCATTTTGCCATTCTGTCTTTTTACTTTAAAACTTTTCTCAAAAGATTGGACTCTTGTCAATCCTTGTAGTGATGCAAACAACCATACTTATACAATATGTAGTGAAGAGAGATATTTTCCACTAGGGTGTTGAGTGAGGCATTGTTAATTTTAAAATCCAAGCCATATCCTCCACTTTGAGATGATGCAAATTCTCCTTTATCATGATTGTGGGTAGGAAGTATGTTTTCCACACGGACAATGACGATGATGTCTTATCCCATAAAATTAACCAACATACTTGTGCTTTAAAATCTTTTAAAAGGTGAACTACGTGTACCCTGATCCCCTATTGCACGAAAGGTGGTAAGTAGGCACTAAAGGTTCGCAACCACGGCGGGTGCAAAGATAATAAAAAAAACAACTTCTTTTCTCACCTTCACCATCTATTTTACATACAACATTTTATAGCCAAAATATACATATTTGTCAGAGAGGTTCCTGTGGAGTACCGTAGATGTTTAGGGTGATAATACCTTCCCTTTGCATAACTAACCCCCTTAGCTTGAATCTATATAAGTATAGTCAATCCAATGGCTTAGTCTTAAACATTTCTACCGCTATAGATAGAACCAATCTAACTGTGACCCTGACAAACTTTCTTGGAAGAAATGTACCCATAGGTTCCTATCAGCAGTATGGGGTTGAATCTTCCTGACGTATGACCTTAAATGTAGCTTAGGACAAGAGACACCATCATATTTAGCAAATGTGGGGACCTTGAATTTCTGTGGGATGACCATCCCTGAGACCAATCCTAGCTCTTCAAAATCCAGCCCGGGTACCCTCTAGATCTCCATAGCATTGAGGCGATCCTCCAATTGTTTGTACTTATCATCAGTAGGAGAATATTGTTCTTCAAAGTAGTCAGCTTCAGCTTCCTCAAACTCTGGGTTGTCATTTCCGTCCTTGTTCTTTCCTTCTTGATTATCTCCTTCACCCGACGAGGTTGCAAAATCTAGAGTTCGCTTGGTTGGTCCTCTGAACCTTCTTCCCAAATTCAAAATGCCGACTGGTTTCTTCGCTTTCTTCTTCTTATCTTTGATCATAAGAGCCTTCAGGTCCTCTTGTCCTTTAGCCAGAGCCAAGAACATCTATTGAAATTGAGCATTCTGTCCTTGAAGATCTTTTATTGTTTGTTCAATATCCATCTCATTAAAATAAGCAGTAGAGAGATAAGGAGACTTGTTGTAAAAAAGCAGCTTGTGTTATGATGAATGAAAATGCATATGCAAATGATTTCAAGGAAACTAGGAGATTTAAATTTGCTTAGACAAAAGGAAACCCACATTGTATTAATAAATCAAAGTTGATTACATTATGCCTCTCGGGGCTTACAATGAAAGAAATAAGATACAAAAGTAAAACTCCTAAGTCAAAAAGGTCGAACACATCCTCTTCGGCGTAATATAGGCGTTCAAACTTCACTCTTCATGAAGCTGCTTCGTGAGATCCAGAACCTTCTTCTCACTGGCGTGGAATTGGGCTTCAAAGGTGTCTCTCTCTTCTTTTAGCTGAATCCAATCCTTTTGCAAGTCTTCAAGCGAAGTAGGCATGTTGGGATAGAGGAAAGTATACATAACATCTCCTTCAACAACAGGCTCCATGATAACAGGTAGGATGGAGGGGTAATACATTACGAGACTCTGAGCACGAGCTCGTACCCACCGAAGGTAAGGCTCAAGGGGAATAGAGTTTTTGTGTTCCAATGTCTTACTATCCATTTTGTTTACCATCCTCCAGGCTCGTATAAACCTTTGACGGTAGCCTTGGTCGTCGCTCTCGTAGTCGAACACCACGCCTTTGATGAGCGCATTATGAGGACCATCTCTTCGTGCGTACCCAAACTATCACAAAGCTAAGAAAGGGTTGTAAGTTATACCTCCCCTAATGTCAAGCAAAGGGACATTATGGAATTCCCCACAATGGTCGATGATATTAATGTCCTCCAAGGATCGAGAACACCAGTAAATATCTGAATGTCTGAGTGACATCAACCTATTAGGCCATCTCAAACCTTGCTCGTTCTTCACAACGGATCAGGGGAGGTGCGAAACAAACCACCTAGCCAACATAAGAGTGAAACACATGAGGGCTCCTCTTCTCTTCATGGTGCAAGAGTGGAGAGAATGCAAGATATCTCCCAACAAAGTAGGCACTAGATTGCGAGATGAAAATTTTGACTGCATTTACATCTATAAGTTGTTCAGGATTAGGAAATAGTACCATCCCATAGATGAGAAGAGCCGATATTTATTCAAAGGCTTGTAAATCTAGAGTGTTCCAACAGTCTTGAGCTTTTTCCAACAGGAACTTGGCTAGGAACCCTTTGACACCACTTATTGTTTCCCAATTAACAGTGACGTCGGATTGTTGTAAGTGTAAAGCTCGAGCAATATCTTCAGGGCTCGGGTCTCTTTCAATACCATTGAAAGGTAATTGATTGAGAATAGGAATTCCCAAGAGTTGAGAGAATTCTTCCATAGTAGGCACAAGTTGGTAATCGGGGAAGGTAAAGCAATGGTGCAAAGGGTCGAAGAACTGGAAAAGCACCTTCATCATGTCTTCATTAAAGCTTGAGGTAACCAGTTTGAAAAGTCATCCATGTCTTTTGGTAAACAGAGAATTCTCAGGGACCCTTGACGTTAATTCTTTGAGCTGAAAAGGTACTCGTAGGAGATTGACTTGGATTGTATTCCTGCGAGTGGGAGTCATGTCCTACAAAACAGAACAAAGATGAATCTCAAGATCCTTGAAATGGTTAGTCTAAAATGTTATGGTATGATGCCATGATTTTATGTACAAGCATATGCACAAGTCAATCAAACAAGTCCTAAGGTTTAGGCTTGCATGAGGTTCACAGGTAAGTACCCTCTTGAAGTTTAGTTGGTTCAACCTGTCCTAAAAAGTAAACGGGTTCTAGGGAATCTCAATATCACTGATCTTTGTTCATTAGGCATTGTTTCAGCGTAAGCCTCTTTATTGGCGACCTAAATATCCCGAAAGTCTGATCTCAATAAGCGTAGTATCGAGTATCAACCAACTTCAGACTGCACCAAAGCTGGCTACCTCACTACTTCCTAATGGCCAAGTTGGTCAAGTAAGGTTCTAAAGTTAATTAGTGCTTAATGACACCACACAGTGGCCCCGTATTCTCCCTGACTACTCAAGGGCTACCGGTACCAACAAATGTGTCACACTAACGTAGCTATTTTTTTACCATGTCGGTATACCCTGCACAGTTTCCACAACTTATTGCTACTTACCTAAAAAGGTGCCCCAGATCCGGGTAGAGGATCAAAACAAGCCCAAACAAGGAACCATAATGTAAAGAAAGCAAGTCCAACAAATGAAAAGTAAGTAAATGTGATCTAACCCTAAGGTAACCCCACTTTTAAGTAAGCCCCCAGCAGAGTCTCCAGTTCTATAACACGGTGGGAGAACTGGCTTCATTGTTTTGCGTTTGATCGCAATTTTTGCGGATAGAAAGATTTGCCACCGACTTTTCTTTTATCCAATGAGGAAATGGTGAAAAGAACATGAAATACCTTTGAGATTATTTCTTGATTTCGGGGGGTAGGTTATGAAAAGGGAAGGTGTTAGCACCCTTTTCATCTGTAGTTATCTACGGGCTCTTAGTTGCTTGCTAGATCACTTGCTTTTGTTTGAAAATGTGTTTGTGGTGTGGGTTTTGAGAGTATTTTGAAAACGTCTTTGTAATGGTTCTTGTTTCTATAAGAACACGTACAAAGTGTTGGTTTTGAAAATAGTTCAAACAGGTGTTTGTGGAGTGTGTTTTTGAAAGTGATTTTGAAAAGTTTCTTTGTAATGATCCTCGTTTCTATAAGAATGCGTACAAAGAGTTTTGTCTTTTAAAAAATGTTTTAGTTTGAAAGTGTTGGTGTATAAAATGTTTTTTTTGTGAGCAAGCGAGCAACTAGGAGCATCCTACCTACTCAAAAGGTTTATGTTCTTTTCCTCCTCCTTTAGATGTTACTATCTTACCATTGATTTGGTAAGAAGCCCCATCATTGGATGTGAAGGGACGGGCGTGGGACATTTGTATAATCATAGAAGTCAACCTATGGGACATTTTAGCAATGTCATTTAGGGACTAGATCGTTTACCGAAGGCAACATTGAGGGGCATCGAGGGACTACGCTCTTTTATCGACGGTCTTTGTTAAAACGCCCATATGCGAGGGACATGACTATTTTTCCAAGGCAACAAGTGAGGTTACCCTAGGGGTGCATGTGTGTGAATAATGTGTTTGATTTGCATGCATTTAGTCTTTAATTAAGGTGATCTACTTCTTGATTTTTATCTTGCCATACATCCTAATTACTAACATTTATACAAAAGTAATAAAAAATGTAGAAAATAAATCCTACACTATTACAAACATATTGAAGAGAAAGAAATGTAAAGACAAAAACAAAAATAAAAGGAAGAAAAATGAGCCTTTCAATCTAGGCAGAGACACCCTTCAATTCTGCCCTTCCTGGCTTCCTTCGATTTTGGCCTGGAGTCAGTGAGGTCATGTCTTTCGATTTCACCTTTTTTCTACTTCTTTCGATTGGGACCTGGAAGTCAGCATGACCATCCTTATGGAAGCTTCTTTTGTTTGAGACCTGGAAGTCAGTATGGACATCCTACTGGCTACTTCTTTTGTTTGAAGCCTGGGGTCAACGTGAGGTGTACTCTTTGCTTCAGGCTCCTTGCTACCTTCTTTGACTGCAGGAATGCTAGGGCCTCAGGTTGAGATTTGAAAGGCTTGAGTATTTATCCAATTGAAGGATATAGGGAACCTGCTTTAATCTTTTAAACATGCAACATTCAAGTGTAACTTTCGAAAGCTACATGCCAGGGGTTAGCACAAAATTATTGGATCTCAAAATCCAAAGTCTAAACTAGTCAGGGTTGAGACTTTCAACATATAGGTAGTCAGGATTGAAGGTTAAAGCATGGTCAAACTCCCTATATGAAATATCTACATTTTCTCTTGAAGCGCCTAAATTGAAGGAAACTGCAAGTGACTTCTTTGGTGGTGAATGGAAGTTCGTTGGAGTCTTCCTGAGGCTTAGTCCAGTTACTACCTTGCTTGAGCAGTCACTGAATCGAAGGAAGGATATGTGAATTAATCGAAGGTTACTCTTTAACAGGTGAGGGGGTGGATCAAGAGATTATTATATTGCAGTTTGGGAATGGGTCGAAGGTTAGCTATCTGGCCACTTGAGGAGTGAATCGAAGGGTTCACTTAGTGTGTGAAGGGGTCTGAGTTTTTTAGAAGTGTTTGGAATATTTAAAAAAACGTTGGAGAGTGTTTGAGAGTTTTGAGGAATTTCTTACAACAAGAGTTTTCTTGCAACTATCCAGGGGCCCCTAAGATGTATGGTGGAGGCTCATATTTATAGGTGACCTTGGCTGATGTTTTAGGAGGGAAAACAAAAAGTTTAAACAAAAAAGGCATGTTGTGCTTGTAGCTTTTATGGGGCAGTATTCGTATGCCGAATTGGTGCAAGAACAAGGGAAATGTTACAGGACTGTTGTGCAGTAGTTTTGGAGTGTTATGGCCAGTGTATCAGGCTTGATCTTGGCAGTACATGAGACTATGGTGTTTGAACAAAGTTTGGTTCTAATCATATCTTAGAGTTTTGATGATAACAATGAAATAAATTTTGTAAAATATATTTTATACTCTAATGTGCATGTTCTCTAATTCAGATGATGTTCTGACTCAAGCATACTCAAAAGAGAAACATCAGTCTAAGCAAGTCCAAACAAACTCTGAAGGAAGCACTCCAAGGAAAACTCTGATGAAAAGCAATCTTAAGCAACCTCCTATAAAGCTAGTTGAAGCAAAGATTTGAAAGAAGCACGCTGAAAACAACATCTGATAATGCAAGCTGCAACAAACTCTAATGAACATAAAATGAAGAAAACTCTTATAGAAGAAAATTTAAAGCAAACTCTGAAGTGGCAACACTGCAAGAAAACTCTTAAACTTCCAGAGACAAGCTCTGACAATACCGTTGATCATTTAATTCTAAGACGACTAACGCACTCAAGTGGTACTACGCACGAGAGCATTGGAAACATAAAGACCAAGCTAACACACATCATTAATGCATACACTATCTTCAAGGAAGTAACACTCAAGACTGGAAGCTATATATAGAAGACCATTTGTTTCAAAGCAAGGCTACTGATCCATGAAAAACATACTGAAGCTCACTGTTTTCATTCTTGTAAACTCATAGTATATAGTGGGTAATTCGTAAGTATTGGGCAAAAATCTTAGTGATAAATCACAGTTTGTGATACAGCTTATTAGAAGCATTCTGATTCACTACTGTTAAGACATAATCTTTGTAAGTGTTCCTTGAGAGACCGGTTGGGTCATATTTCTCAAGAGGGCTAGGACTAGTTGAGTCTTAGAGGTGTTAGTCACTTGCAGTTGGCTTGTGCATTGTATTGTTAGTCACAACAGTTTGGTTGTGCATTTGTAATCAATTTTATTATAGTGGATTAAGTCCTCGTTGAGAGAGGCGAAATCACCTTAGCGGATGGACTGGAGTAGTTTGAGTTTCAAACGAACCAGGATAAAAATACTTGTGTCCTTCCATTATTATTGCGCGAGAAAAAGGAAAAACTTATTCAACTCCCCCCCCCCCTTCTAAGTGTTTTCTCACCCTTCAATTGGCATCAGAGCTCTAGTTCTAGGTGCAAACACCTAACAGTGTCAGAAAAAGATCTAGAAGGAAAACACTATGGAAACTGAACAAAACAAAAACAACTGCACCAAACCTCATGTGTTTGATGGAGAAGACTTTGAATACTGGAAGGATAGACTAGAAAGTTTCTTTCTAGTTCATGATGCTGGTCTATGGGATATGGACCTAGATGGTTACATACATCCAGAAGACAAAGACGGAAACAAGATTGGCAGAAAGAACATGGATAAACAACAGAAATTAGATTTCAAAAATCACCACAGAGCCAGAAACATCTTTCTGAATGCTATCTCTAAAATGGAATATGAGAAAATCACCAACAGAGATACAACACATGACATGTTTGAGTCTCTCAAAATGACTCATGAAGGAAATGCTCAAGTAAAAGAGACAAAAGCTTTGGCTCTCATCCAGAAGTATGAAGCCTTCAAAATGGAAGAAAATGAGTCCATTGAAGCTATGTTCTCAAGATTCCAAACTCTGACCGCTGGCCTGAGAGTTTTGAACCAAGGATACACCAAGGCAGACCATGTTAAGAAAATTACCAGAAGATGGGCACCTATGGTTACTGCATTCAAAGTGTCAAAATATTTGAATGATGTATCCCTTGAAGAACTTATCAGTGCATTAAGAAGTCACGAGATAGAACTTGATGAACATGAGCCTCAGAAGAAAGGTAAGTCTGTCACCCTTAAATCTATTAAAAAATGTGAAACTAATGCTTTTCATGCAGAAGAAGGAAACTCTGAAGACTCTGCATCAGAAGAAGATGAGTTATCTCTGCTCTCCAAAAGGATTAACTAGATGTGGAAGCACAGACAAAAGAAGTTCAAAAACTACAAGAGGTCAGAAGATAAACAAGAATCTTCTGGACATAAGAAGTCAAGCATGAGAGATATAGTCTGCTATGAATGTAAAGAACCGGAACACTACAAAAGTGATTGTCCTAAGCTGCAAAGAGAAATACCAAAGAAAATGTTTGGAAGAAAGAAAGGCATGATGGCCAGACTCTGATTTAGAACCGAAAGAGGTATTCTCTGAATTCTCTAGAGTAGAACTTGCTGAAAGCTTATCAAAACTTCTTGAAAACTACAGTCAACTCAAAATCAAATACAAGAAACTCAAAAAGAATCTTGCATCTGATTTTGAGAAACTTGAAACAGAAAACTTTGAACTTAAAGAAAACATTTTTAAACTCAAAGAGGAAGTTCAAAAAGTTCAAAAGGTTTCTATTTCAGATTCTGCTTCAAGTTCAAGAGATATTCTTAAAGAATATGGCTCTAGTTTAAAAACATTTCTTGCTAAAAGCATAGATAGAAGCAGAATGGATTCAATGATCTATGGTGTTAGTGGAAATAACAGAAGAGGTATTGGATATGAAACTCCCAAAGGGAAAGAAACATATAAACCTAAGCCTGTTGAGGAAATGGTTATCACATATAAACCACTACACAAACAATTTAGTTTTGGGCACACGCATGATATCAAATACACATCTCACTCTGAAAATTCTTATGCAAAATTAAAGTTCAACCAGAACTTTAGAAACTCTAACCAAAAAGGACCCAAAAAGATATGGGTACCTAAGGAGAAAATAATATATGTCGCAGATGTACTTAACAGCTCAGTTGAAACACCAGTCATGGTACCTGGACTCTGGATGCTCGCGACATATGACGGGAAGAAAGTCTATGTTCCAAAGTCTGGAACTTAAATCTGGAGGAGATGTCAAATTTGGAGGAAATCAGAAAGGAAATATTATTGGTTCTGGAACCATTGGAAACGGTAACCTTCCTTCTATAACTAATGTTATGTTGGTAGAAGGATTAGCACATAACTTGTTGTCCATAAGTCAATTAAGTGACAACGGTTATGACATAATCTTTAATCAAAAATCCTATAGAGTTTTTATTCAAAAAGATGGATCAATCCTTTTTACTGGCAAGAGAAAGAACAACATCTATAAAATTGATCTTTCTGACCTTAAAACTCAGAATGTAAAATTCCTTATATCTGTTAGCGATGAGCAATGGGTCTGGCACAGAAGATTGGGGCATGTTAGCATGAGAAGAATATCTCAAATTAACAAACTCAGTATGGTTGGGGGACTTCCAAATCTGAAGTTCAACTCAGAAGCTCTGTGCGAAGCATGTCAGAAAGGAAAATTTTCAAAACCTTCTTTTAAGTCAAAAAATGTTGTTTCTTCCTCTAGGCCGTTGGAATTTCTTCACATTGATCTGTTTGGACTAGTTAAAACTGCATCCATCAGAGGCAAGAAGTATGCATTGGTCATTGTTGATGACTACAGCAGATGGACATGGGTTAAGTTTTTAAAACACAAGGATGAGTCACATTCTGTGTTCTTCGACTTCTGCAACCAAGTGCAAAATGAAAAAGAGTTTAGAATCATAAAAGTTAGAAGTGATCAAGGAGGAGAATTTGAAAATCATTATTTTTGAAAAGTTTTTTAAAGAAAATGGCATTTCTCGTGATTTCTCTTGTCCTAGAACTCCCCAACAAAATGGAGTTGTAGAACGAAAGAATAGAACTTTGTAAGAAATGGCCAGAACCATGATTAATGAAACCAATATGGCTAAACACTTCTAGGAAGAAGAAATGAACACAACATGTTATATTCAAAATAGAGTCTCTATAACACCTATTCTCGAAAAGACTCCTTATGAATTGTGGAAAAACAGAAAACCCAACATTTCATATTTCCATCCTTTTGGATGTACTTACTATATTCTTACTATATTGCTCGTTGTTAACAGATAGAAGACACTTTACATTCTGACTTTTCAGTTCAGAAAGTTTGATTTTATAAATGTTGTTTTTCCTCTTTCCATTAAATAGGATAGTCCCATCTTTCTGACTAACGGCTTTACATGATTTTTGATTAAAGATTATATCATAACCGTTATCACTTAATTGACTTATGGATAACAGATTATGCATTAATCCATCTACTAGCAGGACATTATTTATAGAGGGAAGATTTCCATTACCTACAGTTCCAGAGCCAATGATCTTTCCCCTCTGATTGCCTCCAAAGCCTACGTGGCCTCCAGGCTTAAGTTCCAGGCTTTGGAACATATGCCTTCTTCCCGTCATGTGTCGCGAGCAGCCAGAGTCCAGGTACCATGACTGGTGTTTCTGATTTGCTGCTAAAGATATCTGCAACATGTATTATTTTATCCTTAGGTACACAGATTTTCTTGGGTCCTGATTTGTTAGATTTGCCAAAACTCTGGTTGAATTTTGGTTTCACAAAATACTTACTACTAGTATATTTAATATCATGTGTGTGACCATACACAAAATGTGAGTTCAGAGGAGTGTGTTTAATAATTAAATCCATGGCATTCTTTGGTGTAGGAACCTTACCTTGGTATCCTATTCCCTTTCTTCCGTTTCTGTTAACTCCATAGATCATTGAAGCCATTTTGCTTCTATCTATGCTTTTAGCAAGAAACTTCTGAAAGCTATGATCATACTCTTTGATGATCTCATCAGCGCTACTGGGAGTTTCAGAAATTGTTTCCTTCTGAGAGTTTTGTAAAACATTTTCTAACTTTGAAATTTTATTTTTCAGCTCAGAATTTTCCAATTTAAGACTCTCAGTCTTATCAGAGTCAGATTCAAGATTCCTTTTCGGGTTTCTGAATTTAACTCTAATCTGCTGGTACCTTTCCAGAATTTTGTTAAGGCTTTCAGCAAGTTCAACCTTAGTAAAATTAATTGCAAAGTCAGGAAATACCTCTTCAGTGTCTGATTCTGAGTCTGATTCAGAAGCTTCACTGTCTTCTGAAATGTTGGCCATGAGAGCTATGTTTGCTCTCTCATCATCTGATTCTGAGTCAGCTTCAGACGAGTCAGAGTCATCCCATGTATCCATGAGACTTTTCTTCTTTTCTCTTCCAAACTTATTTTTGGGCTTTTCCCTCTGAAGCTTTGGGCAGTCACTCTTGTAGTGTCCTTGCTCATTACATTCATAGCAGATGATGTCCTTGGTGTTTGGCTTTCTGCTTCCTGAGGAGCCTTCAGATCTTTTGTATCCAGAGGAAGAATCTGACCTTCTGTATCTGGAAGAAGATTCATTCTGATAAGATCTTCTGGGATTCCTGAACTTCCTTTGCCTCTGCTTCCATAGTTGGTTCACTCTTCTGGAGAGGAGGGAAAGTTCGTCTTCTTCTGATGAGGATCCATCAGATGTTTCTTCAACTGCCTGCAAAACTTTAGACTCAGATTTTTTGTTAGATTTTAATGCTAAAGGCTTACCTTGCTTCTGAGGTTCATCAGCTTCCAGCTCTATCTCGTGACTTCTGAGGGAGCTGATAAGTTCCTCCAGAGAAATTTTGTTGAGATCTTTAGCTAGCTTCAGCGCTGTAACCATTGGCCTCCACTGTTTTGGCAAGCTTCTGATGATCTTCTTGACATGATCAGTAGTAGAGTATCCTTTGTCTAGAACCTTGAGACCAGCCACCAAAATTTGGAATCTTGAGAACATTGTTTCAATGGATTCACTTTCTTCCATTTTGAATGCCTCATACTTCTGAATGAGCGCAAGAGCTTTAGTTTCTTTGACCTGAATGTTGCCTTCATGCGTCATTCTGAGTGAGTCAAACATGTTCTTTGTTGTGTCTCTGTTAGAGATCTTTTCATATTCAGCGTAAGAGATGGCGCTGAGAAGAATGGTTCTGGCCTTGTGGTGATTTTTGAAGTCACACTTTTGTTGGTCAGACATTGCTTTTCTGTCAATCTTCTGACCGCTTGCATTTACTGGGTGCGTGTATCCATCTGTCACCATGTCCCACAAATCAGCATCATGTGCCAGAAAGAAGCTTTCAATTCTGTCTTTCCAGTAATCAAAATTTTCTCCATCAAAGACTGCAGGTTTGCCGCTGAATCTATCTTTGTCTTCATTGTTGTCATTGCTGGTGTGTTGATAAGTTCCCGCCATTGTGTTTTTCTGACGCTGGATCTTGTACTGACACGGTTAAGTGTTTTAGCTCAGAACCAGGCGCTCTGATACCAATTGAAGAAGTGAAAAACACAAGAAGGGGGGTTGAATTGTAAAAAACTTGAAATCAATTGCAATCAACACAATATTTTTATCCTGGTTCGTTTGATCTCAAACTACTCCAGTCCACCCGTCAAGGTGATTTCGCCTCTCTCCAACGAGGTCTTAATCCACTATATTCAACTGAATATTACAACTGCTTTAACAACTGCTAAAGCCTTCTTGAGTCAAACCACAAACCGGTTTCTCAAGGAAATACTTTCTTACAAAGAAATGAAATCTAAGTGTGTTGAATGTTTTCTACAAAAAACTGTTTAGCACAACTGTGATACTACACACGTTAAGCTTATGAGAACTAGAGTGCTAAAATAATTGAGTAGAGAATTTGAGAGCTTTAGCAAACTGAGAGTGAGGAAGATGATGAATAGCTTTAGGCGTGTAGAGTGTTGTAGAGCATTAGCCAATTCAATCTTCACTGTGTTGTTTATATAGCATTGGAAATAAGGTACGTTGGAGTAGTTAATTCCGTTTCAATGCCAATAACATTCTTTCCATATTAAGCAGATCTTTGTCTGGAATAATGCCGTTGATAATAAATGGTCTTGAATGCACAGTGCCGTTTCCACTAAAGCGTGTTCTGGCTTTGGCTTATTCTGACGCTGCTTAGGTGATGATGAAGTGTTGTTGTCTTGATCAGAGTTCAGATTGTTACGCGCAGATCTGTTCATCAAGCTTCACCGTAAGCACAAGTTGATCTTCTGATTCTGGCATCTGATATAACATCTTCTGATGCTGATGTTGATATCTCATCTTCTGATGCTGATGATGATGTTCTCTTGCTGATGTCCATCAGAGTTTCTGTAAAGCAGAAAGTAATTTTTAGGTAGCATATATGTTTTACATGAATCATACAATTTATATATCTTTGCATTTTGTTATCATCAAAACTTAAACTTAGGGTAGTAGATTCAAACTTTGTTCTAACATTGATGACTCAAAATATCCATAACATATTTTTAAACTGAAAAAGTCTATGTATGGTCTGAAACAAGCTCCCAGAGCTTGGTATGAACGTCTAAGTAACTTTCTTTTAGAAAAGAATTTTACCAGAGGGAAAGTGGACACTACCTTATTCAAAAAAACATTTAAAAATGACATTTTAATTTGTTAAATATATGTAGATGATATTATTTTTGGAACTTCTAATGTCTCTCTTGGAAGAGAATTTGCTGAGTCTATGCAGGATGAATTTGAGATGAGCATGATGGGAGAACTAAAATTCTTTCTGGGAATTCAAATAAATCAAACTCCAGAAGGTACTTACATACATCAAACAAAGTATGTTAAAGAACTCCTGGAGAAATTCCAGCTATCATAAAGTAAAGAAGCAAATACACCAATGCATCCTACATGCATTTTGGGAAAAGATGAGGTAAGTAAGAAAGTAGATCAGAAACTCTACAGAGATATGATTGGATCTCTTCTCTATCTGACTGCATCTAAACCAGATATATTATTCAGTGTATGTTTTTGTGCAAGATTCCAATCAGATCCTAGAGAATCTCACTTAACTGCTGTTAAGCGAATTTTGAGGTATCTGAAAGGTACTACTAACCTTGGACTGTGTTACAGAAGATCCAAAGAGTTTAAACTAGTAGGTTATTGTGATGCTAACTTTGATGGAGATAGAATAGAATGAAAAAGCACCTCTAGAAGTTGTCAGTTTCTGGGTGATAACATTATCTCATGGTACATCAAGAAGCAAGCCACTATTGCACTATCAAAAACTGAAGCAGAATATATATCTGTTGCTGGATGTAGCACTTAGATGATCTAGATGAAGAGCCAGCTGGAAGATTATCATCTCTATGAAAGTAAGATTCCTATCTTCTATGATAATACCTCTGCTATTTTCCTGTCAAAAAATCATATCTTACATTCTAAGGCAAAACATATAGAAATTAAACATCATTTCATAAGGGACTACATTCAGAAAGGAATCTTAAGTTTAAACTTCATAGACACGGACCATCAATGGGCTGATATTTTTACTAAACCCCTTTCTGAGGATAAATTTAAATTCATTCTGAAAAACATCAGTATGGAATTTTGTCCTGAACGAAATTTTTTTTCTCTATACATGTTTTTCAGAATGTTCTGAAATGAATGTTCTGATTAACTACTCTTCAGAAGTGAGAAGAGGAGTTACATCAGAAACCATCAATAATGTTCTGAAATGTGTCTAACGTTTTATTACAAGAATGGTTCATAAGTTCATTACATTAAAACAGTTGTCACACGCTATCCTCAGAAGTTGAATGTGTGTTTCAACTCTGAAAGGTCACACATGCGTGCACTGCTATTGAGACGCTGTTCCTAGGTAACTGTTCAGATTTGATCAAATCTCACGCTTCCCCTTAATGTCAAATTTCATTAATTGCTATTAATGATTATTTTTTAATTCAATCATTCTAAATTCTTTATTGGTTTTATTACTCTAAAAAAAATTTATAAGCTATAAATACTTTGCAAAATTCCTTTTTTTTTACTTTTTACTCTCTCAAATTTCAATCGCTTCTGCGTTTTGTGCAAACTCTCTCTCCTCTCTTTAAAAATCCTAAACCTAAGCATTCTAAATGGCTTCATCTTCATCCCCTTCCGAAAGCATTATTGTTTCTTCAAGAAGCTCTCAACATGTAGAAAGATATGTCACTCCTGAGAGAATAACATTCATCCCTGTTGATAGCTTGGAAGTGGTTAGTGAACTAATGGTCGATTTTGAAAATCTGAAAGCAAATGGGTTTGATTTCTTTCCGGCTGTAGAGTTCTAAGGGTGGAAAATTTTCTTTGATCGTCTAGTTGGACCAGTGTTCCCTCATCTTGTCAAGGAATTCTGAATTCATGCCATTGCTTCACCAAAGGTCATTCTATCATTCGTAATGGGCAAAGAGATTTCCATCACTGAGAATCTCATAAGGAGGCTTCTACGTTTTGAAGGTAATGGGGTTACTGGAATCTCAATTGGAAGAATGGATATGTCTAAAGTTTATGCTGAGATTTTCACTACTGGGAAAGCATCCAACAAGGTCAGAGATTTGAAGAACAAATATAAAATCTGGGCAAGAATTATTCATAGATGCATTCATCACAAGAAGGAAACCAGTTCTCCTAACTACATCAATGTTGACCAACAATATCTTCTGTTCTGTCTTGGCACAAATGTGAAGATTGATCTGCCCTATCTTCTGTTCAACCATCTCTGGACGCATGTGAAGGAAACCAGGGAAGCTGAAAGGGTCAAAACATTAAGTCAAAAAGAAATTGGATCCCTCTGGGAAGATTAATCTCAGATATTCTGACAGAGAATAGTCTGATAGCTCATCTAGAAGACGCCAATTTGCTTGGAGAAATGGAGCCCACTTGTGGAAAATTTCTGACTGGGAAGAACCTGCTCAAAAGGAAGTTCATTGACAAACTTCTGGTGGAACCTACTCCATATGTATCAGCAACTGTCATCAGAAGGAGAACCCATGTTGAAGATTTTCCTCTCTTCAACTCTGGTGATCATCCTGAGATCATTCTGCATTTCATTGAAGCTTGCAAGGAGAGTGGCATTCCCATTGACCCATCATGGCTTCAAGGAAGGAAGGTACCTGCTCTAGAAGTTTTTTCTCCAGAAGCAGAGGAAAAGACAAGAAGGAGAAGGTCCCTTTGCTCGTTCTCAGAAGAAGAAGAAGAAATCTTCAGGTATATCCTCTGAAACCATCTGTGTTTGTGTTTCTGTATGTATAACACCATCTGTTGAACCCCAAACTCTAGGAGATATTGAAGTTGACATAGACCTCACCATTCCCTTTGAACCCCTACAAAATAACCCTCAAATTGATCAGGTACTATCTGACATAGACAATTTTGATATTGTAGCTCCTACACAAACTCAACCATAACCACCACTCTCTCCACATATCTCTCAACCTGAAATCTCTACTTCTACTCCCCACCAACAAAATCCAAATATTCCTGCTGAAAACCCTCTTCACACATCCCCCATCAGACCTTTATCCCCAAAATCCTCTGAGTGGTATGATGGTTCTTGGAGATTACCAGGAATCAATGTGCCTCTGGCTACACAACCTTTGTCCTTCATCATTCCCTCTTAAAACATTTTTGCTCTGAATGAATCCCCAGCACCTATTCCTTCTTCCTCAGCTCAAACCACCATCATCATCTCTCCTGACATCACACCTCCTACGTCACCAGAAATTCCCACACCTACCTCACCAGAACCCTCATCACCTCACTCTCTAGAACCTACCTTTAGCCCATCTTCATCAGAACCTCCTGAACCATCTGAACCTTCTGACTTTCTTAGGACTGTAGTTGATCCTGAATCTCTATGTTATCTGCAAATAAAATCCACCAAAAAGGTTGTTCCCAAACCAACCCCAAAACTTGTTCAGTCAGATGTTAATGTATGTTTCCAGAATTTTGCAACAGAAATGCAGACGTGGATAGACCTGCTGAAGGAAAACAGTGCCAGCAACCTGAACCCAGCTGCATGTGATTTTCTGTGGGAAGCATTCAGAAGGAAATTCAATGATGAATCCTTTAAAATGCAAGATTTATGCTATTCTCAGGTTCTTGAGAATTTCACCCAGTATGTGAATACCTTCAAGAAAGAAGTGGTAAATATCTAGGATAAGAAGTCTCTTCTGCAGATTACCAACGCTCCTTTACCACTTGTTGACCACATGGAAATTTCAGAAGATGAATCTGAAGATGGCTCTGAGTCAGACCCAAATCCCTTGGCAATGACTCTGTATCACCAACCTTCTTCTCAAGTTGCCTCTGAGAAAGTGCCAACTCTTCTGATTAATCTTGGCACCCTCCTCTCCAATGTTGTAGGCTCATACTCTGCTGGTTTTGATCCAAAGGTTGTATCTTCTGAAGCTTCTTCAAGATCTTCTCCCTCTTCGCTGGTGATTGACACTCTGAATGAGATGAAGAAGGAAAATGAAGCCATCCATGAACGTCTGGACAAATAGGATGAAACTAACAAGGAAATCAGAACTTGGATGATGAGACTATAGGAATCCTCAATAGAAATCAAGAATCTTCTTCTTTCTCTTGTCTCTTGTCAATCTTAGTATTAATTTGTTTTTCCAATTTTCTATTTTTTTGTTGTTTTTGTTTTGTACTTCTGTCCTTTGAATCTTCAATATAAAAATCTTTTGAATCTCTTTTTTTTTTGCTTTTTGATTATGACAAAAAGGGGAAGAAAATGTGATTTTGATCTGATCCATGATAACAGTTATGGGACTAAGTCTCAAACATTCCTAACAAAATACAAAGTTCTTTTCTATTTAAGAGATATGCAGGTACCTCAAGACTCTGAAAGACTAAGCTCTAAACATCATCTGGTAAAGATCTGCTAAAGAAACTCTAAAGAAAAGATCAACAGCTCTTAAAGAAACTCTGAAAGAAAAATGTCTCAAAGCTCTGAAGAAAAATCTCGGAAGTTTCCCTTATGCATTTAAATTCTTTGATTATTTATTTCAGAAGAAGAAATTTCTATCTCAGGGGGAGAGTCTCACTCTTGTACAAAAAAAATTTTAATCAAAATCTGAACTGTTTTGTCATCATCAAAAAGGGGGAGATTGTTAGAACAAAGTTTGGTTCTAATCATATCTTAGACTTTTGATGATAAAAATGAAATAAATTTTGTAAAATATATTTTATACTCTGATGCGCATGTTCTCTAATTCATATGATGTTCTGACTCAAGCATACTCAAAAGTGAAACATCATTCTACGCAAGTCCAAAGCAAATTTTGAAGGAAGCACTCCAAGGCAAACTCTGATGAAAAGCAATCTTAAGAAACCTCCGATAAAGCTAGATGAAGCAAAGATTTGAAAGAGCACGCTGAAAACAACATCTGATAATGCAAGCTAAAGCAAACTCTGATGAACATAAAATGAAGAAAACTCTGATAGAAGAAAAGTTAAAGCAAACTCTAAAGTGGTAACACTTCAAGCAAACTCTTAAACTTCCATAGACAAGCTCTGACGGTATCGTTGATCATTTAATGCTAAGACGGCTAACACACTCAAGTGGTACTACACACGAGAGCATTGGAAACATAAAGACCAAGCTAACACGCATCATTAATGCATACACTCTCTTCAAGGTAGTAATGGTCAAGATTGGAAGCTATATATAGAAGACCATTTGTTTCAAAGCAAGGTTACTGATCCACGAAAAACATATAGAAGCTCACTGTTTTCATTCTTGTATACTCATAGTATATAGTGGGTAATTCGTAAGTATTGGGAAAAAATCTTAGTGATAAATCACAGTTTGTGATACAGCTTATTAGAAGCATTCTGATTCACTATTGTTAAGAGATAATCTTTGTAAGTGTTCCTTGAGAGACCAGTTGGGTCAGATTTCTCAAGAGGGCTAGGACTAGTTGAGTCTTAGAGGTGTTAGTCACTTGCAGTTGGCTTGTGCATTATATTGTTAGTCACAACAGTTTGGTTGTGCATTTGTAATCGGTCTGATTATAGTGGATTAAGTCCTCGTTGAGAGAGGCGAAATCACCTTGGCGGGTGGACTGGAGTAGTTTGAGTTTCAAACGAACCGGGATAAAAATACATGTGTCTGTGATCGGTGGATCTGGAACTGACTGTTTAACGCTGGTTCACGAAATGTCGCGGAAGCAAGAGTCGCCACCGTCTTTTATTTTCTCCAACATGGACAGGACAAAAGCACAACAAAATTCCTTATGAGATAGTTTCTCGGTTCAGGAGGTAGATTATAGAAAGGGAAGGTGTTAGCACCCTTTCTATCCATGGTTATCCATGGGCTCTTAGATACTTGCTCATTGTGTTTTCAAAAATGGTTTGTTTTCTTTTCAATTGTGGGTTTTAAAAAAAAGGTTTCTTTGAAAATTTCAGTTCGACTCTTGTATCGGTCCTCAAGAGTGTTTGAAAAGTTGCTTTCGAAAGCTTTTTGAAAAGGCGTCGGTGTGAAAAGTATTTTTTGATTTGTTTTGAAATTAGAGCAAGTATCTAGAGTCGTCTACCTACCCTAAGGAATTCATCTGTGTAAATGTCCTTAAAGTAGTGCCATCCCACCATTGAGAGGTAGGTAGCACCACCGTTGGAGGTGTTCGGGTCAATTCGAAGGTTCGGGACGTGGTGATCACCAGAGCAATAGGAAGATACCTTAGAAGCTACCCTCATGCCAGGTTCCTGGATCATGAGGACTTACTAAAACATCCTCTACTCGACGATCACCTTTCGAGGGGCAAGGCAACAATGAGGCGTACCCTAGGGGTGGTGTGTGATTTGTGTGTCGTTTTCAGATATTTTGTCTTGTTCATGTCATGGGTGATCTACGCTTTTGTTTTTATTTTAACATTCATTCTTGCATGCAATTTATTAGCAGTTAAAAAGTTGCGAGAAATATAAAGTTCCTAAACTATTACAAAGGCGCGGGTCCACATCGCCAAATTAAATCCAGGACCCGATTTGACATAAAATAAAGTAAAGTGCGAGAAATATAAATATCGAATTTACATGGCTTTGGGAGAATTACATAAAAGGAGGAAATAAAATAAACGCGCGAATTGGAATTGCGATCGAATGCGAGGGCGTTGGACCCTTTTTAATGAAATTAAATCATGATTAACAAATTAATTAAATTAAAGTAAAAAGAAAAGATTTTTGAGTTTTTGTATTTATGGATTTTAATAAGAGAATTAAGTGAAACTAAGAAATTAATTAACCCTAATTCTAACTATTTTTATTTATTAAGAAAAAATATTAAAATTGAACCTAAAATTAAACCTAATTAATTAATGCAATTTTATTTACAAGAAAATAATTAATAATTAATAATGATAAAAGAAAAGAAAAAGATAAAAGTAATTAAAACCTAATTCTACAAATTTTAAATTTATTAAGAAAATGTTAAAGTTAACCCTAGAATAAAAAACTAATTAATTAATAAGATTTATTTACAAAATAACATTTAAATGAAATATATTTTATTTTTAGTCTTTTCTGATTTTTATATTTTTATGTGAAATTAATTTTTATTGAATTAAAAAAGAAAATAATTGAATTAAAACAAATAATAAAGAAAAACAGAATAAAGAAAAGAGAAAGAAATACAATACAAGGGGGGGTTCTGCCCCAATCAGGAGGTGTTGTCCAGCATTTTTTGGCCCATCTTTGGAGGCCTTTTGTTGACTTTTCAGCGCATATGTGGCACCTCTGACTTATGCCCATGGTACTCTTCCAGCATTGGCCTTTGGATTAGGACTATAGGACAAGTGGCGTGCCTGGATTGTGAGCGTATGGTGGACGCTTGAATTGAAGCTGTACAGAAGCATGATTAGAAAAATAATATGGAATAAGAAAGGGGGACCTGGGATTCGAACCCAGGTCCCAGAGATTACCAACCCAACGCCTTGCCACTTGAACCACCTGAACGCTTTGTATATAATATAACCAATAAATAATATCAGTCAAAACGTGAGTTAGTGATATTTTTCCGCGCGAAATTCAAACGCGCTAATCATTGGCCTACACATCACCATCTTCCCCAAGTGTCCTGCGTTTGCCTGAAAAAACATAAACAAGATTGCGGGGGTTTTAAACCCCCACCATATGATATATGCAAAAATAGTGAATAGGCCATCTTTGATCAGAAATTAGGCGCGATAGGATGGTTAGGTTCGTGTGAAGTTTCTCGTTCCAATGGTACAAGTCTTGTAGCCTGATTTTTCCTTAAACTCAAAGCCCCAATTTTGAACCCATGCAACCCTAAAACACTCCAATGGTGGATTCTCATATGATGCACGAAAACTCAATTAGAATATATGGTTAGCTTTAGAATGAGTCAATTAGTATAAATCCACAAAGAAAATGCAATGAGAATGCTTAAAAACTGAAACACGAATATGCATATTTTCATGGAAAGTGAAACATATTTCTACCAATTCTTTGTGTTAAAACTAGTGGCTTTGATCCATGAATGTTCACTGATGCTTCAGGAATGTAATGGAGTCAATATTTTGCCTTGAAACTCCTTGAAATCGTGATTTCAGTTTTTGAAAATTTGGAAAAAATGCCAACTTTGTTCTTCAGATGGGGCGCAACCTTCAGGTCTTTTTGCATTAGGTTTGCATCTTGCTTATGTATGGAATGTATTAGGGTTAAATTATGAGTCCACAAATCCTTGCATTGATGAAAACAATATTTGATTTTCATGGCATATCTTCCAAATCTTTTTTCACATGTTTTTGATTCCAATCATGGCAAAACCTTCCAATTTTAATTATGCACGAATCTTGAGCCTTTAAGAAGATTTTATCTTGCACAAAAAGATTTAAAAACTTTGGTTTGGTATTTTCCCATATTTTATTTAATTTAAATGAATTAATTGCAATTAAAAATTCAAATAAATAAATAAAAATGATGAATAAATCCCCTTTGGGCCAAATGGTCGTGCATATGCTTTGGATGATGAATCTTGGAAGAAAATGTGGCCCATTAGCAATTTTAAGACATTTGAAGCAAAGTTGACTTTTCAAAATATCCAAAAATTTCCCAACTTCCACAAGGCATATCTTGCTCAATTTTTAAGCTTTGATCATGTTCTTGGACATTTTGGAAAGGTCTTGAAGTCCTCTAGCCAATGCCTTTGGTCCCATGTCGTTTTGATTTACCAATATCAAGTTATGGCCTTTGACTTAAAGTCCCTTTTTGTTGACTTTTGAAAATGACCTATAATGTTGAAATTGATAACTTTTTGTGAGAGCATTTCTTGGACTTGAAGTGTGAAGAGGAGTTGTAGGAAATGTGATTCTCTTTAAAATGAGCTTTGGATGGAATTTTTCTGATAATCCATGTGGAAGTTATGCCTTGGTCAAGTTACAGTTGACTTTTTCAACTGTCCAAATATGGAAACTTTTGCATCTTGAGACTTTTTGAGCCAAGCTTTGAGAATCATGATCAAGCATTGATCAAATGATGTTTGTGACTTCAAAATGAGATGTTGACCAAAATTTTTAACTTTTTGACTGTCAAATGACCATTTTGCCCCTGCAGTTGACTGTAGTGCAATTAGGGTTTTTGACTGTGCAACTTTGTGCTGTAAGTCTTGAAACTTGGTATGAGGATGCTTGACCATGTTTGTAGGCATGTGGGACTTGATTGGACCCTTGGAAACTTCATTTTCTTTGTCAGAACCAAAACCCTAATTTTTGACTGTTAGGAGGCCCTTGAACTGTGCAACCCTTGGGGAGATTTTGAAGCATGCTCTTTGCAATTCTTGAAGAATATGGGAGGGCAAATTTTGGGGTACAACATTGTCCTTCCATTATTATTGCGTGAGAAAAAGTAAAAACTTATTCACCCCCCCCCCCCCCCTTCTAAGTGTTTTCTCACCCTTCATATGGCCAGTAAGTATCTTTGGGTATCTCAACCCTTGTTTTGACCACCTACCCCTATCCTTCGACCATAATCCTCAACAACATTTCATTTTTCAAATCAAAGTGTCCTTCGAATGGCTCATATGGGTATCCTTTGAAGGGGCCCAAATAGGTGTTTTTTGACTAGGCCTTTTGTGTGTTCCTTCGAATGGTCCAAATACATGCCCCTAGAATGGATCAACAAAACATTTCATTCGATTGGGACATCCAAGTATGTCTGGTAAGTCCTTCGAATGTGCCACCATGGTACGTCTTTCGAGCGAGACAATAGTTATGTGTCATTGTATGTTGAAGCAAACTATTTCCAAGGGAGATACTGCCCAGTCAAAACTAGCGTGAAAGTAACCAATGCTTTATGGGGGCCATTGCCTTGTGCATGCCAGCCATGAGGGGAGCTTTTTGCCTTGTGCATTCTGGACTAAAGGGAGTCTTGGTTTTTGTGAGTCAAAGCGATCATGCAAAGGGCAAATGGCCTCTGAATCATAGAAAAGCTTTAGGAGGCTATTGCTTTATGACTCCAAGCAAACATGCAAGGAGCCTTTGATCAAATGAAGGGTGTGACCAAAACTTGCGTTGAAGGAGGCCACACGCCCCAAACGAAATATGCATGCATGAGGTCTAAATGCCCAAACGAAAGATGCATGCAGAAGGTCTAGATGCCCAAATGAAGCTTGCAACAAAGGAGGGCCACATGCCCCAAACAAAAGAGGCAGGCGGGAGGAAAAATGGGCAATCGAATGAGACCAGAAATGAGGCTTTTGCCTCCTGAATCGAAGGACATCAGCAGGAGGCTTTTTGCCTTGTGAATTGAAGCTAGTTGAAGATAAGTGTTTCCCTGTCGAAGCTTGCAACAAGTTGTTTCAAAGGGAGACTTTGGCCTTTTGCATGCTAGCATGGTGGGAAATTCTGCCTTGTGAATTTGGAAAACATGCAGGAAAGAGGTTATATGGCCAAATGAAAGATGTATACCAATATTGCATAAAGAGACTAAAATGTTCAAACAAAGCTGGAATCGAACTTGTCCAAAAGAAGTCTAGTGTCCAAACGAAGCAGGAAACGAACTTGCCCAAAAGAAGTCCAGTGCCCAAACGAAGGGTGTAACCAAAGCTTGCATCGAAGGAGCCAAAGTGCCCAATCGAAAGATGTAAAATCGAAAGAAACTTTTTTTCCTTCAATTTTGTCAAAAAGAATATTTTCATCTGCTTTGCCCTTTTTAACAGTTTCCTCTTTAACTTGATGTTGAAAAATCCAATTGTACTTGTTTAAGCTTGAATTTTTGAGAATCCTTTATGAGAAATGCCTTGAGAAATGAGAGGGAAAATTTTAGGGTACAACAAGTACCATCCCATAGATTAGAAGAGCCACCACTTCTTCAAAATCTTGCAAATCCATAGCCTCCCAAAAATTTTGTGCCTTCTCAAACAAAAACTTGGCTAGAAACCCTTTAACACCACTTCTTGTTTCCCAGTTTGCCACGATGTTGGACCGTTGCAAATGGAAAGCTCGAGCAATATCCTCAGTTTCTGGTTCTCTCTCAATACCAGTGAAGGGTAATTGATCAAGAATAGGAACTCCCAAGAGTTGAGAAAATTCTTCCATAGTAGGCACTAATTGGTAATCAGGAAATGTAAAGCAATGGTGCTTAGGATCAAGGAATTGGAACAACACATGTACCATACCCTCTTCAAAATTTGTTGTAACCAAGTTGATGAGATGATCGTACTTGTTTGTGAATGGAGAATAATTGGTAACCCTTGATGCTAATTCCTTAAGTTGAGGAGGCATTCTCACAAGGTTGATTCGGATGGTACTTCTTCGCATGGAAGCCATGTCCTACAAAACAACACAAAGATAAATCCCAAAGTCCTTGAAATGGTTAGTATAAATGCAATGGTATGATGTCATGATGTTATGTACAAGTAAACATACACAAGCAAAGTAAATAAGTCCTTAGGTTTATGCTTGCATGAGGTTTCATTGGTAATTACCCTCTTGAAGTTTAGTTGGTTCAACCTGTCCTAGAAAGTAATTGGGTTCTAGGGGATCTCAATATCATTGAGCTTTCTTCATTGGGCATTATTTCAGCGAGGGGCTCTTTATTGGCGACCAAAATATCCCAAAAGTCAGATCTCAATGAGTGTAGTATCGAGTATCAACCAACTTCGGACTGCACCAAAGTCGGCTATCTCACTACTTCCTAATGGCCAAGTTCTTCAATTAAAGGTTCTAAGGTTCGTTAGTGCTTCATGACACCACACAGCGGCCCCGTATTCTCCTTAATTCACCATAAGGGATACCGGTACACACAAATGTGTCACAAAAACATAGATATTGTCACAACCATATCGGTCTACGCTGTACAGACTCTACAATTTTTGCTATTTACCTAATGATGGTCCCAGATCCGGGTAGAGGATCAAAACAAGCCCAAACAAAGACCCAAATGTAAAGCAAACAAATCAAACAATAAAAGAAATTAAATGTGATCTAGATCTAAGGTAACCCCACTTTTAATGCTCCCCAGCAGAGTCGCCAGTTCTGTAATACGGTGGGAGAACTGGCTTGGGTGTTTTGCGTTTGATCATAATTATTGCAGATAGAAACAACCACCACCTACTTTTCTTTTATCCAATAAAGGAAAGGGTGAAAAGAACAGGAAAGACCTTTCGATAATTTTTCTTGAGTTCGGGGGGTAGGTTATGAAAAGGGAAGGTATTAGCACCCTTTTTCATCTATAGTTATCTATGGGCTCTTAGTTGCTTGATCACTTTGAAAATGCTTTGTTTGAAATGTGTTTGTGATTGGTGTAAGTTTGAAAATGTTTTGAAAACGCCTTTGTTTCGTAAAACTTTGTAATGATTCTCGTCTCTATAAGAATGTATACAAAGTGTTGGTTTTGAAAATATTTCAAAGAGATGTTTGTTTTTTTAAGATGTTTTGAAAGTGTAAGTGTGGAAATGGTTTTAGTTTGTGAGCAAGAAACTACGAGCGTCCTACCTACTCAAAAGGTCTTTGTTCTTTTCCTCCTCTCTTAGATGTTTCTATCTTACCATTGATTGGTAAAAAGCCCCATCATTGGATGTGAAGGGACGAGCACGGGTCAATCGTATAGTCATAGAAGGCAACTTATGAGACGCTTTAGCAATTTTTGTAGGGACTAAGATAGTTTTACCGAAGGCAATATCAAAGGGTCATCGAGGGAATACGATCTCTTTTATCGAGGGTATTTGCTAAAGCGCCCATATTCGAGGGACATGACTATTTTCCGAGGCAACAAGCGAGGTTGCCCTATAGGTGCTTGTGTGAATTGTGTTTTGATTGTATGCATTTTTGTCTTTGAGATTAGGGTTTTCTAACGGTTAATTTTATCTTTCCATACACACCCTAATTACTAACAATTATATGAAAGTAATAAATTTGCGAAAATTAAAATCATACGCTATTACATCATTAGGGATAGGGATACAACTTTACAAATGGGGATGAAGTAAAAATTTAAATATTACAACCATATTGAATAGCAATGAAGAAAATATAAAGGAAATGTAAAAACAGTGTAAAAAGAAAAGGAAAATGTTTTTTTAACCATTATGTGTCGACACATGCATCTTTGTATCAACACATAACTTTACTTGTTCTTGTAAAACTAAATCAGCCCAGTATGAGTCGCTGCATAATGGGATGTGTCGACTCATTTCATGTTTGTGTCGACATATACATGTTTTGTGTCGACTCATGCACCTTTTGTCCTTCTATTTTGGGGCCTGGATAGCAGTATGTGTCGACACATAAGTCTTTGTATCCACTCATACCTTGTTTAGTCACTAAAATGAGTCGATTCATATGAGTATGTGTCGACTCATGTTGTTGTTTTTTGCCTTGAACATTGTTTTATTGTCTGTACAGGTCAGTTTACAGCATATAATTGTTAAAAATAAATAGCAAGTAAATGGTTAGCTTCAAGGGGCAATGATTACTGCGTTTTATCTTCAAAAATGAATCATTAGTGATGTATGAAAAAATGCAAAGTCAAGAAGACTTACGTTGAGACTGCACTTGGTGTTTTGAGTATGAATACTTTTCAAGATGTTGTGATGGTTTCAATGAATCTCTTAGAATGTTTTTCCAAGCTTTTGGATCACACTAACTAAGTAAAGTTATAATGTACTGTTTTTGTGTTTGGAAGGTGAAGAGAATGGTACTACAGAAATTGTTCTTGTATTTGAACAATCTCTATATGATGTGAAGTGTTTGGCTGGTTAGTCTATGGGAGAGTTTGTAAGATGGAATCATGGGTTGAGGGTTTCTGTTTTGAATGAAAGTAGAGCTGGTTTTTTGAACGAGAAAAGGTTACAAAGACTTCTGTTTTTTTTCTTCTCTCTCTTTTTTGTCTCTCTAAAAGCCAGCCCCTTGTGTGTTGTGAAAACAGTTAATTTTATAGATGAAGTTTGGCTGAGATTTGAGGGGAAATAAATAAGTTTTTGAACAGTTTGGGTATGTTGTATCATTGCCTTTTAGATGCAGCTCTCATATGCAAATTTGGTGCAAGCATGGGACTGAGATAATGCAGGCTTGGATTGGGTTGGTAGTAGCATAGTATGATGCGGTGGGAGAACTGACTTGGTTGTTTTGCATTTTATTGCAAATGTTGTGGTTAGCAAGAGTCGCCACCGACTTTTCTTTTATCCAAAAGGAAACAGGAAATACCTTTGAGATGTTTTCTTGAGTTCGGGGGGTAGATTATGAAAAGGGAAGGTATTAGCACCCTTTTCATCCATGATTTTCCATGGGCTCTTAGTTACTTGCTAGATCACTTGCTTTTTGTTTGAAAATGTGCTTTGTGTGGTTTTTGAAAGTATTTTGAAAATGTACTATCGTTTAGGAAAACTTTGTAATGATTCTCGTTCGTAAGAATGTATACAAAGTCTTGGTCTTTTGAAAATGTTTTCAAGTTTGAAAGATGTTTTTGAAAGTGTTGGTGTTTGTTTTGAAAATAGCAAGGATGTTTTGTTTTGAAATTGAGCAAGTAACTAGGAACATTCTATCTACTCAAAAGTCTTTCATGTTAATTTCCTCTTTCCTTTGACATTGTTATCTTACCATTGATTTGGTAAGTAACCCTATCTTTGAATGTAAACGGGACGGGTGTGGGTCATCGTATAACCATGATTAGCAACGTTGCAAGGTATCTTATCATTTTCCTTTAGGGACTAAGATCATTTTGAAAGGCAACTTTTGATAGCATCATCGAGGGACTATGATCTCATATTTTGCTCGTCTTTGCTAAGATACCTCACATGTGTAATATGGTCATTTTTGTAAGGCAACCAAGTGGATTTACCCTAGGGGTGCTTGTGTGCAAGTGGATTAGTTTTCATGCTTTGTTTGTCTTTGATTAGGGTTTGCTAATTGATTGGTTTTACTCTTTCCATACAAACCCTAATTACTAGCATTTATATAAAGCGATAAATTATGAAAAGTAAAATTACTACGCTATTACATCATTAGGGGAGGGGTGTACAAATTTACAAATGGGGATTGCAAGAAAATTAAACCTAATTATCTATTACAACCATATTGAATATTGTACAAAATTGAAAAATAAAAATGCAAGAATATAAATGGAAAAGAAATGATTTTTGTTGTTTTTTATGAAAGGGTTTTTGTCTTGACCTAATTAAAGAAAATGATTAATTAAAATTAAATAAAATTAACTTAAACTAATTAAGAAAAGAAATTAATTTTAAAAGGATTTTTAGGGTTTTTTATGAGAAGGTTTTGAATTAATGAAAATAAAATAAATATTAATTCATTAAAATCAACCTAAGTTCTAAATTAATTTTAACTAGAAAATAAAATAGTATACTAATTTATCCTAAGTCTAAAAAAATAATTATTTAAGAATAAAAAGAAATTTGTTTATTTAAAAAAAATGTTTTTTTATCTTTTTTTGTTTTATAGAGAAAATAAATATATAAGTATGATTACTAAATAAAAATATTTTTTGGATTTTTTATGATTTATGAAAATAATAATAGTAATAATAATAATAATAATAATAATAATAATAATAATAATAATAATAATAATAATAATAATAATAATGAAGAAAAATAAAATAAAAATATAAAAATATAAAAATAAGTCAGGGGTGGATCAGTAATGCAAGGAGTATTATGAGAAAAAATGATTAGGCCCAATGAAAGCCCAAGCGCTGCCAAAAAACACAAAAAAAAGAGTCAGAAAATAGTGAAAACAGCAAAAGGTCACGCTGGGGCTTGAACCCATGACCTAAGGGTGAACAGGCACGCGCTTTAACCACTGGGGTAGTGATACATCTGTTAACTTATGTGAAAGTTGTGGCGTTTCTTCCCACGAATCCAACCATGTAAATAACTTAAGCTAACAGTCAAAGATGAATGAGAATTTTTCTGGCCCTAATTTAAAACCTAAAAATTTCAGAAAACTTCAACTCTAAAATTCTCTAAGCTCATGCCATATAAATGCAAACTATGGATTTGTGCATCTATGTGGAAATGGTATCTACATTTTATCTTCACAAATCAAACTCAAATGATGCCTGAATATGAAGATAGAAGTTCAAGAAAAATACCTCAAAACTGGAAATCGTGAAATGGATTTGAGCTTGTTTCAGGCAATGGTGATGATCAAGTTAGCTTCCTTGGACCTCTAGGAAGCTGATGCAATGCTTAGCTTGAGTTGAGAGTGGCTGAAATGGCTTGGAGAAGTCCAACTGCAATGCTCTATTTTTGGCTATGGATGTTGATGAAGATGATGTTACAGTCTGCAAACAGGGACAAGGATGGTTTGTATTTGACATGAGGAAGATTTTGAAACTAAAAGGCCAAGAAATGCACGAGTGGTTTTGAAGATTGAAGTTCAAAGTCATAAATGACACCAAAATGGAGGTTTTGTGCAATCTGAGTTTTCAGGGAGTTTGCGAGTGTTTTCAATCGTGTCCTTGCTTGCAAATAACTTGTATGGTTATATGAAAAAGGTTAGAGGGTTTGAAGTTGACAGAACTGTGAGATATAGAGTTATGGCTATGTTACTTGATTTTGAAGAAAAGTGGGAAAACAAGTTTCAATGTGTAGTACAAGCATGGCCTGAGTTTATGGGAGGCTCTAGACATGTTGCTTTTTCCTTTGACATTGCTTGTGTTCAGATGAAACAAGTTAGGAGATCTATGCATTGACTTTGTGATTAAAGTCACTTTTCCAAAATGGAAGTGTGAACTTTATTCCATTAATGGAATAATCACTTGGACAAAGACTCAAACACTTGGATCATAGCTCAAATAGTTGTGTAATCTTCTGATTATGGATAGGTTTAGAGGTTAGAAGCCTGCAAAGTAAGATTCATGCAGCATAGACTTGGACTTGAATTCTTGTTCATCATGAAATGGCTTGTAATTCAAGTTTGAAAACCCTAACTTCACCTATTTGATTCTCCTTGCTCACAAATGATCTCAATGAGTTCTTGGACATTTTGGAAATATTGTAAAGTTCTCTACAACCCCTATTTGAATCACTTTTGAAAATTCCCCTTGGAACTATATGAAAAAGTGCCATGAAGTTAGGTCAAAATCCTGACCAAAACTAGGGCAAAATTTCACTAAGTGTTCAATTTCAAGATCATGACTTTATGAATTAATAACTTGAGATCCAAGAATTTTTAGAAGAATTTGTGTAAATCAATGTTGTATATATCATGGAGATCTACAACTTTCATGTTGAAAGTTTCTTTTGAATCCTCTTGCATCATGGTGAAAAGTTGGCTCAAAGTTATGAAAAAACATGAAGTTTTAAACACTTAGAAATATTTCTAAGTTAGAAAACTTTGACTTTTCAAAATGAAATCTTGACTTTTTTGATTTCTTGATGAATAAGTTTCATATTTTTACATATTTTGATGAATTGTGATCTTTGACATTGAATTTTTACCAAAAAAATCAAAGTTTGACTTTTCAGTGTACAATTAACTTTTGATCAGTTGACTGAAAATTCACCATCAATCCAATTGATCTTGAGCAATGTTTTAGGTCATGCCATTAGGTCAAAATGATGCAATTCAACTCTTGAGATCATGCTTCAAACCAATTGACCATTTTCTAGGTCAAAAATCAGAAATTGCCATTTCTCAGTCAAAACCCTAATTTTGACCATTTTGCCCTTTTGATGATTTGATCAAATTTATTTAGGAATTATGGTCCAAACTTGATCAAATGATACATATGAGTTTATAATGTTGATATGGATAAAAAATTATGAAGTTTGACTGTAAATTGGCCATAGTTGACTTTTTTCCCCAATACAGCTGATTTTTAGGTTAACTGCTCAATTAACTGAGCAGAAGTGTGATCCAAGGCTTGAAACTTGACATGAGTAATCTTGGGGTCCATAATGATTCATGAAAGTCATATGAATCATTGAAATTTCAATTATCTTTGTGCAATCTCAAACCCTAATTTTGGTCATCAGTGCTTAAGGAGGTGTCTTGAGCTGATCAGCCCTAGTGCAGTCTTGAACCAAGAGAGATCTTTATGAGAAAGTACTTGATGAATGAGAGGGAAAATTTTAGTGTACAACAGATGCCCCTGTTCAATCTTCTTAAACCTGAAGAGTTAGATTGGCGGATCCGCCATTCGTTACTTGAAGGTGAAAGATGATTGAACACTAGAGTGCCCATAAATTTGCACTCGAAGATGGATGGTGAATGGGCTTATAGATGCCATTTGGAGGAATGTTGGTAAATACTGGAAGAAGTATCAGAACAAATCTCTCGTTTATTTTACTAAAACTTGATTTTTTACCTGTGAGAAAAAGAGTTAGTAAAATGCAGATGCATGCATGATGTTCACAAGATGTGGTATTATGTTAAATGCACATGGTATGTACATGCGATGATGTATGTATGTGAGATGTATGTTTTTGTCCAGGAAAATAAATCCCTGACTGTTGTGTAGGAAATTCTAGGGGGTTAAATCCCTGATTACCGTTGGGGATGAAGAATATGCATATCTTAAAACTTTGTTGAAAGGATACTTTCATTGGAGAATATCCCTTGAATGTCAGTTGTTATCTGGTCGAGTCCAGGCTTCACAATTTATTGAGGATGAAGTAGTCAACTGATATCTGGTCGGATCCAGGCTTCACGGTAACTTACTGGGGAAGAGACGAATTAACTGTTATCTGGTCGGATTCTAGGCTTTGCATAAAATTTTCTTGAAGTTGAATAGTTATCTGGTCGGATCCAGGCTTCACAACAAATTGCTGGGGATATGGAAGTTAACTATTATCTGGTCAGATCCAGGCTTCGCAGTAACTTGAAGTGGTAACTACCATCTGGTTGGATCCAGGTTTCATGTTTTTTGGAGAGTTGTACTATTATTTGGTCGAGTCCAGGCTTTAAGGTGTCTCTCTGGTGATCATAGTTAATCATTATCTAGTTGGGCTCTAAGTTTCACAATAAACTATTTGAAAAACTGTTATCTGGTCGGGTCTAGGCTTTGCAGATTTCTGAGGTTGATGAGGTCAATTGTTATCTGGTGGGGTCCAGGTTTCACCATCAACTGTTTGGGGATTTAGTTGTTATCTGGTCAGTTTCCAGGTTTCACAACGAATCTCTGAGGGTAATTGCTATCTGGTCAGATCCAGGCTTCACAATAACTTGCTTGAAAAGATGAAATTGAAAACTGATATCTGGTCGGATCCAGGTTTCACAGTAATTTGTTAGGGAAGAGGCAAACTCTACTGGGTAAAAGAAGTTAAACCTTGGTCGGGTTGAGTCCAGGTTCTTCTATATCTTTGAAGAGTTAGACTATTATCTGGTCGGGTCCAGGTTTCATAGTATCTTTAAATTGAGATCAATTGTTATCTGGTCGGGTCCAGGTTTCAGGTACTCAAACTGTTATCTGGTCGTGTCCAGGTTTCAGTAATTCACTAGGGATAGTGGCAAAATCTATTGGAGAAGAGGAGTTTTACTAATGATTTTATAGGAATTAAACTGCTATCTGGTCGGGACCAGGCTTCGGCAATTGAAGAAGTCAAACTCTTATCTGGTCGGGTCCAGGATTCAGTAATAACTTGAAAATTATGCTAATATCTGGTCGGGTCCAGGCTTCATAGTATCTTTTTTGAAATAGTAAAGGTTTTGCTGACGGCTTTACTGGGGATCAGGGGTTGTGGCCCTATGATTTGCAATAATCTAAAAGGAAAATTCAAACTGGAGAGTGTAAACTCAATCGGGTAGGACAGACTTAGCTTGGTGAGGATACACTCAACTGGGGAGGATATACATAGCTGGGGAATAACGGTCTCAACTGGGGAGGGTGGACTATGCCGGGGGAATACAGACTCGATTGGGGAGGATGTACACGGCTGGGGAATTTTGTGGTTCCTCAATTGTTGTTGGGGAAATAAAACCTGTTGGGGAAATAAACCCTGTTGGGGAAATGAGTTTCTTTTAGGAAGAGATCTATGAGGCTTCAACTTTGTAAAAAAATCGAATTAGCTGGAGAGAGAGCTTCCAAGAGATTGAGACTCTGGTCGGGGATTATCCTATGCAAAGAGACTTTATGGGAAACCCTATTGGGAAAAGGTTTATTGTAGCCATCTTTGTGGGGATAATGATAATGAGATAACTCTGTGGGGATATTTCATATACATTAAAGAGATGTTTGTTGCTGCTTAGCAGGACACATGTGCCAAATAGTTTTAATTATGTTCATATGCATATGTTCATTCAATTTTAGTCATTGGACAGATTTGCATTCAAAACAAAGACAGAAATTTTGCACTTCAAAGTATATTTGTATTGATATTTTTCCCATGAATAGGCATTTTTGTACAGAGAGACGGAGATCCCAGTAAGAGGAAATCTTCGAAAGGAAAACAAAATTGAGAATGAAAACAAATAGCCATGTGAAATGATCTCATTTCCTTCCAACTCTACTATTTCCCCAATGTCTTCGAATTTCCCTTGCCGTTGATAGAAGTTGATTGGATTGATCTTGGACCGCTTGAACTTGGATCTTGGTGATAAAATTGACTGTGTTGATTCCACAGGACATAGCCATACACTTTTAATCCTTAACTTTTTCCAGGACCGCCCTTTCGGGTTTTCAGCCCACCAGGATACCCTTTTTTGGCCAAGTTGCCCTTTCGGGTTTTCAACTTACCAGGTGTACAATCTTTTGCATATATCCCTAATTTTTTCCCAAACCTTTTGGTTTTCCGGGATGCCCTTATTTTTCTTAGGTGTGTCAACCTAACGGGTCTCTTATGCGTAGTATTTTTTAACTATGTCCGCGTTTATAGGATGTGGGAAATCTTCACCATCCATGGTAGTCAGCATCATAGCACCGCCAGAGAAAACTCTCTTGACAACAAATGGCCCTTCATAGGTGGGAGTCCATTTGCCTCAGGGGTCGCCTTGTGGTAGAATGATTCGTTTTATCACCAAGTCACCAACTTGATATACTCGAGGCTTGATCTTTTTGTTGAAATCCTTGATCATCCATTTTTGGTACGTCTGACCATGGAAAACAATAGCTAAATGTTTTTCATCTATCAAATTCAGCTGATCCAATCTCGTTTGAATCCACTCGTCTTCACCTAGGCCTGCCTCATTCATAATTCTCAGCGAGGGAATCTTAACTTCCACTGGCAAAACAACTTCCATGCCATAGACTAGAGAAAAGGGAGTTTCCCCAGTTGATGTTCTAGCTGAAGTACGGTAGCCATGTAGAGCAAACGAAAACATCTCATGCCAATCCTTATAGGTTACTACCATTTTCTGCATAATCTTCTTGATATTTTTGTTGGCCGCTTCGACTGTGTCGTTCATTTTCGATCTATACGGAGAAGAATTGTGATGCTTGATCTTACACTGAGTGAAAAGCTCAGAGATCATATCATTGTTGAGGTTAGTCCCATTGCCAGTGATGATTCTTTCGGGGATACCATAATGGCAGATAAGGTTGTGTCTGATGAATCTAGCTACCACATTCTTGGTGACTGAGGCAAATGAGGCGGCTTCGACCCATTTGGTAAAGTAGTCGATAGCAACAAGAATGAATCGATGTCTGTTGGAAGCGGTGGGCTTGATCACTCCAATCATGTCAATGCCCCACATTGCAAATGGCCACGAAGCGGTCATGACATTCAGAGGGATAAGAGGCATATGGACCTTGTCAGCATAGATTTGGCATTTGTGACAAGTTCTTGAATGTTGATGGCAATCAGTCTCCATCGTTGACCAATAATAACCGGCTCTTAAGATTTTTTTAGCCATCGTATGTCCACTTGAGTGAGTACCGAAGAGACCATCATGCATGTCTTCCATGATTTCCTCTGCCTCCTTCTTGTCCATACATCGGAGTATGGTTGAATCATGGTTGCGCTTGTACAATATCATGTTACTTAAGAAGAATTTGGCTGCAAATCTTTTCAAGAACTTTCTGTCATTGATAGATTCCCCCTCTAGATACTCTTGTGCTTCAAGGTATCTCATCACCTCATGGTACCATGGCTTTTACGCATCGGTGTCAAGCTCATAGAAATGTGAAGGTTCATCGAATATTTCAATTATTATCATAGGGGCTTCGTTGTCCCATCTGACCTTGAACATTGAAGACATGGTTGCCAAAGCGTCAGCCAACTGGTTTTCTTCCCTAGGGAAGTGCTCAAAAGTGATCTCTTTGAAGTAGGGAATTCGGGATAGCACAAGTTCCTTATAAGGGATAAGATTAGGGTGTTTAGTGTCCCAATCTCCTTTTACTTGGCTGATCACTAGGGCGGAATCCCCGAACACATCCAAATGCTTGATCCTTAAGTCAATAGAAGCTTTTAGACCTAAGATGCATGCTTCATACTCAGCCATATTGTTTGTGCAATCGAAGCATAGTCTGGTAGTGAAATGAGTGTGGCAACCTTTAGGAGAGATGTCACAACACTAATTATGTTACCTAAGGCGTTGGAAGCCCCATCGAATACCATAATCCATCGGGATCCTTGTTCAGGTCCATCATACAGTCCAGGTTTCACACAATCAGTTACCAGCATGATGTTCTCATCAGGGAAGTCGAAGTTCATTGACTGATAATCATCCACAGCTTGATGGGCCAAATGATCTGCTAGTACACTTCCTTTGATGGCCTTTTAAGTCATCTATTGAATGTCGTACTCAGTCAAGATTATTTTCCATCTGGCTATCCGTCTGGAAAGGGTAGGTTTCTCGAAGATGTACTTTATTGGGTCCATCTTAGAAATCAACAGAGTGGTATGAGTCAACATATATTGTCTTAGCCGGCGAGCAGCCCATGCCAAAGCGCAGCAAGTTTTCTCGAGCAGTGAATATCTGGTTTCACAGTCGGTAAACTTTTTGCTTAGGTAATAAATAGCATGCTCTTTTCGGACAGACTCGTCATGTTGGCCCAAAACACACCCCATGGAGTTCTCTAATATTGTCAAGTACATGATCAAGGGTCTTCTTTCAACTGGAGGCATGAAAATAGGAGGTTCTTGTAGGTATTCTTTGATTTTGTTGAAGGCAGCTTGGCATTCATCGCTCCATCTGACTACCTGATCTTTCTTCAAGAGTTTGAAGATTGGCTCACAAGTAGCAGTCAAGTGAGATATGAAACGGGAAATGTAATTGAGACGACCCAAGAATCCTCTAACTTCCTTTTCAGAATGTGGGACCGGCATTTCTTGGATGGCCTTTACTTTGGCAGGATCAACTTTAGTGCCTTTATTGCAGATGACAAAACCTAGAAGCTTTCCAAATCGTACTCCAAACATCCACTTGTTAGGGTTTAACCTCAGCTTGTACTTCTTCAGCCTCTCGAATAATTTGTACAGATGATCGAGATGTTCTTCTTCGGTTTGTGATCTGGCAATCATATCATCCACATATACCTCTATCTCATGATGAATCATATCATGAAATAAAGCTACCATAGCCCTTTGATATGTTGCCCTTGCATTCTTTAGTATGAACGGCATGACCTTGTAGCAGAAGGTGCCCCATTGCGTGACGAAAGTTGTCTTCTCCATGTCTCTGGGAGCCTTCCTTATTTGATTATAGCCTGAGAAGCCATCCATGAAAGAGAAGACTTTATGCTAAGCAGTATTATCAACTAAGACGTTAATGTATGGTAGAGGAAAGTCATCCTTGGGGCTTGCCCTATTCAGATCCCTATAGTCTACGCACATGCGAACTTTTCCGTCCTTTTTCGGAACTGGAACCACATTAGCAACCCATTGGGGATAGGATGTCACAGCTAGGAACCCTGCATCAAACTATTTCATCACTTCAGCTTTGATCTTTTCAGACATATCAGGCGTCATGCGACGAACCTTTTGTTTGACAGGAGGACAGTCTTCTTTTATCGGCAGACGATGAACTACGATGTTGGTATCCAACCCAGGCATATCTTCATAAGACCAAGAAAATACTTCCACATAATCATGCAACATTTGAACCAACCTTCTCTTGACACTGCTTTCCAAATCAGCGGCGATCTTGATTTCCTTCTTATCTGACTCAGTACCCAGGTTGATATCTTCAACTGACTCTTCGTGCAGTTGAATAGCTTTTTCCTCTTGTAATAGAAGTCTAGCTAGTTCTCTCGGTATGTCACAATCTTCCTCGCCTTCGTCTTCGGCTTGATTGATAGGACATTCAAAGTCATAGTCAGCAATAGTAGAGTCATTGGCAATAGGATCCAGAGTGGATACGAACCTGTAAGAGTGTGTGTGTGCATGTAAGATACATGGATATATTTTTTGGAAAATGTATTTGCAAGAAAGGAAAGACAATGAACACAAATATTTGAATGCAAAAGAGTCCAATGTACTGAAGGATCATATGATTAGATGAACATAAATAAAACCCTTGACAAATGGACCAAAGTGCCCCGGGCCAGGAAAATGGCTGAAAAGTCATTGTTAAAATATTACAGACAACATGTTCTTGAATTGAAAGAAAAGCAATAACAAGTAGATTACTCCTCAATGAAGGAGATGGGAACAAAGTCCTTTGTATACCAATTCTTCAGCTCTACTGTAGTTGTATACACCCGCTCTTCAAATGCAGCTTCTTAATTAGAATCACCCACGGCGTTGACTTCATGGCTTCCAATGCGGAGAGGTGGCTTTCCAGCATGATCACGCCTTACTTCCTTCTGAGCTTTGACGGTGAAGCCCAAACCAAACTTTTCCGCTTTAAATGGTATATCGAGGAGTTTCCCCCAAGTATCACAGTTTCCTTCTTCAATTGATGCACGGGCGTCTTTGACTGAAACCATCTTTGGCGTGGCCTTAACAACTTTAGACTCGTCAACAGAACATTTGGTAGCAGCAATCATCGGTGGTACAACCTCAAAGGCTTGACATGGGGTCTCAATGAATTCTCCATCCATCTCTACGTACTTAAAAGAGTTAAGGTGGCTCACCATAAACTCTTCTTCTCTATAGATGGTGACTATTCTGCCCTTGGCTGGATATTTGAGTTTCTGGTGGAGGGTTAAGGTTACTGCCCCAGCTTTATAGATCCACGGGCAACCTAACAGACAAGAATAGGCAGGACGAATATCCATAATATAGAAGGTGGAGTTGAATATTTGGGAGCCCACTTTGATTGGAAGATCTACCTCCCCATTAACAGTCCTCTTTGATCCGTCAAATGCCCTTACAATGATATCGCTTGGTTTCAAGATTAAACCTTCACAATCTAGACGGTCTAACGCCCCCTTGGGTAATACATTCATAGAAGAACCAGTGTCGACTAGCATGTGTGCTAAGGTAGTCCCTTTGCACTCGACAGAAACATGTAAAGCTTTATTGTGATTCTTCCCGATAGGTGTTAAGTCAGCATCTGAAAATCCCAAGCCATTATCAGCTGCCAGGCTAGCCACGCAATTCTCAAATTGGTTTGTTGTTGTCTCATGGGGGACATGAGCTTTTTTCATGAACTTGATTAATGTTCGAGCATGGGCATCAGAGCAAAGCAGTAATGACAACATTGAAATCTTAGATGGGGTTTGCCCCAACTGTTCTACAATCTTGAAGTCGCTTCTTTTTATGATCTTTAAAATCTCGTCCATCTCGCGAGTGGAGGGTTCTTCACCAACAACATTCTTGGAGGGTACTTCAATCACATTAGGCTCAACAACCTTCTCCTTCCCTCTTGTATCGGTACTTGGCTTGGCAGCAGTAATGCGGATGGGCGTCCTTGTAACAACTGGTGGTGAGATATTGGGTGAAAATATTCTCCCAATTCTAGTTACTTTGCTTGAGCCAGCTATGTTTCCAACATCGTCATCTTTTTCTTCTTCGATCCAGGCATCTTGTTTAATCCAATGATAGAACACCTCAGCACCGTAATTCCATGGTAGCGCTTTGTTTGAAGAGTAAGTATTTGGTCCAGGATTGGTAATTATTAAGGGAGCAACAGTGGGTTCATTTGAAATCCTAATAGGACCTTTGGAGGTGATCCTAAGAGGCTTGTTTGAGATTGTAATAATGTGATAACGAGAAAACATATCGTATAATTAACATGCTTTTTATCGATTTTATATTTCATTAAGTCGTCTAACCCCCGATTATTCCGAGATTATTTGTCTTTTTGCAGGTATAACACTTGTCGACTCAAACCGATGAAAAAGGACAACATGAAGAAGGCTAGGCGATAAACAAAGAGAAAAAGAATAAAAAAATACAAAGTTTGGACTTTTGGATCAGTGATGGTCGTCACGTCCCTGTGACGGGCGTAACACCCCACAACATAAGGAAACGCTCGTCACACACCATTGACGAGCGTAAGGCACTACTTTAGCGCGTGACAACCGTCACCCACCTGTGACGACCGTCACGCGCGTGAAGGTGGACGTTATGCATGGATTGAGACGTGGGCGTGAAGGGCAGATTCGTTCTCCCTCTTTCTACTGAGTCCCCTATTTTCTTGCCACCAACTATTAATGCTCCTGTATTTTCTCCACGAAGACTTCATCAAGAATTCAAAAAACTGCTGATTTTTCCTATGCTATATATATGAGTACCAGTACACAGTTCAAGGGTCGAAGAATTTTCTACAGACCAAATTTCTATTCTTTTGCAATTATTTTCCATTTTCTTGATTTGGAATATTGTTTTCACGTTCCTGTAATTTTCATTTCAAGTTTTAGTTTTTAGTTTTAAGTGTTAATTCTTCCTTCAAGAATTAACACGAATTATTTACTGCAATCAAGCTCAAGGATTATTGTAATACTTCAAGATTACCATAGCAACTTTGATTCCAGGTTTTTATTGCAATTAATATTTATTCAGTTTTTATATTATGCCAATTGTTGTTATGAATTATATTTTGAATTGTATTGCTTCGAAGTTAATTATGTCCGGCTAAATTATTAATACCGGTATGTGACCCGTAAGAACTAAAGGAATTCAGTGATACCTTGGCCAAATATATTTATAAAACAAATTTCTGGTTTCCAATTTCCAAGATTAATTTAACTATCCTTGTCACGAGAGTGAGAGGTTAATTAACACGATTTTGCCACGAGAGTGGGAAATTAATTAAGGCAAGAACCTGCATGCGAGAGTTGGGGTTCAACCCAGATAGTGGTAACGAAGCATTGATTTTTAAATACACGAGAGTGTTTTAATAAATTAATTAAATTCAAATTGTTTTCAAAAAGTGTTATTAAATTTAAAGTGCATCCACTAGGTTTAGTAGCATGACTTATTTCATAAACACGAGAGTGTATGTCTCAGGTTTTTAAACAATTAGCTTTTATCGAAATACTTTATAGGCCAAGAGATTCACCGAATTCCCTAAGTCTGATTATCACATACCGATATAACTAGTACTATTATTTTTAATTAAACTGTTTCCCCCAAAAATCGAATATTCATCGCTTAGTTAGACAAACTGTAGCATTAGATCGTATGTGATTGATCCTCAGTCTCTGTGGGTTCGATAATCTTTTAAAACTACAACGACTGAACTGTATACTTGCAGTTAGTATCCCGACAGACTCATAAAGTTCGCGATCAAGTTTTTGGCACCGTTGTCGGGGACTGATTAATCAATTAAGTACGATTCTTCTGTTGCGCGTTTAGACTAGGCAACAGAAACCCTCTTTCGATTTGTATGCCAAATACTCACTCCCGAAGCGAGTCTTTGCATCTACGAATCTTGTCCCAATTACTATGTATCACCCAAATTTTTTCTACAACCCCCACTCTGAGTATTTCGAGGAATCACAAGAATCCCATAAATCCGACCTCGAGATACTATTGGAGAATTTTAATGCATCACAGACTCATTCTCACCCGAATTACCTTTCCAACTATCAATCCCAAAATTTTGAGGAATCGCAAGAATATTATAGATCCAACCAAACTTATCCTCAACCAAATTTCCCCTACAATCACTACACCCAATGTTTCGAGGAGACGCAAGTATCCTATAAATCCAACCTCGAAATATTAATGGGAAATTTTAATGAAATATCAATGATGACAAAGCACTTTACAGAAACACAAAATGCGACTCTAACTCAATTTGAAGAATCAGAAGAATCGCATGATTTCAACTTCGAAACATCAATGGAGGATTCTGATGCGACGCTAATTCACTCTAGGTTAGAATCTCTGATGGAGCACTTTGTAGAGACACAAACTGTCCAGAACGAAGAGTTTAGAAAACAAAGTCTTCAAAACAGTGAAAACCTTAGGCAACTGACCACTGTGGTTGACTCGCTCGCGACCCACAACATAGCCTTAGAGACCCAAATCTCCCAGCTTGAACAAAACCCTCTAGGACCCTTCCCTGAGGAGAAATTGGATGTTGTAACAACCAGTAGTGAAAAACAAGTTGAAAATCCTAAGGAGAGCGATAATGAGGTTGAAGAGAGTGATAATGAGGTTGAGGAGAGTAATGATGTGGATGAGGAGAATTTAGACGAGAAAATAGTAAAGATTGAGAAAAATCCTCCAACACCATCTAAAAGGGAGGTTGTAGAAGAGGTAAAAAAGGGAGCACCTATTGTTATTCCTCACCCCTATACCCCACCGTTTCCTTTCTCGAAAAGTTTTATGGAAGCTCAGATAGACTCCAAATCTAAAACGTATGTGGAGGTATTGGAAAATATCCACACTAATGCACCCTTGTTGGAAGTCTTGCATAAAAAGAGAAAATTAGAGGACCGTGAAACTAGGGATATAATTATTGTTAAGAAGGTAAGGTTAACCTTTGAGGTGGTGGATGAAATAACTAAGCCCAAACTTGAAAAGTTGATACTTCAGATAGATCCAGAACCACCACCACAAGTTCAGAAGAATGAACCACCCCACAGAAGAAAGAAAAGAAAAGGTGATGGATATGAGAGGTGGCTTGATAAGTGTCCATGGAAAATGAAAACTACTAAAAGTTCAACCGAGGAGTCATCCTCGAGATAACCACCATGAGTGCTTGCACTCCTGTTCGTCAGGCTTATGACGTTAAACAAAGTGTTGCATGGGAGGCGACTCATTTGTTTGTTTCTGTTTGTTTTTGTCTTTAACTTTCTATTCCGTTTCTATATTCGTTTTCTTTTAAAGCATTATTTTCATTATTTTCTTTTTCATCTTTTCTAAAAAAAATTTTTTTTTACAACTGCTGTTGATTTTCAATCAACTTTACAGGTTTTCTGAAAAAGTCTTTTTTCTATCATACCTTCTCCCCTGATTTGCTTCCCCCTTTGCTATTTACTATGGAAACCACTTTTAGAGGCAGGAACCAAATGAGGAGGTTTGAGGCATTATCACACAGAAATATTGGTATGACCTTATATTATGATGAACCACCAATGGACACTTTAGGCATTAAGGATAGTGTCCATTGTCTGTTTAGCCAACTGGGGTGGAAAAAGCCCACATTAAATCTAGGTTTGTTACATACCGCGAGCTCACCCTTGAGTTTCTGAGCTCTTTAGTTCATATACCCGAGCGCGGTTTCGGAACTAGAAAGGGATTTATAGCCTTCGGGTTGTTTGGTATTGAATTTGCTTATACCCATAAAGAATTATCCAACCTTCTAGGATTCCCTTGCGGACCTTTTGCTTTTTCTACCACCCAGGCAGAGTTAATGGATTTTGAGCTAGACTACTTTTGGGGGACTTAAACCAGGAACTACCACCCTGAGCCAGATAGCATGGATAATAATGAAATACACAACCCCGCTATCCGCTATTTCCACAAGATTCTAGCACATACCATTTTCGGCAAAGAACAGAACCGCACTGCTGTATCTAAAGATGATGTATTTTTGCTGCAGTGTATGACCCAGGGCCGACCTATAAATGCAGTACCATTCTTGATGCAGACATTTGCCCGCATTGCTGAGAACCCTAGCGAGCCGATTATCATAGGAGGCCTTGTTACCATGATTGCTAATGCCCTCGGACTTAGATACCAGCTACATAGGTGCACATAATTTGGTTCAATCCGCCCTATGAACATTGATTTTTGTTTCCACCTACGAATAATAGGTAACCTAGGTCCTGCACCCTTCGATTACTTGATAAGGGACGAAGTAGTCACGGTATTTACACTTCCTAACCATGCCAAAACAAGTGCCCACAATCGCGACAATTGGATGTATGAGCTTAACCCTCCCGACCACCCTTTGACACCTGAGACACCATAATCCTACCAAGTTTATGATACCACAATGTCTAATGAGAGTGACCCCGAGACCCCTCCCGGTTACCATGATGGTAACAACATCGTAGAGGATGTTGATGCCCATGCAACAACAAAAGGAGAATATGCTATAAATTTGAATAAGATCTTTTCTACGCTGGATGTTTACCAGACGGACATCAATGGAATCAAGAACAAGCTGCAGGATATGCGTATGGACATGATAAGCTTAACTGATATAACTGTGGAACAGTTTTATCACATACATGCAGCTTTCGAAGACTTGAAGACGCGACTGGGATAAAGCAGCAGAATCAGCACTTATTTTGACCTTGTGTTTTATGTTTCTAGGTTGTTTATGATTTCATTTTAAACAAGTCTACTTTTTACAGTTTTTAAATGAGCGCGGCGCTTGAAAGAAGACAGCAGGAGCAATATGAGTATCTATGCGCTCAAAACACTCAAATCTTGACTGGGCAGCGGAACATGAATGAGAGGTTGGATGAGGCCCTGTCAGAGCTTACTGCCTTAAGGATGGACGTCAGCACCCTTGGTTTCCAAGATACTGACACATAAGCCACTCCTGCCAGACGCTCTCGCACCAGGAGTAGAGGACGTGGTCACCAGTAGTTTTTCTTTATTTTCTATGTAGTTTACTTTTTTCTGTTTCATTTCCTTTTTGTTTGTTTTTGTAATTGTACTTCCCCACCTATATATCGCAACATTGAGGACAATGTCGGATTTAGTGTGGGAGAGGTACCTTTCCATATTTTATAAACTAGTAAATTTTTACGATATGTCTCGATTCAAATTCTTCGCTTTATTTTGCCATACCGAAAATTTTTTTATTTGCGCATTAGCCCGACATACCTATTTTAACGAAATCCCAGTTGAGGAAGCCGAAAACGACATAACAAGATCGATACGGTTCTGTCACCGTAGACTTCCTACTTACGCGGTCCGTTTCAATAACCATTATACCGATATCTGGAGTTTCATGTTCTAGAAGTAACCCCTAGTAGTTTATACTAGCAGTCAGCACCGTCTTGACACAAACCACGTGGAGAATCGATGAATATAAGTGTTTGATGCCTGATTCTAAAAATATCCTTCCTATCTCGCTGCTAAAAGAAAAGAAAATCGGTGTACCAAAATATACGGGCACATATAAGAGCTGAGCAAATAATGAAGGAATCCAGTGTTGGTTGGTTCAGAGGTATCTGGTTCTGAACTCGGTAGGGCGTGCTATGGCCCGATCCCCCATAACCTCCAATTTGGATAATATATGTAGGGTTGCCACATTCATGTACCAGACCCCGTGCTAAAGGATCAAAGTCACTAACCGGTTACTCCACTACGTGCGTGCTAAGGCAAAGGGCTTAATGTGATTGCGCCAGAACGAAACCGGGTGAAATAGATACGAGGAACTCCGAGCAGAGTTATAACGGAACTGTTGGATAGCTCGTTTAAAATGGAAGTCTACGGGTACGCTTATTGCTTGCGTCATTAGCGTATCTTTAGTGTTTTACTCAAGTATTGGCCGAACCAACGAGGATTTCCCGAAACCACTTTAAAAATCCAAGGTATGTCATGCTTATACGCTTGACGAAAACTTGTCCGACCTTTCGAATGACTATTTGCTTGAGGACAAGCAAAGGTTTAAGTATGGGGGAATTTGATAACGAGGAAACATATCGTATAATTAACATGCTTTTTGCCGATTTTATATTTCATTAAGTCGTCTAACCCCCGATTATTCTGAGATTATTTGTCTTTTTGCAGGTATAACACTTGTCGACTCAAACCGATAAAAAAGGACAACATGAAGAAGGCTAGGCGATAAACAAAGAGAAAAAGAATAAAAAAAATACAAAGTTTGGACTTTTGGATCAATGACGGTCGTCACGTCCCTGTGACGGGCGTAACACCCCACAACATAAGGAAACGCTCGTCACACACCACTGACGAGCGTAAGGCACTACTTCAGCGCGTGACGACCGTCACCCACCTGTGACGACCGTCACGCGCGTGAAGGTGGATGTTATGCATGGATTGAGACGTGGGCGTGAAGGGCAGATTCGTTCTCCCTCTTTCTACTGAGTCCCCTATTTTCTTGCCACCAACTATTAATGCTCCTGTATTTTCTCCACGAAGACTTCATCAAGAATTCAAAAAACTGCTGATTTTTCCTATGCTATATATATGAGTACCAGTACACAGTTCAAGGGTCGAAGAATTTTCTACAGACCAAATTTCTATTCTTTTGCAATTATTTTCCATTTCCTTGTTTTGGAATATTGTTTTCACGTTCCTATAATTTTCATTTCAAGTTTTAGTTTTTAGTTTTAAGTGTTAATTCTTCCTTCAAGAATTAACACGAATTATTTACTGCAATCAAGCTCAAGGATTATTGTAATACTTCAAGATTACCATAGCAACTTTGATTCCAGGTTTTTATTGCAATTAATATTTATTCAGTTTTTATATTATGCCAATTGTTGTTATGAATTATATTTTGAATTGTATTGCTTCCAAGTTAATTATGTCCGGCTAAATTATTAATACCGGTATGTGACCCGTAAGAACTAAAGGAATTCAGTGATACCTTGGCCAAAAATATTTATAAAACAAATTTCTGGTTTCCAATTTCCAAGATTAATTTAACTATCCTTGTCACGAGAGTGAGAGGTTAATTAACACGATTTTGCCACGAGAGTGAGAAATTAATTAAGGCAAGAACCTGCATGCAAGAGCTGGGGTTCAACCCAGATAGTGGTAACGAAGCATTGATTTTTAAATACACGAGAGTGTTTTAATAAATTAATTAAATTCAAATTGTTTTCAAAAAGTGTTATTAAATTTAAAGTGCATCCACTAGGTTTAGTAGCATGACTTATTTCATAAACACGAGAGTGTATGTCTCAGGTTTTTAAACAATTAGATTTTACCGAAATACTTTATAGGCCAAGCGATTCACCGAATTACCTAAGTCCGATTATCACATACCAGTATAACTAGTACTATTATTTTTAATTAAATTGTTTCCCCCAAAAATCGAATATTCATCGCTTAGTTAGACAAACTGTAGCATTAGATCGTATGCGATTGATCCTCAGTCTCTGTGGGTTCGATAATCTTTTAAAACTAGAATGACTGAACTGTATACTTACAGTTAGTATCCCGACAGACTCATAAAGTTCGCGATCATAATGGAGAGGTCTTCACATTTGTTAATCAAACTCTTGGCAAGTTGGGTCTTCTCGAATAGAATTTCGTGGCTATCCATCAGGCGTTGAATGCCTTTCTTCAGCCCTTCACATCCATTGAGTTGTCTTGTACAACACATATAGTCTTTTTCAAAGCCAGGGAAGATCCCATCTTTCAACAGATTGTTCTTGATTATATTCGGCGAAGTAGTTGATTCTTCAATAGAGGCAACAAAAATTGTATCTTCAATGGCATTAACACTCCTGTCATGCTTCGGCATTGGAGCATTGATTACATTCGGCGTTGGAGGAGGATCAAATTCAATAGTCTTGTTGTCAATTAGATCCTAGATTTTATTCTTCAAGGCCCAGCACTGGTCAGTCTCGTGCCCGGGGCTGCTTGAATGGTAAGCACACTTCGCGTTCGGATTATACTTTGGTGATGAGGTGTTAGGGTTGGCAGGAGGATCGCGCAATGTCACTAAATTAGCCTTGATCAAATGTTGAAGGGCTTGAGACAGTGACATTCCTAACCTCGTAAATTGTCTTCTTGGAGTTTTGAAACATTGATGATTTACAGATGGTCTTGGAGTAGGAGTTGGGTTGGAGATTCAGATAGCATTGACAGACGGGTGATCGTTCTTCTTGGTATGGGCCCTTGCCCCATACACAGCATTGACTTCCTTCTTTGCAGCAAAAGGTTTCTTGATAGGATTGGGAGTGGAGGTAGATGCCACAGAGATCTTCTCACTTTTGATACCACTTTCAACTCTTTCACCGGTTAAAATCAATTCGGTGAAACCAGAAGAAGAGCAGCCAACCAACAGATTAAAGAAAGGACCAGATAAAGTGCCCATGAACATGTAGATATGCTCCCTATCAGTCAAGGGAGGTTGGACCCTACTAGCAAGGTCTCTCCACTTTTGCGCATATTCCTTAAATCCTTCATTCTTCCCCATGGTCATATCTTGCAACTGAACCCTCGTTGGTGCCAAGTCGGCGTTGTACTGATACTGATGGTAGAAGGCAGTAGCTAAATCCTCCAAAGTATTGATATGAGAACCATCTAACTGATAAAACCATTCAAGTTGCGTTCTATCCAAGCTCTCTTGGAAAAAGTGAACCCAGAGCTTCTTATCAGCAGTATGCGGCTGTATCTTGCGCACATAAGATTTCAAATGGAGTTTTGGACAAGAAACCCCATCATACTTTGCAAAGATCAGTATTTTGAATTTGTGGGGAATGACTACCCCAGAGATCAAACCCAAATCATCAAAATCTAAACCGGGGACGGCTTGGATTTCAACAGCTTTTAATCTGTCTTCTAACTGCTTGTATTTGATATCAGCGGGTGGATACTGCTCGTTGAAATAACAATCACAAGATTCTTGATCATTAGCACATTCAGCCTGAGTACTCTTGACCTTATTGACCTAGTTCTTGTCCTCTTCAGATGAGTCTCCTCCTACTGGGATTTCACGGATTGTCTCCTTGAACCTTCTACCCATGTTGAGTAGAGCTTTCTTCTTTGGCTTCTTCTTAGCGGCCAGCAAAGCCATCATATCTTGCTTCCCCTTGGCTAGGGCTAGTAGAGCTTCCTGAAACTAATAATTATGGGCTTGGAGATCCGTCACAGTTTTCTCTATATCCATCTCACTGAAATAAACAGCAGAAAGATAAGGAAACCTGTTATGCGAAAACCTGTCATGTTATGATGCATGGAAAATGTACATGAAAATAATTTCAAGTATTAATGAAATTTAAATTTGTATAGACAAAAGAATGAACAAACGTTAATTTTCATTAGACAAAACAAGAAAGATTACATCATGCCTCTTGGGCTTACAAAATAAATTTCTAAGATAAAAAGATCGAAAGCATCCTCTTTAGTGCGAGATAAGAGTTCAAACTTTGCTCTTCTTGTAGCTGCTTTGTAAGCTCCAGGACCCTCTTCTCACTAGCATAGAATTGAGCCTCGAAAGTATCTCATTCTTCCTTCAGCTGGATCCAACCCTTTTGTAAGTCTTCGAGAGAGGTAGGCATGTCGGGATGGAGGATAGTGTAGGGAACATCTCCTTCGACCACAGGCTCCACGATGACTGGTAAGATGGAGGGATAAGGCATCTCAAGTTTCTGAGCATGAGCTCATACCCATTTAAGGTACGGCTCGAGGAAAATGGAATTCTTGTGTCCTAGTGTCTTGCTATCCACCTTGTTCAACATCCTCCATGCTCGGATAAACCTCTGACGGTAACCTTGATTATCATTCTCGTAGTCGAATACCAATCCTTGGATAAGCATCTCATGGGGACCATCCCTCCGGATGTAACCAAACTATCGTAGGGCTAAGCAGGGGTTGTAAGTGATACCTCCTCTAATGCCAAGCAAAGGGACATTAGGGAATTCTCCACAACGGTCGACGATAGTAACATTCTCCAAAGAGCGGGAACACCAATGAATATTTGAATGTCTGAGCGTCATCAACCTATGTGACCATCTTGAACCTTGCTCGTTCTTCAATACAAATTGGGGAAGATGCGAAATAAACCATCTTGCCAAAAGAGGAGTACAACACATAAGGATACCACTTTTCCTCATAGTACGAGTGTGAAAGGAATGTAGGATGTCCCCTAGAAAAGTAGGCACCGGGTTACGAAACATGAAGATTTTGACGGTGTTCACGTCTATGAGTTGGTCAGGATTTGGAAACAAAACCATCCCATAGATGAGGAGAGCCACAATTTCCTCAAAGGCTTTCAAATCCAAAGAGTTCCAACATTTTTGGGCTTTCTCAAACAAGAACTTTTCTAGGAAACCTTTGACACCACTCCTTGTTTCCCAATTAGTTGTGATATCAGATGGTTGCAAGTGTAGAGCTTGAGCAATCTCTTATGGCTTTGGATTTCTTTTCGTATCGTTGAAAGGTAGTTGATTGATAATGGGAATCCTCATGAGTTGGGAGAATTCCTCCAAAGTTGGCACAAGTTGATAATCGGGAAATGTGAAGCAATAGTGTAAAGGATCAAAGAACTGAAAGAGCACATTCATCATGTCTTCATCAGTGTTGGAGGTAACCAAGCTTAGTAGGCGACCATGTTTTCGGTAAATGGAGAATTTTCAGGAATCCTTGATGCTAACTCTTTAAGTTGAGGAGCGATGCTTACAAGATTGACTTGAATGGTTTTCCTACGAATAGAATCCATGTCCTACAAAACAGAACAAAGATAAATCCCATAAATCCTTAAAATGGTTAGTGATTATGAGTATGATGTTATGATGTTTATGATGTTATGTACAAGTAAATATATATAAACAAAGCAAACAAGTCCTTAGGTTTAATCTTGCATGGAGTCTCATAGGTAAGTACCCCCTTGAAGTTTAGTTGGCTTAAACCTGTCCTAGTAATAGTAACTGGGGTTCTAAGGAGGTCAATATCACTGGTTTGTTTTCTCGGGCATTATTTCAGCACAAGCCTCTTAAATAGCGACCAAAATATCCCAAAAAACCAAACCTCAATGAGTGTAGTATCGAGTATCTACCAACTTCGGACTGTACCAAAGTTGGTCATCTCACCACGTCTTAAAGGCCAAGTTGGTCAAGTAAAGATTCTAAAAGTTCATTAGTGCTTCATGATATCACTCAGCGGCCCCGTATTCTCCTTGACTACTCAAGGGCCACCGGTACCCACAAATGTGTCGCACTAACGTAGCTATTACTTAGACCGTGTCGGTATACCCTGCACAGTTTCCATAGTGTATTGCTACTTACCTATAAGGCATCCCAAATCCGGGTAGAGGATTCAACCCAAAACAAAGAACCATAATGTAAAGCATACAAGTCAAACAAAGAAAGCAAGTAAATGTGATCTAGCCCTAAGGTAACCCCACTTTTATAATTTTCCCCAACAGAGTCGCCAGTTCTATGATGCGGTGGGAGAACTAACTTGGTTGTTTGGCGTTTTATCACAAATGTTGCGGTTAGCAAGAGTTGCCACCGACTTTTCTTTTATCCAAAAGGAAAGGCTGGAAAGAACAGGAAAGACCTTTGATATGTTTTCTTGAGTTCAAGGGGTAGATTATGAAAAGGGAAGGTATTATCACCCTTTTCATCCATGGTTTTCCATGGGCTCTTAGTTACTTGCTAGATCACTTGCTTTTTGTTTTAAAATGTGCTTTGTGTGGTTTTTGAAAGTATTTTGAAAAGGTGTCATCGTTTAGGCAAACTTTGTAATGATTCTCGTTCGTAAGAATGTATACAAAGTGTTGGTCTTTTGAAAATGTTTTCAAGTTTGAAAGATGTTTTTGAAAGTGTTGGTGTTTGTTTTGAAAATAGAAAGGATGTTTTGTTTTGAAATTGAGCAAGTAACTAGGAACATTCTACCTACTCGAAAGTATTTCATGTTCATTTCCTCTTTCCTTTGACATTGTTATCTTACCATTGATTTGGTAAGTAACCCTATCTTTGGATGTGAACGGGACAGGTGTGGGTCATCGTATAACCATGATTAGCAATGTTGTAAGACATCTTAGCATTTTTCTTTAAGGACTAAGATCATTTTGAAAGGCAACTTTTGATAGCATCATCGAGGGACTATGATCTCATATTTTGCTCGTCTTTGCTAAGATACCTCACATGCGTAATATGGCCATTTTTGTAAGACAACCAAGTGGATTTACCCTAGGGGTACTTGTGTGCAAATGTATTGATTTTCATGCTTTGTTTGTCTTTGATTAGGGTTTGCTAATTGATTGGTTTTAGTCTTTCCATACAAACCCTAATTACTAGCATTTATATAAAGCGATAAATTGCGAAAAGTAAAATTACTATGCTATTACATCATTAGGGGAGGGGGTGTACAAATTTATAAATGGGGATTGCAAGAAAATTAAACCTAATTATCTATTACAACCATATTGAATATTGTACAAAATTGAAAAATACAAAAGCAAGAATATAAATGGAAAAGAAATGATTTTTTGTTGTCTTTTATGAAAGGGGTTTTGTCTTAACCTAATTAAAGAAAATGATTAATTAAAATTAAATAAAATTAACTTCAACTAATTAAGAAAAGAAATTAATTTGAAAAGGATTTTTAGGGTTTTTTATGAGAAGGTTTTGAATTAATGAAAATAAAATGAAGATTAATTAGTTAAAATCAACCTAAGTTCTAAATTAATTTTAACTAGAAAATAAAATAGTATACTAATTTATCCTAAGTCTAAAAAAATAATTATTTAAGAAAAAAAAAAGAAATTTGTTTATTTTAAGAAAAAAATTTTTTATCTTTTTTTGTTTTATAGAGAAAATAAATATATAAGTATGATTACTAAATAAAAATATTTTTTGGATTTTTTATGATTTATGAAAATAATAATAGTAATAATAGTAATAATAATAATAATAATAATAATAATAATAATAATAATAATAATAATAATAATAATAATAATAATAATAATAATAATAATAATAATAATAATGAAGAAAAATAAAATAAAAAACTAAAAATGTAAAAATAAGTCGGGGGTGGATCAATAATGCAAGGAGTATTATGAGAGAAAAAATGATTAGGCCCAATGAAAGCCCAAGCGCTGCCAAAAAACACAAATAAGAGTCAGAAAATAGTGAAAAATAGCAAAAGGTTACGCTGGGACTTGAACTCAGGACCTAAGGGTGAACAAGTGTGCGCTTTAACCACTGGGGTGGTGATACATCCGTTAACTTATGTGAAAGGATAAATACATAACACAAAACGCGCCCTGATTACACTTCATCTTCATCCTCCAGCCAAAGGACTTGTATCTCCTTCATCTCAATAAAAATGAAAAGTCCAAACATGAAAGTTGTGGCATTTCTTCCCACGAATCCAACCATGTAAATAACTTAAGCTAACAATCAAAGATGAATGAGAATTTTTCTAGCCATAATTTAAAACCTAAAAATTTCAGAAAACTTCAACTCTAAAATTCTCTAAGCTCAGGCCATATAAATGCAAACTATGGATATGTACAGCTTCGTGGCAATGGTATTAACATTTTATCTTCACAAATCAAACTCAAATGATGCCTGAATATGAAGATAGAAGTTCAAGAAAAATACCTCAAAAGTGGAAATTGTGAAATGGATTTGAGCTTGTTTCAGGCAGTGGTGATGATCAGGTTAGATTCCTTGGACCTCTAGGAAGCTGCTGCAATGCTTAGCTTGAGTTAAGAGTGGCTGAAATGTCCTGGAGAAGTCCAACTGCAATGCTCTGTTTTTGGCTATGGAAGTTGATGAAGATGATGTTACAGTCTGCAAACAGGGACAAGAATGGTTTGTATTTGATATGAGGAAGCTTTTGAAACTAAAAGGCCAAGAAATGCACGAGTGGTTTTGAAGATTGAAGTTCAAAGTCAGAAATGACACCAAAATGGAGGTTTTGTGCAATCTGAGTTTTCAGGGAGTTTAGGAGTGTTTTTAATCGTGTCCTTGCTTGCAAGTAACTTGTATGGTTATATGAAAAAGGTTAGAGGGTATGAAGTTGACAGAACTGTGAGATATAGAGTTATGGCTATGTTACTTGATTTTGAAGAAAAGTGGGAAAACAAGTTTCAATGTGTAGTACAAGCATGGCCTGAGTTTATGGGAGGCTCTAGACATATTGCTTTTTCCTTTGACATTGCTTGTGTTCAGATGAAACAAGTTAGGAGCTCTATGCATTGACTTTGTGATTAAAGTCACTTTTCCAAAATGGAAGTGTGAACTTTGTTTCATTAATGGAATAATCACTTGGACAAAGACTCAAACACTTGGATCATAGCTCAAATAGTTGTGTAATCTTATAATTATGGATAAATTTAGAAGTTATAAGCCTGCAAATTAAGATTCATGCAGCGTAGACTTGGATTTGAATTCTTGTTCATCAGGAAATGGCTTGTAATTCAAGTTTGAAAACCCTAACTTCACCTCTTTGATTCTCCTTGCTCACAAATGATCTCAAGGAGTTCTTGGACATTTAGGAAAGCCTGTAATGTGCTCTACAACCCCTCTTTGAATCACTTTTGAAAATTTCCCTTGGAACTATATGAAAAAGTTCCATGAAGTTAGGTCAAAATCGTGACCACAACTAGGGCAAAATTTCACTAAGTGTTCAATTTCAAGACCATGACTTTATGAATTAATAACTTGAGATCTAAGAATTTTTAGAAGAAGTTGTGTAAAGCAATGTTGTAGATATCATGGAGATCTACAACTTTCATGTTGAAATTTTATTTTGAATCCTCTTGCATCATGGTGAAAAGTTGGCTCAAAGTTATGAAAAAACATGAAGTTTTAAACACTTAGAAAAATTTCTAAGTTAGAAAACTTTGACTTTTCAAAATGAAATCTTGACTTTTTTTATTTCTTAATGAATACGTTTCATATTTTGACATGTTTTGATGAATTGTGATCTTTGATATTGAATTTTGACCAAAAAATCAAAGTTTGATTTTTCAGTGTACAGTTGACTTTTGATCAGTTGACTGAAAATTTACCATCAATCCAATTGATCTTGAGCAATGTTTTAGGTCATGCCATTAGGTAAAAATGATGCAATTGAACTCTTCAGATCATGCTTCAAACTAATTGACCATTTGCTAGGTCAAAAATCAGAAATTGCCCTTTCTCAGTCAAAACCCTAATTTTGACCATTTTGCCCTTTTGATGATTTGATCAAATTTCATGAGGAATTATGGTCCAAACTTGATCAAATGATACATATGAGTTTATAATACTGATGTGGATCAAAAATTATGAAGTTTGACTGTAAATTGGCCGTAGTTTACTTTTTCCCCAATACAGTTGATTTTTAGGTCAAGTGCTCAATTGACTGAGCAAAAGTGTGATCCAAGGCTTGAAACTTGACATGAGTAATCTTGGGGCTCCATAATGATTCATGAAAGTCATATGAAGCATTTAAAGTTCAATTATCTTTGTGCAATCTCAAACCCTAATTTTGGTCATCAGTGCTTAAGGAGGTGTCTTGAGCTGATCAACTCTAGTGCAGTTTTGAAACAAGAGAGATCTTTGTGAGAAAGTACTTGATGAATGAGAGGGAAAATTTTGGGGTACAACATATAGCAGGGCTGTTTTTGCAACAGTTTTGGAGTGTTGTGGCAACTTGGTGCAGGGCTGTTTCATAGCAGTATAGCAGACTGTTTTTGACATGGTTTTGGGCTGTTATGTGGATAGTATATTAGGCTTGGACTTGGCAGCATATAGGGCTTTGTTTAGAAGTAGTTTGGACAACATCGTTTGTAGCATGACATAAGTTTCGTTTTGTGGACAGCATAATGGCAAGGTTTGAGTCAAAGTGAAAAGTTCAACCAAGACAAAGTTTAGGATTTGTAATCTTGTAAAAAATGCAACTTTGTAATAACTTGAATTATTTGTAACATCTTGAATTATTTTGAATTATAGTGACAAGTATACAAATTCTTAGAAAAATTCTAAGCCTTGCAAAGTTTGACTTTCCAAAATGAATCTTAATTTTTTAGGATCAAATTTCATTTTTGAATGCCTTGATGAAATGTGATCTCTGAAACCCAAGTTTGGTCAAAAAGTCAAAGTTTGACTTTTCAGTGTATAATTGACTTTTTTTTAATACAACTAATTTTAGGCCATCCGATCAATTGACTGAGCAATTTTGTGATTCAAAGCTTGAAACTTGACAGGAGCAATCTTGAGGGTCCATAATGATCCATGAAAGTCATTTTAAATATCAGAAGTCCAGTTGTCTTTGTGAAAATTTAAACACTAATTTGAGGCATCGGCATTGAGGAGATGGCTTGACCTAATCAACACTTGTGCAAACTTGAACCATTGCAGATCTTTGTAGGAGATATATTGAGAAATGAGAGGGGAAAATTTGGGGTACAACACCACCACATGTTGTTTCTTCGAACACCATGAGATTGGGGCACCAAATACTTGAAAGAAATATCGAGTTGTGCTTTTTCGATCTTCCTTACCTCCACACCAATCAGCATTTGAAAAATAATTAAGTATTGCTTCTTTGTCTTCAGAATCTCATCGAAATAGTATTCCATAATTTATCGAACCCTTCAAATATCCCAGGATTCTTCTTGCAGCCTTCATATATGAAATTCTTGGTTCACTCATATATTTACTTACTAATCCTATAGTGAAACCTATGTCAGGTCGACTGTTGCACGCATACCTCAGAGATCCCATAATTTGCTTGAACAAAATTACGTCGACTTTGTCTTCCTCTACATTCTTCTCCAATTTTACATTTGGCTCGACGAGTGAGGATGTAGGATTTGAATCATCCATTCTGAATCTCTTGAGTATTTCTTTGAAATACTTCCTTTGATGTAGCACCATACCTTGCTTCAACATTTGAAATTTCATACCTAAGAAATAAGACAATTTTCCCAGATCAGACATTTCAAATTCCTTCATCACCAGCTCTTTGAACTTCGACAAGTTTTCCAAGTTATTTCCAGTTACTAGCAAGTCATCGACATATAAGCAGATGATTGTTATATCTTGTGCTACAACCTAAACATAGACACCATACTCATATTTTCATTTGACAAATCCCAATTCAACTAAGTATGAGTCGATCTTCTTGTTCCATGCCCTAGGTGCCAGTTTAAGACCATATAGCACTTTGTGCAACTTATATACTTTACTCGCTTCATTCTGAATCACAAACCCTGGAGGTTGTATTACATAGACCTCTTCGTCTAAAGGACCATTCAGAAATGCTGATTTCACATCTAAATGAAATGTCAACCAGCCTTGGTTGCATGCCAATGCTACCACTAGTCAAACAGTCTCCAATACTAGAGAAAATACTTCAAAGTAGTCGAGCCCTTCTCTTTGAAAAAACCCTCAAGCTACTAATATTGCTTTATGTCTTACTATCGAGCCATCAACATTATGTTTCAACTTGAATACCCACTTTACTTCGATAGCTTTTGTATGTGCTGGCAATTCGACTAACTCTCGTGTGTTGTTTCTTTCGATTGCCTGTAACTCTTTGACCATAGCTAACTTCCACTATTTAGTCTTTAAAGCTTCATTATAGTTAATTGGTTTAACACCTGCAAGTAAAGCGAAATGAACTGATTCTCCATCTGGTGTGACTTCATCATCACCCACCACTTCATAATCATGAAGTCTTGTTAGAAGAACTCTATTTCTTTGAGGTCTTTGGCTTGTTTCAGCCACAGCCTCATCGACTTCGACTGTGTCGGGAATGTCAGCAACTGCTTCTTATTCGACTTTGACTGGATTCTCAAGAATTCCTGCGACTTCTACTTCATCAGTTTCTTCATCGACATCAGAACTCATCAATGGCTTGTTAATTGAATTGCTATAATTCTAATCCCAGGAAGAATTTTCATTAATTACAATATCTCGACTCAACACAATCTTCTCATTAACTAGATTGAATAGTCTGTATGCACCAGTTTTATGATATTCTACTACAATCATATGTTCACTCTTCTCATCAAGCTTCCTTCTTCTTGCATCAGGAACATGCTTGTAACACATAGAGCCAAACACTTTCAAATGAATCATTGATGGTCGTTTGACACTCCATATTCTTCAGGAACTTTGTTCTTCAATATCAATGTAGGACACCTATTCAAAATATAAACTGTAGTCGAAAAAGCTTCTCCCCATAAAGACTTTGGCAAATTCTTTTGCTTCAGCATGCATCTCGCCAAATCTAATATGGTTTCGTTTATTCTTTCAGCAATTCCATTATATTGAGGTGTATAAGGAGCAATTACCTCATGAGCAAAACCATGTTCTGCACCAAAATCTTCAAACATCTTGGATGTGTATTCGCCACCTCCATTTGTTCGCAGAACTTTGATCTTCTTCTCACTATGGTTTTAGATAAGTATCTTGAATCTCTTAAAGATTTTGAACACTTTGTCCTTTCGTTTGATCACATAGATACACAACTTTCGATTAAACTCATTGACAAACGAAACAAAATATCTATTTCCACCAATTGTATGTTCTTCGAATGGACCAGATACACCTGGATTTCTTTCCTAGTAAACAATCTTCACAAAGTTTACAGGCATCTCAAGACTTCGAATTCCAGTAACCATATATTGAGTAATCAGTTGATTGAGTGATCGAAAATTCAAATCTACAAACCTCAAATGCCACAAGTGTTTACTGCGGAAAATGGTAAACAACCGCTAGTCCTCCCAAAGCCTAAAACCAAGGGTTACCCGTAGGATCGACTAGTTAATCCTAAGACATGTGCTAATAGAATGAAATGGGGTTTATTCTATCGACACAACGCCTTACTTTGTGAGAAATAGTTTTTCTCTAAATAAGGGAACAAGTAAAAGTTTTCCAAAAATATGCTATGAATTGACCGACTGAAGGTGACTCGTGACCAACAGAAGACTATGACTTGTCCTAAATGAAGTAAATGTTAAGTGAACTCGTAAATGTTGAGTGAACTCTCGGTGAATTCTAGTATTGTAATAGAACGAGATTCAATAACATAAATGACAATATAAAAAGATTTTTCAAAAGTAAATAAAATGCAAGTAAAATATTTAAAGGGCACAACTAAAAGAAAGGAGTCTGCATTAAAATAAATATGGTGATTCATGTACATTAACACTCTTGAACTCTTGCTTCCTTACACTTGGAAATACAGAGTTTTACAAGTGATTTTAGTACAAAATGAACACCCTGAATCCTATATAAGACCCTCTTATTTATAGTAGTTACATAATAACTAAACATGCACTTCAACATAATATTAATCTGACACGTATGTGGCTTAACAAAACTGCTTCCTCGGATTTAGCCACGTAGTTGGCGCCTTGATCAAGAAACTTCTTGCAACCGCTGTCATATTCAAATTTCAGAATCTATCCCGCCTATAAGTTTGTTTCGACATCAATCATTGTCGTAGAAAAATGACCCAAATTCTCTAAGTCTTGGATTCCATTCTTGTCGATAGAATAGTCGACGGAACTAAAATCAAATGGCTTGTTATTGTCTCTGTCGACTACTTACTCTTTTGTTCGTCGATCTCCCTTTAATTCTTTATAAGAACTTTTCGGCTATCATTTTCTTGACTCTAATCTTCTTAAAGTACCTACTCCTGGAAGAAACTTTCCTTTCAGTTCACAGGGTTGTCCTACTAACAATGCAGTAAATGCCTTAAAGAAATTTTAAGGTAACAAAATGCCTCCCAGAGATGCCATTTTCAAATTCGACAAATATGAGATAACTGCATCTCTGAAATGTCGACTACCTTCAATCAAACTTACTTATTTTCATTTCTCACTTAGTTGATGTTACTATTTGCCCTTTCTTATGACGTCATGCCATCATGATAACGTCTCTCACATTTTCCTCGAGACGTGAGCCTATCAACTCACCCATTATTTATTTTAAATGGGAGATGTGCCCCCATTATCTTCCACCCTACATCACCACGTTTCCTCAGATGTGGCAAGTGAATTTGAGAAGTTTAAAAAAAGAAACTTAAACGTTTTTTTTTCTTTTATAACTTAGGGTTTCCCTCTCATTCTTCTCCTTTTCTGCAACCAAACCGTTAACGAATCTTCTTCTCAAAAGCCGAAACCCTATTTCTTCTTTCAATCTTCATCTTCTCCAACATTTTCTTCCTCTCTAATGGCGATCTCATTCAAACACATTCCTCATTCTGCAAAACTATAACATCCACTTATTATTAATGGAAAAGAGTATGTTCCTGAACCTCCTTACGCCGAAGAAAAGGCTACAATCTGGAAATCTCAAGTATTGATTCCCTTTTCCCTTGTTGATGAACCTTTAGCCTTCATAGGTCCTCTTCTTGAAGAGAGTGAAACAGTGGTCTCTATAGACGAACATGCATTTTTTTGTGTAGTAACGTTACTAGACCCTTAGTCTCCCTTGAACAACCTTTATCACTTAACTATGTTGATAAAAAATTTAGAACTGCTCCTCCCAGAAACTACCCTAAATTTCGTCTACATTCTATGTGATGGACATTCGACCATCTTATTCATGTTTTCTGGGTCGCCCGTGCATTCGTAAAGCTGGGGCAGTAACTTCTACGCTCCATCAGATGTTAAAATATCCAGTGAAAGGGAAAATTGTTACAGTATGAGGAGAAGAGGAGTACATGGTGAGCCATCTTAACTCTTTTCGGTATGTGGAGATGGATGGGGAGTTCGTTGAAACCCCATGCCAGAACTTTGAAGAAGTCCCCCAGACTTTGGCATCGACTAAAACTGTTGCTGAAGATCCTCCAATGAAGATGGCTTCCCTCAAGGATGCATGGGCTATCATTGAAAAAGGTGGGTGTGCGAATTGGGGCCAACTCCCTGACTTTGCACACAAGACTGAGAAGTTTGGTTTGGGTTTTACTACAGAAGCTCAAAGGGTTGTTCGGTGTGCGCGGATTGGAAGACCTCCCCTGCATATCAGTAATCTGGGAGTGAATGTAATTGAAGATGATGATGAAGAGTCAGATTTCGGCAGCTGGATTTACCCGACTACCGACGGCGGCTTGAACAATTGGACAGCGAAGGACTTCGTGCTCGTTTCTTTCATTACACAGTAATAGACTTTTGTTTTGAGATTTGTAATAGACAGTTTAAAACTTTACGGCCCGTTGCCTTACCCGAGACACCGTGGCTTTGTTTGAGGGCTTATTATGTGTCATTTCCATATATCATCAATAAAAGCATTGGACGTTTTCTTACATTACAAATTTTGCGCTCCTTATTTTTCTTTTCTATCTTGCACTTTATCAAAACAGCTATTTGTCTTACACACACTCACATATACAGGTCTACATCCACTCTGGATCCCACTGGTAACGACTCTGCTACTGCCAGTTATGACTTTGAAAATCCGATCAACCAAGCCGAGGACGAAGGTGAGGATGATTGTGAAGTGCCTGGGAAACTTGCTAGATTTTTACTTCAGGAAGAGAGGGCCATATAGCCGCATGAAGAGCCAGTGGAATCAGTAAATCTGGGTATAGAAGAAAACAAGAAAGAGGTCAAGATCGGTGCAAATCTAGAGTCTAGTGTTAAGCAACGGTTGATAAAAATGCTACGTGATTATGTTGAAATCTCCGCCTGGTCTTATGAAGATATTCCTGGGTTGGATACTGATATCGTGGTTCACCGCCTGCCAACCAAAGAAAACTGTCCTCCAGTGAAATAGAAAGTTTGTCGTATGTGCCCAGAGATGTCTGAGAAAATCAAAGTTGAGGTTATGAAACAGTTTGATGCCGGTTTTCTAGCAGTTACTTCTTACCCGCAGTGGGTTACCAACGTGGTTCCAGTACCGAAGAAAGATGGTAAAGTTCGGATGTGTGTGGACTATAGGGATTTGAACAGGGCAAGTCCCAAGGATGATTTCCCTCTGCCTCGTATCGACGTTCTGGTTGACAACACCACACAGCATAAGGTTTTCTCCTTTATGGATGGTTTTTCTGGTTACAATCAGATTAAGATGGCTCCCAAAGACATGGAGAAGACAACCTTCATTACGCAGTGGGGTACCTTTTGCTACAAAGTCATGCCTTTCGGATTGAAGAATGTTAGGGCAACGTATCAGCGCGCCATGGTCTCTTTGTTCCATGACATAATTCATCATGAGATTGAGGTATATGTTGACAACATGATTGCAAGGTCCCAGACTGAGGAAGAACATCTTGACCATCTTCAGAAGCTATTTGACAGGTTGAAGTTGTACAAGCTGAGGTTAAACCCGAACAAGTGCACCTTCGGGGTGAGGTCTGGTAAACTGCTGGGTTTCGTCGTTAGTGATAAAGGTATTCAGGTGGATCCTGCAAAGGTGAAGGCTATACAGGAGATGCCGGCTCCCCGAACAGAAAAAGAAGTCAGAGGTTTTTTGGGACGGTTGAATTACATTGCCCGATTCATTTCACACCTGACCGCTACTTGTGAGCCAATCTTCAAGTTACTGAAGAAAGATCAAATGGTAAGATGGAACGATGAATGTCAGGACGCTTTCGAAAGGATCAAAAAATATCTCCAAGAGCCACCTATTCTGATGCCTCCAGTTGAAGGGAGACCTTTGATCTTATACTTGACAGTACTCGACAATTCAATGGGGTACGTGATGGGGCAGCATGACGAGTCTGGCCGAAAAGAGCATGTTATTTACTACCTTAGCAAAAAGTTTACCGACTGCGAGACCCAATAATTTTTGCTTGAGAAAACTTGTTGCGCTTTGGCATGGGCTGCTCGCCGGCGGAGACAGTATATGCTGACTCACACTACTCTATTGATATCAAAAACGGATCCAATCAAGTATATCTTCGAAAAGCCTGCCTTGTCCGGAAGAATAGCGAGATGGCAGATGATCTTGACTGAGTATGATATCCAGTATACAACCCAAAAGGAAATCAAGGGAGGTGTGTTGGCAGATCATTTGGCGCATCAGGCGGTGGACGATTAACAGTCTATGAACTTCGAATACCCGGATGAGAACATCATGTTGGTGACCGACTGTGAAGAACCTGGACCGGATGAAGGACTTGAGGAGGGATCCCAATGGTTTATGTATTTTGATGGAGCTTCAAACTCTTTGGGTAATGGCATTGGCGTCGTGATCATATCTCCTTAAGGCTGTCATACTCCGTTTATCGCCCGATTATGTTTTAACTGCACTAACAATATGGCGAAGTATGAAGCGTGCATCATGGGCCTTCGAGCAACTATTGACCCAAGGATTAAGTTCTTGAGTGTGTTCGTAGATTCCGCTCTCGTGATCAGTCAGATCAAAGGCGAGTGGGATACAAAACACCCAAACCTTATTCCTTACAAAGAGTATGTACTGACGTTGCTTCCACACTTCGAGAAGATAACCTTTGAACACTTCCTAAGAGAGGAGAATCAGTTAGTGGACGCGCTAGCTACGATGTCTTTTATGTTCAAGGTCAGGTGGGACAATGAGGCTCCCCAGATTACCATTGAGAGGTTGGACAAACCTGCACATTATTGCGATATTGAGACTGAAGAGGTAGCAGATAAACCCTGGTTCCATGAGGTAAAGAGGTATCTTGAGGCTCAAGAATACCCCGAGGGTGCATCTGTTAATGATAAGAAGTTTCTGAGGAGGTTCACAGCGAAGTTCTTCATCAGTAATGGTATCCTTTACAAGCGTAACCATGACTCAACCTTATTGCGATGTGTGGACAAGAACGAGGCAGAAAGGATCATGGCGGAGTTGCATGAAGGTACTTTCGGAACTCATTCCAGTGGACATACCATGGCAAAGAAAATCCTACGGGCAGGATATTGTTGGTCTACTATGGAAGCCAACTGTTATCAGCATTCTCGAACCTGTCATAAGTGCCAAGTCTATGTTGATAAGGTGCACATACCTCCAGTTCCTCTGAACGTCTTGACGGCTCCTTGGCCCTTTGCAATGTAGGGCATCGACATGATCGGCGAGATCAGACCTATTGCGTCTAACGGGCATCGTTTCATTCTTGTAGCAATTGATTATTTTACGAAGTGGGTTGAAGAAGCTTCCTTTGCTACGGTAACCAAGAACGTCGTGGCACGGTTCATTCGGCACAATCTGATATGTCGATATGGTGTACCAGAGAGGATCATTACGGACAACGGTACAAATCTCAACAATACGATGATCACCGAGCTCTGCAAGTAATTCAAGATACAACATCACAACTCTTCTCCTTACCGACCAAAGATGAATGGGGCTGTTGAAGCGGCTAATAAGAATATCAAGAAGATTGTGCAGAAGATGACGGTGACGTACAAAGATTGGCACGAGATGTTACTGTTTTCTCTTCATGGGTACCGAACCTCAGCGCGAACTTCAACAGGGGCAACACCCTATTCCTTGGTATATGGCATAGAGGCCGTCTTGCCCATTGAAGTTCAGATACCCTCTCTTTGGATTATGAAGGATGCAGGTTTGAGCGAGGACGACTAGATCCAGACCCGGCTCGATCAGCTCAACTTAATCAACGAAAAGAGACTTACTGCTATTTTTCATGGTCAGGCGTATCAAAAACGGATGATCAAGGCATTTAACAAGAAAGTCAGGCGACAAGAGTATCAAGTTGGAGATCTGGTGATCAAACACATCATACTACCTCAAGGTGATCCTAGGGGCAAATGGACCCCTACGTAAGAAGGGTCATTTGTGGTTAAGAACATTTTCTCAGGAGGAGCTATGATTCTAACCACCATGGATGGTGACGACCTTCCTCACCCCGTCAATGCAGACATAGTGAAAAAATATTACGCATAATCAAAGACCCGCTAGGTTGACTGGCCTAGGAAAAAATAAGGGCTTCCCGGTGAACCAAAAGGGTTTGGGCAAAATAAGGGATGAAATGAAAAAATCTGTACACCCGGCAAGTCGAAAACCTGAAAAGGCGGCTTGGGAAAAAAAGGGTATCCCGGTGGACTGAAAACCCGAAAGGGCGGTCCAGGAAAAAATTAGGGATTAAAGCGTAACACTATGTCTCATTGGATCACCTTGCAATCAGACGTCGGTATCGACTATCAAGCTCGGACGGTGCTAATCAATCTGATCTACCTTCAACCAAGTAGCAAAATGATAAGATGCTCGAGGATGTAAGGGCAATAGCAGAGTTGGAACCCAGTGGGATTGTTCACATAGCTGTTTTTCTTTTTTTTTCACAAATTGTATAAACTCTATTGTTTGGCGGCGTTCTCTTACTAGGACGTCAACCTCTTGTACAAAAACGCCTATTTTCAGGCCGACTTCAAAATTAATACGATTCATTTTCACAAAGAAATTTCAAATTGTTTTCTTTTTCTGTTTTGTTTTGCAAGAATGTCCAATGTTTCATTTTTTATGTAGGCATTTGACAATAATTGCTGCTCATAAATATTTACATGCGAAACAAAAGACGATTACTCGTAATATCAAAAACGGGGGCAAATAAGAAATGTCTAAACCATACAGTTGCTCTGTCCACCAGGTATAGGGATAGACCTAGCTGGAGAATACGACTCAAGGTACATTCACTCCCCGCAGAGTAAGAAAAAGACAATGACATTAGCGGTCCCGAACAGGACACCACTCTCTCCAGCTAAGGCTCGCAACCACGAATGAATCGGCAATATTCTCCCCAAGCAGAGTTTATCTATCATCAACACTAGAAAAAATTATCCCCAGTGGAGTTTGGAGAATTATCCCCAGTGGAGTTTGGAGAATTATCCCCAGTAGAGTCTAAAAGATTATCCCCAGTGAAGTCGCCATTGGAAAATCATCTAGCGGAGTTCATTCCTTTCACAAACAGAAACTTAATCACCTACAGGGTTCATTATCACCAGCAATGGTAATTCATCCCCAGATGAGTTTATTTCTCCGAAATCAGCAGATCTTCTAGCAGAGTATCTCTTTTCACCCACAGAGTCATTTCCTCATCAGTCTATTCCCCAGCGGAGTTATCCTCTCCTGCAGGTTTATTCTCACAATCATCTTCATTCACTATCCCCAGCGGAAACGAAGAATTCAACTCTTTTCTCCAGCAGCAATCCGGGATTTATTTTCCCCAGCTAGAGATTATCATAAAAAACATTACATATCCATACATCATGACATATGCATAAGCATCATACAAACACAATCTCATTTATTTTGAGAACATCATTACTTGATACATGTCATGCATTACATACGATTAACCCTTTACCTTTCAGGAAAGATACAATCAAATTCTCACCAAGTTCGAGCTATGAAGCCCGGATCCGACTGGGTAGTACCTTGATTTCTACATCATATTGTGAAGCCTGGATTACGACCGAATAACAATATCAGACTACCGTGAAGCCTGGATTACGACCAGATAGTGGTATCTCTTAAAAGCAAGTTATGAAGCTCGGATTCGACCGGATAATAGTTTAATCCCCAGCGAGCCGTGAAGCCCGGATTACGACCGGATAGCAGCTCAGCAAGCACCATGAAGCCTGGATTCGACCAGATAGTGGTATATCATAAACACAAGCCGTGAAGCCCGGATTATGACCGGATAACAGCTCAGCGAGTTATTATGAAGCCTGGATTATGACCAGATAGCAATACAAGTTTCTGTGAAGCCTGGATTACGACCAAATAGCAGCCAAAGACACCACGAAGCCTGGACCATGACCAGATAGTAGTTCATTCTCAACTTTACTCTTCAACAGAGATGATTCCTCAGTAGAATAACGGACGACCGAAGTTCCTAAAATTCAACAGAGATGATTCCTCAGTAGAATAACGGATGACCGAAGTTCCTAAAATTCAACAGAGACGATTCCTCAGTAGAATAACAGACGACCGAAGTTCCTAAAATTCAACAGAGACGATTCCTCAGTAGAATAACGGACGACCGAAGTTCCTAAAATTCAACAGATACGATTCCTCGGTAGAATAATGGACGATCGAAGTTCCTAAAATTCAACAGAGACGATTCCTCAGTAGAATAACGGACGACCGAAGTTCCTAAAATTCAACAGAGATGATTCCTCAGTAGAATAACGGACGACTGAAGTTCCTAAAATTCAACAGAGATGATTCCTCAGTAGAATAACGGACGACTGAAGTTCCTAAAATTCAACAGAGATGATCCCTCAACAAGAATAACGGACGACCGAAGTTCCTAAAATTCAACCTTTCTCAAAATAGAGATGATACCCCGGTAGAATAACGGACGACTGAAGCTCCTAAAATTCTATTTCTCTCAACAACAGGTATACAAGCTCTCGCTAAGGAATCTCTTATGCGATTGACACTCCTTCAAATGGCATCTTTAAGCCCATCTCCTGTCAGCTATTTCCAAATGGCATCCGTAAGTACATTCCCGACATCTCAAGACGGATACCACTTCATGCGAGTGCAAATTTCTGGGCACTCTAGTGTTCAATCATCTTCCACCTTCGGATCACGAAAGGCACGCAAGCCAATATACATCCTCAGGTTTAAGAAGATTGAACAGGGGAAGTTGTTGTACCCCAAAATTTTCTCTCCCATATTCTCAAAACATTTCAAGAAAGATCCTCAAGTTGCTCAAGGTAGTTCAAAGGTTGACCAGACAAGCTCCCTCCTAAGGCAGTCTACCTCAAATTAGGGTTTCATGTTGCATCAAGATGCTTGAGTCCAAGGGATCCCAAATTCTAACCATTACCCTAATACGTTCTCAAGATCATCCATGTCAAGTTTCAAGCCTTGCAGAGAAAGTTTGCTCAATCAATTGCTCAAAGGCTTGAAAATCGACTGTGCTAGGACAAAAGTCAATTGTGGCCCACATACAGTAAAACTTCAAGATTTTTGGTCAACATCCTCATTTTGAAGTATATTTCATCATTTGATCAAGGTTTGATCATTATTCATCAAGGATTGCGCACAATTCATCAAGAACCAAAAGTTGCTAAATTAGGGTTTTGTAGGAAAAATCATCTCAACTTTGACCAAGCATAACTTTCTCATACTTTATGAGAAATGACCCATCCAAAGCTCATTTTGAATAGGATGCCTTTATATACAATCCATATTCATCTACCAAGTTCAAAATATGAACTCACAAGAAGTTATGAATTTGGACATTATAGGTCATTTTGAAAAGTCAACAAAAACACATTTTTTGTCAAAGCTTCATACTTGAGCATGGAATATCAAATTGAGATAAGACCAAAAGGGTTGCTTATAGGACATCTCAAGCTTTCTAAAAAGTCAAAGAACACCTTCAAAGAGTCAAAATTTAGGAAGTTATGCATTGGTGAAGTTGACCTTTTTTGCAAAATTGCCAAAAGTCAACTATGCCTAAAACTTCAATTTTTGCCAAATGGGCCCAATCTTTTTCACTTGTTTTAAGTTGGAAACATGGTCCATGAGCCTTATCCTTTGCCACTTGTCATTATCTTATTTATATTATTTATTTTGATTTTTATTTGAATTAAACCATTTTAAATCAAAACAAATCATATAAAATCCAAAACATTGAAACTCAAAGATCTTGTGCTTGTTTCAGGCCTTAATGTCTAGCTAGCATTAGATCAAATTCGTGTAAAGGCATGGTGTGCAAAAAAGATTGAATTATGCCATTTTTGGAAAGATATTCAAGGTGTATCAAATCAAAATCAAATCCATTGATGGAGGAAGATTGATATCAGTTTTGGAACCCTAATCCATTCCTCAATACATATAGAAGAACTGCAGACCTAAAACGAGGTTAGAAGGAGGCATGTGATCAAGAACAAAACTTGGAAAAAACAAGAAAAAGTGGTGAATTGAATTCCTACTTAGAGGCCAATTCAAGACCCTTGGACCATCCCAATCGCTTCCTGGGATCCCTAGCAAGCAAAAGCAATCAAGAACAAGCGTTTCTAGGCCTTATATCACGCTGTAAGTCCATCACGACATCCATGTATTTTTGAATTCGGTTTGCATGATTTAGGCATTGATAGCATGAATTAACCATATATTCTTGATCCATGGGACATTTGCAAGCTTTCTATATTGTTTAATTGCATTTATATGGCTTGTATAAAATTTCACCATGGCTAGGGTTTGTAGCTTCGAATTAGGAGTTTTATGTGCAGGAAAAATTGGCCCATAAAAAGGTCATCATGATATTCAGCAGGTCCAGACGAATCCAACCATGGCATTAGAAGTCATTTATCTTGCTCATGGTGGATTTTAAGAGAACGTAGGCTGTAGCTACGACCAAATGTCCGTAGGTAAAAGTTTGGAACTTTTACCAACAGATCCAAGGAAGAAGACAACCAACGTGGCAACCTCCCATTCGCGTATTTGAATTTTCACGCGTTTTGAATTCAGTGTTTTTGCTTTTCATATATTTTCATTATTATTTATTATATATACAAACAGAAGCAAGTGGCGCAGTGGTAGTGGAGTGGTTGGATAGTGCACCAGGACCTGGGTTTGAATCCCAGGTCCCCCCTTTCTTTCATATATTTTATCTTTTCAGGTTCCAGCGTGCACATGAAGCTAATGACCACCATGGTCCATCATCATTCAGTTTGCCAAGTGGCCAGATGGTCAAATCCAAAGGCTAGCATATGACAGACCACCATGGGGCATAGTCAACGCAACACACTGAATTCAACAAGTCAATAATGGATCAAGTCTTTTGGGCCCAAAATCTGATTTTTGCACCCCCTCAATTTACTCTCAGGCCCAATTTCTTCACCTTTTTTTCTTTTTTATATTTTTATTTCATTTAATTCATTTTTTTTTACTAACACAAATAATTATTTTCTTTTTATCAAAAAAATCATAAAAATAATACTTTTCACAAATTAGGTTTAGATTTTATTTTTTTATCAAAAAATTAATTAATTTAATTAGATTTTAATTTTAGATAACTTTAATTCCCTTTGTATATAATTAAAATTAATTAGAACAAATAGGTTTTTTAGTTCTAACTTAATTATATTTTCTTTTTCCTTAAAAAAATGATAAAAACACAAAAATAGGCCATGTAATTATTTTTATTAATTAATTTAGTTACTAATTAATTTGTGTATTTAATTTCAAATCCTAATCTTTTTATTAAAAAATAATTAAAAACAACAAAAACAATTTTTTCTCTTAATTAGGTTAGAGGTGTCAAAACCCTAATTTCTTCCCGGTCTTAATTTCATCGCGTGCGCTTTATTTTTATTTATCGCTTTATTTTTCAAGGGTTTGTTTTTGGCTATGTAAATACCCGAAGCCTTGTAATAGCGTAGTTTAAATTCCGCATTTTTTAATTCCGCAAAATATTAAACTGTTAGATGTATGATATTAGGATGCATGACAAGAATGTATGTAAAATTTTAAAACGGTTAGATAACCCTAAAATGAGCAAAGATAAATAATCTGAAATTGAATCACTCGCACATGCGCACTCCTAGGGTACACTCCCACTTGGTTGCCTTCGATAAACGGTCATTGAGTATAGGATGCTTTAGTGGTCGTCCTTTTGTCTAAACAAAGATCAAAGTCCCGATTCGGAAAAGTTGCCTCGGAATTGTTACCTCGAATGATTGATTTAAGACATTAGGGTTATTACTAAGACATCCTAACATTGCTTCAGTGACCGTACGTCCCTTTCGAATTGACCCTCAAAACTCCAACGATGGTGCTACCTGCTCACTAATAGTGGGATAGCGTTGTCTAAAGGAAACGAACATAGAACGATTCTTTTTTCGAGTAGGTAGATTAGCTCTTAAGTACTTACTCAATCCAAACAAACTTATTTTTCACACTTACACTCCTTTACAGACAAAGTTTTCAAAAACACTTCATTACACTCTTGAAGACAGAAGCAAGAGTTAAATTGAAGTCAAAACAAAAGCTTTTCAAATCACACAAACACAAAGAAAACAATTTTGAAAATGATGAGCAAGTACCTAAGAGCCCGTAGATAACTACGGATAGAAAGGGTGCTAATACCTTCCCTTTCTATAATCTACCCCCCGTACTCAGAAATATCTCGAAAAAGGAATTTTTTGTGCTTTTTTCCTTTCCTTGTTAGATAAAATAAAAGTCGGTGGCGACTCTTGCTTACCGCGACATTTTTCGAACACAAACGCAAAACACAAACCAGTATTAACAGTCAGTTCTGGCCACTGTATCACAGAACTGGCGACTCTGTTGGGGAATTAATAAGTGGGGTGTACCTTAGGATTAGTTCATCATATTGTTTTTAATTGTTTGGTTTGATTGCTTTATCTTTGTGGGCTTTGTATCGGAGTTACTATAGATCCTAACCCGGATCTGGGGATACCTTTTAGGTCAGTAGAAATAGACTGTGAGGGAACTGTACAGCGTAGGCCGATACGGTTGAAGAAGTAGCTACGTTGATGTGGCACATTAGTTGGTACCGATATCCCTTGTGGAGGAATAAGGAGAGTATGGGGCTGCTATATGGGTCATTAAGCATCAACTGACCTTAGAACCTATAATTGACCAACTTGGCCATAGAAAGTAGCAAGATGCTACACTCGTTGAGACCATACTCTCAAGATGGTTCCGGCTGCAAGAAAAGATTGCGTGACTGGAATTATGACCGATGGAGGATGGTCAGTTATATTGAGAACCTCTAGAACCCGATTACTATTACTAGGACAGGTTGAACCAACTAAACTGCAAGAGGGTAGTATCTAAACTCCATGCTAGCCTGAAATTTAAGGGCTCTTGTGTGACTTGTTTGCCTTTACCATGTTTGCTATCTGTGATACCTGTGGTGTGTTTTTATCATGACATCATGCATCATGACATAGCATGCATATCTCATTAGACTGGCCATTTCAAAGACCGAGGGGATTCATCTTGGTTCTGTTTTGCAGATTATGGCTTCTATGCGCAGAAATACCATTCGAGTCAACTTCATGCAAATCCCTGCTCAGCTCAGAGAGTTGGTTTCAAAAGTTCCCGATACTTCTTCCTTTGTTAGAAGACATGGTCATCTCCTTATCCTGGTCACTTCCAAGTTGGATGAGCAAATGATGAGTGTGTTGTTCCAGTTCTTTGACCCGTTGCATCATTGTTTCACCTTCCCAGACTATCAGCTAGTCCCTACTTTGGAGGAGTTTTCTGATTTGTTGGGTATATCTATTCTAGAGCAGACACCTTTTACAGGTTTGGAGATAGCTCCTAGGCCAGAGGATATTGCTTCAGCCCTACATCTAAAAATGGTTGATGTAGTATCTAACTGGGAGATTCAGAGTGGGGTTAAAGGTTTCTTGGCTAAGTTTTTGATCGATCAAGCTCAACAGTTCTGGGATAGTTTGGACTTTCAAGCATTTAAAGACATCCTGGCTCTCCTCATTTACGGCTTGGTTCTGTTCCCGAATCCAGATGCCTTCATAGATATGAATGCGGTCAAGATTTTCATGTCTCGTAACCTAGTGCCTACTCTCTTAGGAGATATTCTGCATGCTCTTTATACTCGTACTGTTCGGAGAAGGGGAACTCTCATGTGTTGTACACCGCTGTTGGCGAGGTGGTTTATTTCTCACCTCCCCAAATATGTATTGAAGAATGAGGAAGGTGTAGGTTGGGCTTACAGAATCATGTCCCTTGCTCATACGGACATCCTTTGGAGTACTAAAGATATGGAAAGAGTATCTGTCATTGATCGATGTGGGGAATACCCTAATGTTCCATTGCTTGGAATTCGAGGGGGTATAACCTACAATCCTTGTTTGGCTTTACAACAGTTTGGACGAGCTCGGAGAGATAGTCCCCATGAGCTGCTGCTTACAGGAATTGTCTTTGACTTCAAGGGGGATGTTGAGGGACATCGCCGCAGGTTTATACGAGCTTGGGACAGGGTGAACAGGTCTGACCCCCATGAGCTAGGAATGAAGACTTCTCTCTCGATGCAACCGTATCTCCAGTGGGTTCGAGTCCATGCTCAAAAGCTGGGGATGCCATATGAATCTGTTTTACTGGTGACTATGGAGCATACTGATGACGAAGGGGTTCCTTATACAATCCTCCATCCTTATATGCCTACTGATCTGGGGGCACTGAAGAGATCTTGGATCCAGCTAAAGGAAGAAAGGGATACCTACAGAGAGAAGTATCATGAGCAGGAACGGAAGATCTTGAAGCTTACAAGGCAGCTTGAGAATGAGAGGACAATCAACGATTATGTCACCACGAAGGGAAAACGACCATGGGATTTCTGATGTCTTTTATTGTTTCTAGTTTAGATTTGCTTTTTAGTATTTCTTTTGTAACGCCTTAAAGGCATTTGTTAAACATTGTTACAAGTTTTAATCTAATAAAGAGTGTTTTATTTTGGTTTACAAATTTGAATCTCCCAAAGTCTTTGAAATCATTTCATACGCATCCCATTCCCATGCACCTCATTACAGGTTTCTCATCTTCTTCGCTGTTTATTTTAGCAATCATTTCTTCTGAAACACCTACTGATCAAGCCATCAAGGCTCTTCAAGCACAGAATGCTCAATTCCAGGAGATGTTCCTGAACTTGGCCAAGAGTCAACAACATTTGAAGACTCTTATCTTGAAAGAGAAGAGGAAGAAGAAGAAGAAGGTGGTCCTCCTGAATATGGGTCGCAGATTCGGGAACAATTTGCGACAGGAAATTGATTTGTCCCATTCATCTGGAGGGGGAGAGAATCAAGAGGAAAGGAAGGGTCCTAGCCCTGTTGTTTCTGACAATGACACTAACTTTGATGAAGACCAGTATCCTCTGGCTGAGGATAGGTATAAGCAACTCGAAGACCGGTTGAGTGCAACGGAGATCCAGAAGATACATGGGTTAGACTTCAGAGATTTGGGTTTGGCATCTGGGGAGGTGATCCCACACAAGTTTAAAGCTCTTATCTTTGCTAAGTACAATGGGGTATCCTGCCCAAAGCTACACCTCCGCTCGTATGTCAGAAAGATTCAACCCTATACTGCTGATAGGAAGTTGTGGGTTCATTTCTTTCAAGATAGTCTGTCAGGGACTCAACTTGAATGGTTCTATCAACTGGAAGGAGCTAATGTCCGCAACTAGGAGGACCTTGCTGCTGCTTTTTACAAGAAATACCAGTATGATGCCGACCTTGCTCCCACGCGTACCCAACTTCAGGGTATGTCTATGGGTGCGAGCGAAGGTTTTAAGGACTATGCTCAGAAATGGAGAGATCTTGCTGGAAGATTCCAACCCCCTCTGGCTGACAGGGAGTTGGTGGATATGTTTCTTGGGACTTTATCTGGTCCGTATTTCAATCATTTGATCGGTAATTCATCATTTGGGTTCACTGAATTGATTATGACTGGAGAGAGGGTTGAAGCTGGTATCAGAAGTGGCAAGATACAGAAAGGTGCTTTGTCAAGTACAAAGAAGAAGCCTTTCAAGAAGGAATCTAGTGCAGTTTACAGCTCGAGAAGCCAAAACCGACCTGAGCGCCACTAAATAGTGAATGTGGTGGTAATATCAAGACCTAATGTTGCCCCGCAACACAACAATCAGCAAAGAGTAGAGAGACTGCAAAGACAGTATACTCGGCTCAGTATGAACTTATCTCAAATTCTGCCGCAGTTATTAAAAACCAACCTAGTAACTCTAAGGGAAGCTCCGAAGAATCCCAGTACCACCTCTCCGCTGTATAATCCAAACGCCCGTTGTGCCTATCACTCCAATAGCCCAGGGCATGATACAAACAATTGCTGGGCCTTGAGGAATAAGGTACAAGATTTGACTGAAGTTAAAGAAATTGAGTTTGACGCACCAGAAAAGCCTAATGTCATGACTGCTCCTATGCCTAAGCATGGAGTAAATGTTGTGGACGATGATTCATTTGTGACCTCCGTGGAAGACATTTCTACTCCGTTGTCGACCGTTAAGAAGAACTTATTGTTGGCCGGTTTATTTCCGGACTGTGGCGAAGGTTGCCACCTATGTTCCATCCTACCTACTGGTTGCCATCTATTGAAGTCAGGTGTTCAACGCTTGATGGATAACAAAGAGATCTTGTTCGAGAAAACTTTGGTTCCATTGATTCCTGTTGAAGATGTTTCCATAATAACCATTTCCGCCAATCCTTCCAAGGCTTCCTTGAGAAAGCCTGTTAGGATTACATCCGTTACAAGAGTTGCTCCATTGATCATTACTATCCCTGGTCCTATCCCGTACACTTCGGATAAGGCTGTTCCATGGCATTATGGGGATGATGTGTATTATCATGGGATCAAACAAGACTTGAAGGTTGAAGAGCTGATACTGATGTCAGCAATATTGTTGGGTCTAGCAAGGTCACCCGAAGCGGAAGACTTTTCTCCCCCGAGATCTCCCCACCAACTGTTCAGAATCCTGTTGCTATTTCACCTACCAGTACATCTGCTATTGTCCATGTTCATGTTCCAATCATTACCCTTATCGTCGAGTCATCTAGCGCTCGGGGCAAGGAGATCACAAGTGAGCCTGCCCGGATGGAGGCACCGAAGAAGATTATTGTGGAAACCTCTAGACAAGAGATAGAGGAGATTTTTAAAATCATCAAGAAAAGTGACTACAACATAGTCGAACAGCTGGGGAAAACCCCGTCGAAGATCTCCATGCTATCTTTATTGTTGTGCTCAGAAGCCCATGCAAATGCTTTGATTGCTTTCCTTAAAACTGCGCATGTTCCGCAGGAAACATCTGCTGATCAATTCAAAGACTGTGTGGCTAGTTTGACTGCTGACAACAGGTTGTGTTTCTCCGACGCAGATCTGACTGCCAAAGGAAAGAATCACAATGACGCGTTGCATGTTTCGATCGAGTGCAGGGGCACTACTTTGGACCACGTGCTCGTGGATACTGGCTCCTCGTTAAATGTTTTACCTAAGAAAGCGTTAGATCGGTTGGATTGTGAAGGGTTGGTTCTGAAGCCAAGCAATATTGTGGTTAGGGCCTTTGACGGGTCCAAAAGGATGGTACATGGAGAGGTGGATATCCCTGTTAAGTTTAGTTCCTATACTTTCGCGTCTACATTCTATGTGATGGACATTCGACCATCTTATTCTTGGTTTCTAGGTCGCCCGTGGATTCATAAAGCTGGGGCAGTAACTTCTACGCTCCATTAGATGTTAAAATATCCAGTGAAGGGGAAACTTGTTATAGTACGAGGAGAAGAGGAGTACATGGTGAGCCACCTTAACTCTTTTCGATATGTGGAGATGGATTGGGAGTAAATTGAAACCCCATGCCAGAACTTTGAAGAAGTCCCCCAGACTTTGGCATCAACTGAAACTGTTGCTGAAGATCCTCCAATGAAGATGGCTTCCCTCAAGGATGCCCGGGCTATCATTGAAAAAGGTGGGTGTGCAAATTGGGGCCAACTCCCTGACTTTGCACACAAGACTGACAAGTTTGGTTTGGGTTTTACTGCAGAAGCTCAAAGGGTTGTTCGGCGTGCGCGGATTGGAAGACCTCCCCTACGTATCAGTAATCCGGGAGTGAATGCAATTGAAGATGATGATGAAGAGTCATATTTTGACAGCTGGATTTACCCGACTACCGACGGTGGCTTGAACAATTGGACGACGAAGGACTTCGTGCCCGTTTCTTTTATTACACAGTAATAGACTTTTGTTTTGAGATTTGTAACAGACAGTTTAAAACTTTACGGCCAGGTGCCTTGCCCGAGACACCGTGGCTTTGTTTGAGGGCTTATTATGTGTCATTTCATATATCATCAATAAAAGCATTGGACGTTTTCTTGCATTACAAATTTTGCGCTCCTTGTTTTTCTTTTCTATCTTGCACTTTATCAAAACAGCTATTTGTCTTACACACACTCACATATACAGGTCTACATCCACTCTGGATCCCACTGGTAACTACTCTGCTACTGCCAGTTATGACTTTGAAAATCCGATCAACCAAGTCGAGGACGAAGGTGAGGATGATTGTGAAGTGCCTGGGGAACTTCCTAGATTGTTACTTCAGGAAGAGAGGGCCATACAGCCGCATGAAGAGCCAGTGGAATCAGTAAATCTGGGTACAGAAGAAAACAAGAAAGAGGTCAAGATCGGTGCAAATCTGAAGTCTAGTGTTAAGCAACGGTTGATACAAATTCTACGTGATTATGTTGAAATCTTCGCCTGGTCTTATGAAGATATGCCTGGGTTGGATACTGATATCGTGGTTCACCACCTGCCAACCAAAGAAGACTGTCCTCCAGGGAAACAGAAAGTTTGCCATATGCGCCCAGAGATGTCTGAGAAAATCAAAGCTGAGGTTATGAAACGGTTTGATGTCGGTTTTCTAGCAGTTACTTCTTACCCGCAGTGGGTTGCCAATGTGGTTCCAGTACCGAAGAAAGATGGTAAAGTTCGGATGTGTGTGGACTATAGGGATTTGAATAGGGCAAGTCCCAAGGATGATTTCCCTCTGCCTCGTATCGACGTTGTGGTTGAGAACACCGCACGGCATAAGGTTTTCTCCTTTATGGATGGTTTTTCTGGTTAAAATCAGATTAAGATGGCTCCCGAAGACATGGAGAAGACAACATTCGTTACACATTGGGGTACCTTTTGCTACAAAGTCATGCCTTTCGGATTGAAGAATGCTAGGCAACGTATCAGCGCGCCATGGTCGCTTTGTTCCACGACATGATTCATCATGAGATTGAGGTATACGTTGACGACATGATTACAAGGTCCCGGACTGAGGAAGAACATCTTGACCATCTTCAGAAGCTATTTGACAGGTTGAAGTTATACAAGTTGAGGTTAAACCCGAACAAGTGCACCTTCGGGGTGAGATCTGGTAAACTGCTGGGTTTCGTCATTAGTGATAAAGGTATTCAGGTTGATCCTGCAAAGGTGAAGGATATACAAGAGATGCTGGCTCCCCGAACAGAAAAAGAAGTCAGAGGTTTTTTGGGACGGTTGAATTGCATTGCCCGATTCATTTCACACCTGGCCGCTACTTGTGAGCCAATCTGCAAGTTACTAAAGAAAGATCAAATGGTAAGATGGAACGACGAATGTAAGGCCGCTTTTGAAAGGATCAAAAAATATCTCCAAGAGCCACCTATTCTGATGCCTCCAGTTGAAGGGAGACCTTTGATCTTATACTTGACAGTACTCGACAATTCAATGGGGTGTGTGCTGGGGCAGCATGACGAGTCTGGCCGAAAAGAGCATGCTATTTACTACCTTAGCAAAAGGTTTACCTGCGAGACCCGATACTCGTTGCTTGAGAAAAGTTGTTGCGCTTTGGCATGGGCTGCTCGTCAGCTGAGACAGTATATGCTGACTCACACTACTCTATTGATATCAAAAATGGATCCAATCAAGTATATCTTCGAAAAGCCTTCCTTGTCCGGAAGAATAGCGAGATGGTAGATGATCTTGACTGAGTATGATATCCAGTATACAACCCAAAAGGAAATCAAGAGAAGTGTGTTAGAAGATCATTTGGCGCATCAGGCGGTGGACGATTACCAGTCTATGAACTTCGAATTCCCGGATGAGAACATCATGTTGGTGACCGACTGTGAAGAACCTGGACCGGATGAAGGACCTGAGGAGGGATCCCGATGGTCTATGTATTTCGATGGAGCTTCAAACGCTTTGGGTAATGGCATTGGCGCAATGATCATATCTCCTGAAGGCTGTCATACTCCATTTACCGCCCGATTATGTTTTAACTGCACCAACAATATGGAGAAGTATGAAGCGTGCATCATGGGCCTTCGAGCAACTATTGACCTAAGGATTAAGTTCTTGAGTGTGTTCGGAGATTCCTCTCTCGTGATCAGTCAGATTAAAGGCGAGTGGGATACAAAACAACCAAACCTTATTCCTTACAAAGAGTATATACTGACGTTGCTTCCACACTTCGAGGAGATAACCTTTGAACACTTTCCAAGAGAGGAGAATCAGTTAGCGGACGCGCTAGCTATGATGTCTTCTATGTTCAAGGTCAGGTGGGACAATGAGGCTCCCCAGATTACCATTGAGAGGTTGGACGAACCTGCACATTGTTGCGATAATGAGACTTAAGAGGTAGCAGATAAACCCTGGTTCCATGAGGTAAAGAGGTATCTTGAGGCTCAAGAATACCCCGAGGGTACATCTGTTAATGATAAGAAGTTTCTGAGGAGGTTCGCAGCGAAGTTCTTCATCAGTAATGGTATCCTTTACAAGCGTAACCATGACTCAACCTTATTGCGATGTGTGGACAAGAACGAGGCAGAAAGGATCATGGCGGAGTTGCATGAAGGTACTTTCGGAACTTATTACAGTGGACATACCATGGCAAAGAAAATCTTACGGGCAGGATATTGTTGGTCTACTATGGAAGCCAACTGTTATCAACATTCTTGGACCTGTCATAAGTGCCAAGTCTATGCTGATAAGGTGCACATACCTCTAGTTCCTCTGAACATCTTGACGGCTCCTTGGACCTTTGCAATATGGGGCATCGACATGATCGGCGAGATCAGACCTACTGCGTCTAACGGGCATCCTTTCATTCTGGTAGCAATTGATTATTTTACGAAGTGGGTTGAAGCAGCTTCCTTTGCTACGGTAACCAAGAACGCCGTGGCACGGTTCATTCGGCACAATCTGATCTGTCGATATGGTGTACCAGAGAGGATCATTACGGACAACGATACAAATCTCAATAATACAATGATCACCGAGCTCTGCAAGTAATTCAAGATACAGCATCACAACTCTTCTCCTTACCGGCCAAAGATGAATGGGGCTTTTGAAGTGGCTAATAAGAATATCAAGAAGATTGTGCAGAAGATGACAGTGACGTACAAAGATTGGAACGAGATGTTACTGTTTTCTCTTCATGGGTACCGAACCTCAGCGCGAACTTCAACAGGGGCAACACCTTATTCCTTGGTATATGACATGGAGGCCGTCTTGCCCATTGAAGTTCAGATACCCTCTCTTTGTATTATGAAGGATGCAGGTTTGAGCGAGGACGACTGGATCCAGACCCGGCTCGATCAACTAAACTTAATCAACGAAAAGAGACTTATTGCTATTTGTCATGGTCAGACGTATCAAAAACGGATGATCAAGGCATTTAACAAGAAAGTCAGATGACAAGAGTATCAAGTTGGAGATCTGGTGATCAAACGCATCATACTACCTCAAGATGATCCTAGGGGCAAATGGACCCCTACGTACGAAGGGCCATTTATGGTTAAGAACATTTTCTCAAGAGGAGCTATTATTCTAACCACCATGGATGGTGACGACCTTCCTCACCCCGTCAATGCAGACATAGTGAAAAAATACTACGCATAATCAAAGACCCGCTAGGTTAACTGGCCTAGGCAAAAATATGGGCTTCCCGGCGAACCAAAAGGGTTCGGGCAAAATAAGGGATGAAATGAAAAAATTTGTACACCCGGCAAGTCGAAAACCTGAAAATACGGCTTGGGCAAAAAAGGGTATCCCGGTGGACTGAAAACCCGAAAGGACGGTCTAGGAAAAAATTAGGGATTAAAGCGTAACACTATGTCTCATTGGATCACCTTAAAATCAGACTTCTGTATCGACTATCAAGCTCGGACGGTGCTAATCAATCTGATCTACCTTCAACCAAGTAGCAAAGTGATGAGATGCTCGAGGATATAAGGGCAATAGCAGAGTTGGAACCCAGTGGGATTGTTCACATAGCTGTTTTTCTTTGTTTTTCACAAATTGTATAAACTCTATTGTTTGGCGGAGTTCTCTTACTTGGACGTCAGCCTCTTGTACAAAAACGCCTATTTTCAGGCCGACTTCAAAATTAATATGATTCATTTTCACAAAGAAATTTCAAATTGTTTTCTTTTTCTGTTTTGTTTTGCAAGAATGTCCAATGTTTCATTTTTGATGTATGCATTTGACAATAATTGTTGCTCATAAATATTTACATGCGAAACAAAAGACGATTACTCGTAATATCAGAAACTGGGGCAAATAAGAAATGTTTAAACCATACAGTTGCTCTGTCCACCAGGTATAGGGATAGACCTAGCTGGAGAATACGACTCAAGGTACATTCACTCCCTGCAGAGTAAGAAAAAGACAGTGACATTAGCGGTCCCAAACAGGACACCACTCTCTCTAGCTGAGGCTCGCAACCGTGAATGAATCGACAATATTCTCCCCAAGCAGAGTTTATCTATCATCAGCACTAGAAAAAATTATCCCCAGTGGAGTTTGGAGAATTATCCCCATTGGAGTTTGGAGAATCATCCCCAGTAGAGTCTAAAAGATTATCCCCAGTGAAGTCGCCATTGGAAAATCATATAGCGGAGTTCATTCCTTTCACAAACAGAAACTCAATCACCAACAGGGTTCATTATCACCAGCAACGGTAATTCATCCACAGCTGAGTTTATTTCTCCGTGTGATACGGTGGGAGAACTGACTTGAGGTTTTGCGTTTGTGTTCGCAAATGTTGCGGTTAGCAAGAGTCGCCACCGACTTTTCTTTTATCGAAAAGGAAAGGTAAAAAAGCACAGAAAAGACCTTTGAGATATTTTCTTGAGTTCGGGGGGTAGATTATGAAAAGGGAAGGTACTAGCACCATTTTCATCCATGGTTTTCCATGGGCTCTTAGTTACTTGTTTAGATCACTTGCTTTTCTTTTGAAATTGTTTGAAATGGTGCTTTATGTGGTTTTGAAAGTATTTTGAAAAGAGGCCTTTGTTTAGGAAATCTTTGTAATGATTCTTGTTCATAAGAATGTATACAAAGATGTTTGTCTTTTGAAAAATGTTTCAATATTTTGAAAGTTGTTTGAAAATGTTTTGAAAATTTGTATGTGTTTGTTTGAAAATAGCAAGGATTATTTGCAAATTGATCAAGTAACTAGAAGCTATCTACCTACTCAAATGTCTTTCTTGTATATTTTTATTCCTTTGACATTGTTGATTTACCATTGGTTTGGTAAACAACCCTATCTTTGGATGTTAAACGGGATGGCGTGGGTCATCGTATGACCATGATAGCAATGTTGCCAAGTATCTTAGCAAGTTTTGAGGGACTAAGATCATCTTTGTTTAGGCAACCTTTTGATAGCGTCATCGAGGGACTATGATCTTTTGTTTGTTTTGTTTTGCCAAGATACCTTGCATGCATACCATGGCCATTTTGTTTTAGGCAACCAAGTGGGTGAAACCCTAAGGGTGCTTGTGTGCAATGTGTGTCATTTTACATGCATATGTCTTGTATTAGGTCTTTGTTATTTGTTTGATTTTTGTCTTATCATACAAACCCTAATTTTACTAAACATGTATATAATGCGATAAATTGCATAAAATAAATCTAAGCTATTATAACAATTATTATGGGAGGGGGGATACAAGTTTTTGAATTGGGATATTGCACAAAAATAAAAACCCTAAAATATTATTACAACCCAATTGAATTATTGTACAAGATAAATAAATAAACAATTATTTAAATATGCAATAAAAATGTATTTATGCAAAATGTTTTGTATTTGATTTTATGTATGAAAAAAATAAAATTATTTAAGTCCTAAAAATAAGAAAAAATAATATTACCATTTTTTGAAAGGGGAAACCCTAATTTTTATTTAAAAGAAAATATATGCTTTCTATATTTATTTTATTTTGTCTATTTTTTGTATAAGAAAATATAAGTAATATTATATACAATATTTAAAATTAAATATGTGTGAAAATAATTATTTTTATGTGTTAAATAATAAAAATAAAAACATATAGCATTTTTTTATTATTTACAAGTAAATAAGAAAATAAGTTCTATTTATTAAAATACAACTATTTTATATGTGGAAAAAATAATAAAAAATAAAAAAAATGCAAAAAACAAAGAAAATGTTTTTCATGATTTTTGTGATTCAGAAAAATAAATAAAAACAATAAATATAAAAATATAAAAGAAAATATGAAAAATAAACAAAATATGCAATGGGGGTGCAGATAGTAGATCGGGGGTATGGGAAGTAAAACAAGAGGCCCAAACGCGCCCAAGCCCAGGACAACCATCGTCCCTGTCCTCCAGCTCCCTCCTACGCGCGTTTCTGCCTTCAACCTGTAACTCTCTATTCTTTGCACAAAAACAAAAACTTGCAACATAAAAAACGTAGCTTGGAATCTCACAATTCAAATGATATAAAATTCATAATCTAACTCTCAAAGACCAGGGAGAATTTAAGTAGCCCTAATTTCTGACCTAGTTTTTTCATAAACTTCAAGCTTCAAATTCTCACTACTCAATTAATATAAATGACAACTATGCATATGTACAGCTTTAGCAAGTTAAGGACTACATTTTTGCTTCACAAATCGTGGCTTGAGGATGCCTAAATAGAGAGATAAAGTTTTGAAAAATACCTCCTTCAGCTGGATTTGGATATGGCAATGTGGGGACTTTGAGTGAGGCATGAGGATCGTGTGAGCTTCCTTGAAGTTCCCTCAAGTTATTCCAATGCTTAGCTTGCCTTGAGGATGCTTGAAACTCCCTGTAGAAGTCAAGCTGCAACCTTCAAAAATGAAAATGGTGATGTCTGAAACATGGCTCACAGTTGCAGTGCAAAGGCTTGGATAGTTTGGATGTGATGTGGATGAAGTGTTTCAAAGGTTGAAAGGCAAAACGCACGAGCCAAAATGGAGTTGGCAAGGATTTTGCAGAAGCTGCCCTGTTTGGGCAGAAATTTGTGTTTTTGAGTTTTTGAATGTTTCAGAGCATAAGCCTTCATGTTCTAGCTTTCAACAAGTTTGTGTATGTGTTTTTGAATGATGTTGAGTCCACCCTTTATCAGATGTACAAGTTCTCTTGACTTTTGCAACTTTTCTTGCTTTTGAAGAAAAGTGAAATGACTTATGCCAAAGGCCTGTACTTGCTAGTTCTAGGGCTGCCAATGGTTGGTAAACATTGCCTGATATCTGTGGACATTGCGTGTAATAAAGAAACAGGTCCATGGCTCAAGAATTGCAAAGTTGCAAAAAGCTTGCTTTATCAAAATGGCGTTGTGCCCTTTATGCCATTTATGGATTTATTCTTTGTACAATGCTCCAACAGCCAAAATAAAGCCATTATCCCATGAGTTTGCATTTAATTATGGAGTGTAGAAGGGATTTAGGACCTGTAATGCAAGGTACAAGCATGCTAGGATCTGATTTGCAACTTGAAGCATTGTGAAAATGGCTTGCACAAAAGTGATAAAATGCCAATTTCTCTTCTTCGATTCTCCCTAACCACAAATGATCTTGGAGAGTTTTTGGATATTTTGGAAAGCTTGTAATGTGCTATACAATCCATATTTGAAATTCATTTTGAGATACCTCTTGGAACTAGGTGAAAAATTCCCATGAAGTTAGGTCAAAAACCTGCCTAAATTAGGGCAAATTTTCACTAAGTTAAAAAGTTTATGGACCCCTATTCACAAATTCATATCTTGAGATCCAATCATCTTTTGGGAAAACTTTGTGAAGAAAAGTTTTAGATTTTATGTAGGACTACAACTTTCATGTTGGAAGTTTTCTTTGAATCTGATTGCATCATGGTGAAAAAGTTGTGGAAAGTTGGGAAAAATAAGAAATTTTCCATACTTAGAAAAATTCTAAGTTATGAAAAATTTCAAATTAAAACCCTAATTTGCAATTTTAGGTTTCTTAGTCAAAAAGTTTCACATTTTGACATATCTTGATGAATTATGACCCTTGGCACTTGATTTTGACCAAAAAGTCAAAGTTTGACTTTTCAGTGTACAGTTGACTTTTGATCAGTTGACTGTAAAATTCATCTGTCAATCCTATGCATTTGAGATCTTTTGAACTATGTGATTAGGTCAATATGATGCCATTGAGTCCTTGAAATCATGTTTGAACCCAATTGGTCATTGGCTAGGTTAAAAATCAGAAATTGCCCTCTCTCAGTCAAAACCTTAATTTTTACCATTTTGCCCTTTTGATGATCTGATCAAATTTCTTGAGGAGTTGTGATCCAAACTTGATCAAATGGTACATAGGAGTCTAAAATGTTGTTATGGATCAAAAATTATGAAGTTTGACTGTAAATTAGCCATGGTTGGCTTTTCCCCAATATAGCTGATTTTTAGGTCAATTGTCTAATTGATTGGGCAAAAATGTGATTCACGGCTTGAAACTTAACATGAGTAATCTTAGGGGTCCAACATGATGTATGAAAGTCACGTGAAGCATTGATGGTACAAAAATCGTTGTGCAAAATTAAACCCTAATTTCAGGTCATCAGTGTTAGGTGATGTCTTGAGCTGAGCAAACCTTAATCTTGTCTTGAGTCCAAGAAGTCTTGTGAGGAAAATATTGATAAATGAGAGGGCAAATTTTGGGGTACAACAGATGCCCCTGTTCAATCTTCTTGAACCTAAATAGTTAGATTGGCGAGCTTTGTTGTTCGTGACTCGAAGGTAAAAGATGATTGGACACTAGAGTGCCCGTAAATTTGCACTTGTCAAAGTGTAGTTGAGGAAATGGGCTTAAAGATGCCATTTGGAGATGTGCTAGAATCTTGTTGGAGATGGGCTTAAAGATGCCATCCAAGAATGTTTATTGAATTGTAAGTCAGAAGAATAAGTATCAGAATGGTATCCTTGTTTGGAACGTATCTGAACTGTATCTGGAGACTTGTAATGAGAAACAGAATAGCATCCGTGTCTGGAGCGTCTCTGAGCTGGGGAGAATCAGAATAAGTGACAGAATGGCAACCGTGTCTGGAGCGTATCTAGACTATATCTGAAGTTTGAATCTGAATGAGTATTAGAATAGCATCCGTGTCTAGAGCGTATCTAAGATGTATCTGAAATCTGAGTCTGAATGAGCAACAGAATGACTTCCATGTCTGGAGTGTATTCGTACTGTATCTGAATCGGAAAACTGGATAAGGGCCAGAATGGCATCCGTGTATGGAGCGTATATGAACTGGGATCTGAATAAGTGACAGAATGACTTCCGTGTCTGGAGTGTATCTGAACTGTATCTGATAGTTGAAATCTGAATAAGTATCAGGATGGCATCCGTATCTGGAGTGTATCTGAACTGTATCTTGAGTTGAGATCTGAATGAGTGACAAAATGACTTCTGTGTCTAGAGTGTATCCGTACTGTATCTGAAATCTTTGAACATTGTTAATGATAGCTGTTAATCTTATCCTGAAAAGGGTAAAATGTTAGCTGAAACACAAAGTTATGTTGCATGAAATGTATGATGCAATATATGTGTCTTATCAATGTTTATGATATATGGATGTAATATATGCGCATGCAAGCTGATTTACTGTATTGCTTGAGGAAAATAAATTCTTGACGGCTGGGGATGATAAAACCCTTGACTGCTGCCGGGGAAAATAAATCCTTGACTGCTGAGGATAAGAAATCCTGGGCGATTGTTGGGGATTAAAAATCCTTGACAACTTCTGTGGGGATATAAGGATCCTTCACGTCTTGAAGTTGGAGTATTGACAAAAATTCTGTTGTGAGCAATGCCATATACTGCTTGAGAAATTTTCCTGGGAAATCCAGAGAACTTTGACGAATTCTACTAGGAATTACACAATGGGAATCCTTATTCCGCCGGGGAATAGGGAAAATTCTGATGACTTCTGCGGGGAGTTAAGAATGAGAATCTTCATTCTGTTGAGGAGCAATGAAAACTTTGACGACTTCACTGAGGAATTAAGAATGAGAATCTTCATTCTGTTGAGGAATAAAAACTCTGTGGGGAAGAAGGCTTACTGCTGGAGAGTAAGTTCAGGAGTTTTCAGTTGTTTTCGACTCTACTGGGAATTATCCTAGGTTGGGGAGAGACAAAAGTTAACTGATATCCGGTTGATTTCCAGGCCTCAAGATAACTTGTTGGGGAATTTGGAGAAACTGAATGGTTTCCGCTGGGGAAATATGGTTAGAAGTTTTGGCTCCGCTAGGGATTAGGAGTTTGAAGTTTTAACTCTGATGAGGATTAAGGGTTTGAAATTTTAATTCCGCTAGGGATCTAGATGATGTACTGTAGGGATTGCTCATGGAATAGCATAAAGACATTTTCCTATCCTTTCATCCTGTCAGTAATTGTTCTTTTCCGTTCTGTTTATTTGTAAACAGTAATTATGTTCAAATGCATATGTTCATCAATGAATCATTGGACGTTTTTGCAAATAAAAACACAAGTGTAAAAGAAAAAGTCAAATAGTTTTTGTACTTTGAAGAGGTATATTTGTATTTACTTTGAATAAGTGTTTTGTACAAAGGAGACAGACATCCTAGTAAGAGGGTGGTGTCATAAAAAATGAGAAAAATTTATAGAAAGATAGCTATGTGTAAAAAATCCCATGGGGTTCCCATTCTGCTATAGCCTTCGTATCTCAGAATATCTTGTCCATCCGTTGCTTCGTCTGAGGATGATTGAATTGATCAGGAGCTCAGAGTTGTCATTGAAGAGATTCTCCTTAAAGTGATCTGACGAGACATAGTCATACGCTTTAATTCCCTAACTTTTGCCTGGACCGCCCTTTTGGGTTTTCAGTCCACCGGGAAACCCTTTTTTGCCCAAGTCACCCTTTCGGGTTTTCAACTTGCTGGGTGTACATATTTTTTTTTGTTTATCCCTAATTTTTGCCTGAACCGCCCTTTCGGGTTTTCGATTCACCGGGATGCCCTTTTTTTCCCTAGGTGTGTCAACCTAGCGGATCATTTATGCGTAGTATCTTTTGACTATGTCTGCGTTCGCAGGGTGCGGCAGGTCGTCGCCGTCCATGGTGGTTAAGATCATTGCCCCACCAGAAAAGATGTTCTTGATTACAAATGGTCCTTCATAGGTAGGAGTCCATTTGCCCCTGGGGTCACTTTGTGGCAAGATGATGCGCTTGATCACTAGGTCTCCGACTTGATATGTTTGGCGTCTAACTTTCTTGTTAAAAGTTTTGATCATCCATTTTTGATACGTCTGACCGTGGCAAATAGCAGTAAGTCTCTTTTCGTCAATTAAGTTCAACTGATCAAGTCGGGTCTGGATCCAATCGTCTTCACTCAAACCAGCATCTTTCATGATTCTCAAGGAGGGAATCTGAACCTCGATAGGTAAAACAACTTCCATGCCATATACCAAGGAATAGGGTGTTGCCCCAGTTAATGTGTGTGTCGTGGTACGGTACCCGTAGAGAGCAAACGGTAACATTCCATGCCAGTCCTTGTAGGTGATTGTCATCTTTTGTATGATCTTCTTGATATTTTTGTTAGCAGCTTCGACTGCACCATTCATCTTTGGTCAATAGGGAGATGAATTGTGATGTTGAATCTTGAACTGCTCGCACAAGGCGGTGATCATAGTATTGTTAAGGTTTGTACCGTTGTCAGTGATAATCCTTTTGGGGATACTGTACCGGCAAATAAGGTTCTGCTCGATGAAGCGGGCAACAACATTCTTAGTAACGGATGCGAAGGAAGCTGCTTTGACCCACTTGGTGAAATAGTCAATGGCCACCAGAATGAAACGGTGTCCATTGGATGTTGTAGGCTTAATCTCTCCAATCATGTCGATTCCCCACATAGCGAATGGCCAAGGAGCTGTTAAGACATTTAGGGGAACCGGAGGACGTGTACCTTGTCTGCATAGATTTGACATTTGTGACAGGTCCGGGAATGTTGATAGTAGTCAGCTTCCATGGTAGACCATTAATAGCCTGCTTGTAGAATCTTCTTAGCGATCGTATGCCCGCTAGAGTGAGTGCCGAAGGTACCTTCATTCAATTCAGCCATGATCTTTTCAGCTTCAGCTTTGTCCATACAACGGAGCATAATAGAATCATGATTGCGCTTGTACAAGATGCCATTGTTTAGGAAGAACTTCGCCGAGAATCTCCTTAAGAACTTTTTGTCATTTACGGAAGCTCCTTTTGGATATTCTTGAGCCTCGAGATACCTTTTGACTTCATGAAACCATGGCTGATCCACTACTTCTTCGGTATTAATCTCATGACAGTGTGCGGGTTCGTCCACCCGTTCAACGGTGATTTGGGGAGCCTCATTATCCTAGTTAAGTTTAAACATGGATGACATTGTAGCTAGAGCATCTACTAGCTGATTTTCTTCTAGCGGGAAGTGCTCGAAGGTAATCTGCTCGAAATGTGGTAACAATGTCAAGACATGTTCTTTGTAAGGGATGAGCTTTGGGTGCTTAGTGTCTCACTCTCCTTTGATTTGACTGATGACCAAAGCTGAGTCCCCAAACACAATCAAAGATTTAACTCCCAAGTCTATGGCAGCCTTGAGTCCAAAGATGCCTGCTTCATACTCTGCCATGTTGTTCGTACAGTTGAAGCAAAGTCTGGCGGTGAAAGGAGTATGGAAACCTTCTGGAGATATGAGCACATCACCGATGTCATTTCCAAGTGCATTGGAAGCCCCATCAAAGTACAGGGTCCATCGGGATCCTTGTTCAGGTCCGTCATATGGTTTGTTCTCTTCAATGTTGTCCAATGTCATGATGTCTTTGTCAGGGAAGTCGAACTTCATGGATTGTTAATCTTCGACAGCTTGATGAGCCAGATGGTCAGCTAGCACACTCCCCCTTTATAGCTTTTTGGGTTGTGTACTGTATATCGTATTCTGTTAAGATCATCTGCCATCTAGCTATTCTTCCAAATAAATCAGGCTTCTCAAAGATGTACTTGATCGGATCCATCTTAGATATCAGCAAAGTGGTATGAGTCAACATGTACTACCTTAGCCGGCGAGCAGCCCATACCAAAGCGCAACAAGTTTTCTTGAGCAGTGAATATCTGGTTTCACAGTTGGTAAACTTTTTGCTAAGGTAATAAATGGCATGCTCTTTTCGGCCAAACTCGTCATGCTGCCCCAGTACGCACCCCATTGAATTTTCTAAGACGGAAAAATACATGATTAGCGATCTTCCTTCGACGGGTGGCATCAAGATAGGAGGTTCTAGCAAATACTCCTTGATTTTATCGAAAGCAACTTGACAGTCATCATTCCATTTAACTACCTGATCTTTCTTCAACAGCTTGAAGATTGGTTCACAAGTAGATGTTAGGTGAGAAGTGAACCTTGCAATGTAGTTTAGACGTCCCAAGAAACCTATGACCTCCTTCTCAGTGCGAGGAGCAGGCATTTCTTGTATAGCTTTGACTTTGGCAGGATCAACCTCGATGCCTTTGTTGCTGATAATGAAACCTAAGAGTTTACCGGACCGGGCTCCGAATGTGCACTTGTTTGGGTTCAGTCTGAGCTTGTACTCCTTCAACCTGACAAACAGCTTTTGCAAGTGATCAAGGTGTTCTTCTTTAGTTTGTGATCGGGCTATCATGTCATCTACGTAGACCTCTATCTCATTATGTATCATATCATGAAACAAAGCTACCATGGCGCGTTGATAGGTTGCCCCGACATTCTTCAGTTCAAATGGCATCACTTTGTAGAAGAACGTACCCCACTGTGTGACAAAAGTAGTTTTATCCATGTCCTCGGGTGCCATTTTGATCTGGTTATAGCCTGAGAATCCTTCCATGAAAGAAAATACTTTGTGCTGAGCTGTGTTGTCAACCAGGATGTCGATGTGCGGAAGTGGAAAGTCATCTTTATGGCTGGCCCTATTTAATTCTCTATAATCCATGCACATTCTCACTTTTCCGTATGTTGTACCCCAAAATTTTCCCTCCCATATTTCTCAAGACATGTCAAGAATCATCTCCAAGTTGTTCAAGATGGCTCAAGAATTGGACAGACAAATCACCTCCTAAGGCAGTCAATTCAAAATTAGGGTTTTGTGTTGCATCAAGGTCCTCACATCCAAATGGTATCAAATTCTCCCCAATTTCCTAATATATTCTCAAGTTCATCCATGTCAAATTTCAAGCCTTGCAGAGAAAGTTTGGTCAGTCAATTGCTTAAGAGGTCCAAAAATCGACTGTGATAGGGCAAAAGTCAACAGTGACCTAAATACAGTCAAACCTCAAGATTTTTTGGTAACATTCTCATTTTGAAGGATAATTCATCATTTGATCAAGGTTTGATCATGATTCATCAAGGATTGCTCAAGATTCATCAAGATTCAAAAGTTGCTAAATTAGGGTTTTGTAGGAAAAGTCAACTCAAATTTGACCAAGCATAACTTTCTCATACTTTATGATAAATGACCCATCCAAAGCTCATTTTGAAGATGATGCAATTTCCTACAATCCATCTTCACACCCCAAGATCAAGAAATGCACTCACAAGAAGTTACAAATTTGGACATTATAGGTCATTTTTGAAAGTCAACAAAAACACCTTTTTTGACAAAGCCTATATATTGAGCATGGAATATCAAAATGCGATGATACCAAAAGGGTTGATTAGAGGACATCCCAAGGTTTCTAAAAAGTCCAAGAACACTTCCAAAAGTTCAAAATTGAAGAAGTTATGCATTGTTGAAGTTGGACATTTTTCCAAAATTGCCAAAAGTCAACTATCCTCAAAACTCCAATTTTTGACAAAAGGGCCCATTGTTTTCCACTTGATTTGGTCTTATCACACCACACACGTTCCCCATCTTCAATTTCATGACCAATCATTTATTTTTCTATTTTATTTAATTTTTATTGATTTAATTCATTTTAAATCAATATTAATTCAAATAAAATCTAAAAATTGATGGAATGATATCTTTGTGATTGGTATAAACTTCAATTATCATCATGAACCAAATCAAATTCGTATCAAGCTTTGTTAGGCACAAAAAATCAGATTTGGTACAATTATGGAAAGTTTATCAATGGTGATCATATCAAATCTCAAAACCTTGAATGCACGTGGATTAAAGCCCAACTCTTAACCTAATTCACTCCCATATACATGTACAATCCATACACATCAAGAACACGACCTAAAACTACAAGAAACGGCCAGACAAACTTTGAAAAAAAGCTTGAAAAAATGGAATCTGAAAACGATCTTAGGGCTCGATTCAAAGCAAAAACTTGACACTAATCTCTTGCCTGGCATCCAGTGGAGCTAAAGCGATCAAAATCAAGTCCTGAAACCATTTGAAAAGCGTTGTAAGTGTTCTTGAATATGGCCCTGTACATGGAATCGTAACTCGGTTTTCTTGCATCCTTTTGCCAAATTTCTTGTATATTCATGCTTACCATTCAATTTCTAAGCATTCTGTACTATTTAATTTTATTTCCATGGCTTATAACACTATATCCAAAGCTAGGGTTCGTGTTCTTGTTTTTTAGGTATTTTTGATACAGGCAAAATTAAGACCAACCATGGACATGGTTGTCTTCAGGGAAGGGAGACGAACACAGTGATGTTATCCATTTACATTTATATGGCCTACAACCCATGTTAGGATGGCCCTACGAATTTTGCTACGGACCCAAATCTGCAGGAAATAGACCAGAGTTTTGTTGGAGAAGACGATTAGGTGTCTTCCCCTGATTGGTCTATTTAAATTTCGCGCCACTTTTTTTATTTTCCAGCATAATAATTGAGTTTTGAATATAATAATTGTTTTGTATCCCATTAACAAAAGAACGCGTTGGTTGAGTTGGCAAGCAGGTTAATGCATAGTCCATTGGGACCTGGGTTCGAATCCCAGGTCCCCCAAAACATTTATTTGATTTTTTCTCCAGGTAATTGAGTGTGCTCTCCAAAGCGTTGGACCACCATATGCCTACAAGATCAACCTGCCAGATGGCCTCCAGGCCAGATCTGATGGACAGGAATGAGGGACTATCATATGCCCAAGTCAACAAGCGCACACTGGATGGGAAAAGTCAAAGTAGGCTTGAATGTTAATGGGCCTGGATTGCTGATTTCACCTCCAAATTAGGCCCAGCACCCCCCCCCCCCCCATTTGGTTTATTTCCTTTTCTCCTTATGTTTCTTTCATTTAATTATTTTTATAATTATTATTTATGTCATTAACAAATTAATATTTTTTTCTTAATAAAATCAGAAAACCATAAAAACATTATTTTTATTAATTTAATTATTTTTGTAAATAAATAATTTAATTGACTTAGTTTTTTTAATTAGGTATAATTTTAACATTTTTGCAATAAATTAAAATTAATTAGAATATTAGGTTCTAACAATTTTGACATTTTATTTTATTTTCCTTAAAATATTCAAAACCCCAAAAATATTTTCTATTTAATTAATTAATTAACTTAGGTTTAATTTCATTTAATACAAAAATAAGCAAAAATCTTTTCTTTAATGAAAAAGGGTCAAAACCCTAAAAATGCGCCGATTTAATTTTCTCGCACGCGTATTATTTTTATCCAATAATGTAATTGCTTCGAGAATGTAATAGCTTTTAATTAGGACATTATTTATCGCTTTCTTTTATTTTCGCAATTTAAATTAAAGGGTTGTTTTTGGCGATGTAAATACCTGACGCATTGTAATAGCTTAGATTTAATTTCCCGCAATTTAATTTTCGCACAATATTAACTGTTAGATGTTTGATAACTAGGCAATGCATGACAAGACCAAATATTTAACCTAAAATCAACATAGCTCACCATTGACATGTACAAATAAAATTAACCGAACCAACACACTTGCACATGCGCACTCTTAGGGTACACCTCACTTGGTTGCCTCGAACGTGGTCATTGAGTATAGGAAGTTTTAGAGGTCGCCCTCTTGTCCAAAGATCATAGTTGCCTCGAAACGGTTGCCTCGGAAAAATGATCTAGGATATTAGGGTTACCGCTAAGGCGTCCTAACATTGCTTTAGTGACCACACGTCCCTTAATCGAATTGACCCGAAAACTCTAACGACGGTGCTACCTACTCCTCAATAGTGGGATAGCACTGTCTAAAGGACATTTGTATAGTTTAATTCCTTTATGAGTAGGTAGATGGTTCTTAAGTACTTGCTCCTTTTAAAACAAAACAAAACTTTTCGCACTTACATTCTCTTCAAAACAAAAACTCTTTTCAAACCCACAAACACAAAGAAAATCAAACTTTTGAAAACACAATGAGCAAGTACCTAAGAGCCCGTGGATAACCACGGATAAAAAGGGTGCTAACACCTTCCCTTTCTATAATCTACCTTCCGAACCCGAGAAATATCTCAAAAAGGAATTTTTCTGTGCTTTTGTCCTTTCCTTGTTGGATAAAATAAAAGACGGTGGCGACTGTGATACGGTGGGAGAACTGACTGTGGTTTTGCGTTTGTATTCGCAAATGTTTCGGTTGAGCAAGAGTCGCCACCGACTTTTTATTTTATCCTAAGGAAAGGTTTAAAAAGCACAGCAAAAACCTTTGAGATTTTTTTCTTGGGTTCGGGGAGTAGATTATAGAAAGGGAAGGTATTAGCACCCTTTCTATCCATGGTTATCCATGGGCTCTTAGTTACTTGCTTAGATCACTTGCCTTTTTCCAATTGTTTGAAATGGTGTTTTGTGTGTGTTTGCGTGTTTTGAAAATGTTTTGAAAAGAGGCCAATGTGGTGGCAACCTTTGTAATGATCTATGTTGGGATGTATACAAAGGTGTATGTCTTTTGAAAAGGTTTTCATTTGTTTTTGAAAGTTATTTTGAAAGTGTTGTGAGGTGTGGTTTTAAAAACAGGCAAGTGTTTTTGTTTTGCAAGTTGACAAGTACTTAAGAGCGATCTACCCTAAAGTTCTCAAAGATTTTTGTTATGCTTTTAACCCTTTTAACAATTTTGTTCCACCATTGTATTTGGTGGACAATCTTGTGTTAGGATGTGAAAGGGACAGGCGCGGGTCGTCGTTTAGACCATAATTGCAATGGTGCCAAGTATCTTTGGGCAATTTTTCTTTAAGGGACTTTGATCATTTTAGGCAAAAAAGCGTCATCGAGGGACTATGATCATTTGAGTTATTTGTTTTGCCCAAAGAGACCTAGCATGCAATATGGCCCAATTTTTGAAAGGCAACAAGTGGATGTCACCCTAGGGGTGTTAGTGTGCAAGTGTGTTTTATTGCATACAAGAGTTTTTCTTTGAATTAGGTTTTTCTACTTCATTGATTTTATCTTGCCATACACGTCCTAATTACTAGCAATAAGAAGCGAAAATGTAAAATCCTACGCTATTACAACAATTAGGGGAGGGGGATACACATTTGTACATGGGGGGTTCAACGAGAAAAATAGACAAAAAAGAAAATAGCAAAAAACAAGATATATAGAGAGAGAGAGAGAGAGAGGGAGCCCGCGCGCTGCTGGGAGGTCATCAGAAGTTCTGACTCAGCTCCGCTGCCAGATGATCAACCTGTTAGTGAAACTGGATGAGTCAGAACTTCTGACTCTAGCACCTGCAAAACAGAACCTTGTTAGTGGGGAAATCAGAAGTTCTGATTTCCCTGCGCTGCAAGACAGAAGTTTGTTAGTGGAGAAACCAGAAGTTCTGATTCTGCTGAAAAGGCAATAACTCTCAGAGGTTCTGATATCATTGACAGCAAAACAGGCTTCAGATGTGCTAACGTCAAAGTCAGCACTTGGCTTTTTCCTGTTCTAATCAGAACATCTGCAATCCTATTGTTACTCCACAAAACAGGAAACATACTTGGAACAGATCCAGCAAATACAAAAATGTTTCAGAGGTCAGAATCACCAAGGTCACAGGCAAGTCCTATACTGGCTCAGAACGTTCTGAGGTATGAAAATCCTCAGAACATAAACAGCAATAACATGAATATTTACATTATGTTACTTGAATATGCACAGCTGATGATGCTTAACAGTGTGATGAGGGTCAGCAGGTGCTTACCTGATTGTTTGGAAAAGTTGGTGAGTGAAAGTTTAGCTTTTGGTTCTGGTTCTGGTGGTGTTCTGGACAGATTTGGAAAAGGGGAGGTAAAGGTGTATACGTGTGTAGGGTCAGAAGTTTGGAAAGAGTGTTTTTGGTTTACAGAAAAGAACTGGATATTTGATGAAGTTGAAGGTGAGAAACTCAAAGTTATGAAACAAAGCTGGAGATTTTGGCAGAGTTTCAGAATGCTGTGTTGCTAGGAGTTCTGTTTCTCTCTTAGCAATTTTTCTGTTTCTTTTCTTGAACCCCTTTTTGCAGTGGTGAAGCCTCTCTATTTATAGGCAAAGTTCTTGTGGATGCCTTGAACATTTAAGGCGCCAACAGAGTTTGAATTTGTTCTTTGACAGAAATTCCTGGGAAGTTGTGATAACAGCTATCTTTCAGCCTAGGTTGCAGCAGCAGGCGTAGATTGGGGAGAAGTGACCTCTGAAGTGGGCGGTGGCGTGAAGACCCATGCCAGAATCTGTGCAAAAGCGTTTTCCAAGCCACACGTGAATGCTCAGGAGTGGTTGGAAGCATTAATGGGCATTAAATGGTGACAAGACCTGTCAATACCAACATTCTGGTAATGGAAACCAGCGTTGAATCAGCAGCGTAAACCATGCTCTGCCTTGGCTACCTGTTGTCTTAGTAAGCTCTGGAGATTCTCCTGGTTTTCTGGTACGTTTCTTGGATTTGCTTCTGGACAATCTGGACTTAGAGATTCTGTATCAGTGTAACACCCATTCTTCTGACCTTTCATCTTCTGATTTCAACCTGTTCTGAAGGAGCCTTCAGACTTTCCTGCTTCTCTTGCATTCCTTTAGCAAATTCTGACTGAGCTTGTGTAACTGCTGAAGGGGCATGTTCTGTTTGAGGCTTACATTTTGAACCACGTTTACAACTTCTGATTGAACTGATGTAGCTGCTGAAGAGCCAACTTCTGACCACGCTGAGCCAAGCTTGCAACTTCTGACCGTCTTCATCTGGAATGGGTCCAGAAGTTCTGAAGCGCTGATTTTTCTAAAAACACTTATTTTAGAGAAGCATTCTAAGTACTTAGAATTTGATTGATTTGATTTTTTTTCAAGATAAAAGCGTTGTTTCTGGAGGTCGTGAGATCATCTTGCTCTTGTAAGTGGCTTGCTTGGGCAAAAAGGATAACTCAGGACTTGGATTTGTTTCAGGGGGACTTTGAAAAATCCAAGATGGTTTCCTGAAGAAAGGGAGGGAAAATTTTGGGGTACAACAGTTGCCCCTGTTCAATCTTCTTGAACCTGAAGAGTTAGATTGGCAAGTTTGCCTTTCGCAACTCGAAGGTAAAAGGAGATTAGACACCAGAGTGCCCAGAAATTTGCACTCGCATGTTGGAGTATCAGCGAATGTGACGGCGGGAATGGGCTTATAGATGCCATTTGGAGAGGTGGTGGATAGCGAGATGGGCTTATAGATGCCATCTGGAGATGTGACAGAACTTTGTCGGGAATGGGCTTACAGATGCCATTTGGAAGTGTTGATCGTACAAGAGATTCCTTAGCGAGAACTTTATGTATCTGAGAAAGGCAGATGTTTTCCTGGCTTGTTACAGGTGTTTGATCTTCAATCTCTTTATGAAGATATGCCCTGGCTGGATACAGGTATCGAATCTACAATCGGTGGCTCACAGATGTGCCCTGGCTGGATACAGGAGTTGAATCTGGAAATGGTCGTCAATAGATATGCCCTGGCTGGATATAGGAATCGAATCTTCGAACTCTTCAGACGTGCCCTGGCTAGATACAGGAATCGAGTCTGGAAATATGGTCAACAGATATGCCCTGGCTAGATACAGGAATCGAATCTGGAAATGTGGTCAATAGATATGCCCTGGCTAGATACAGGAATCGAATCTGGAAATGTTGTAGTTGATAGATGTGCCCTGGCTGGATACAGGAATCGAATCTTCGAACTCTTCAGACGTGCCCTGGCTAGATACAGGAATCGAGTCTGGAAATATGGTCAACAGATATGCCCTGGCTAGATACAGGTATCGAATCTGGAATTGTTGTAGTTGAAGATAGTTGTCTTTGGGATTGTCTTTTTCCCTGAAAAGGCAAAACATAAGTTGTATGCAATGTCATGATGTATGATATGCATGATGTTTTAATATGATACAGCGTTGTATGTACTTTATCATGTATGTAAGTGAAATGTTTATGAATGTGTTTTCGTCTTAGGAAAATAAATCCTTGACAATCGGCCGGGGAATTGTTTTATGGAAGAGATATTCTGCTGAAGTTTTTGATGAGAGGCCTGCTGAGGACGACTTTAATGATGAATTCCGCTGGGGATACTGATGATAAACTCCGTTGGGGATACCAAAGATAAACTCCGCTGGGGATTGAAAGATAAACTCCGCTGGGGGTTGAAAGAACTTTGTTGAGGGCGATCTTCCGTGGCGATTAGCTGAGGATATCCCAGTTATAAGCCCTTGTGAGGAATAACTCTGAATAAAGTTCGGGAGAGACGTCCGTATTCTGCAGGGAACAAGCTTCCAGAATCTACTGGGGATAAGCTTTAAGACCTGCCGGGGAAAGTTGTGCCTTTTCAGGATCGACGGGGAATCAACTCAGCTTGGGGAGAGTATTGCTGAATCTTGTCTTACTCTGCGGGGCGTTGAGATGATTTGGTCACATTCTTCAGTCGAATCTACCTTGGTACCTTGGCGGACAAAGCAAACAGACTGCATCAGACAACCTTACATTGCACTTGTTTCTGATGTCACCTGTAATTGATCTTTTGCAAACATTTATAAATTAGCAATTTAATGTCAAATGCATATATCAAAAATGAACATTGGACGTTCTTCGCAGGACAAAACAGAAAAAGGAAAAAAACAATGGCAACTTATATGGACAAGTGAATTTGTATTGATTTGAACTTTGCCTGTGAATAGGCGTTTCTGTGCAAGAAGCTGACATCCTAGTAAGAGGATGCCGCCGAATAATCACAGAGTTTACAATTTTTGGAAAGAAAACAAAACAGCTATGTGAACGATCCCACTGGGTTCCAACTCTGCTATCGCCTTTATATCCCCAAGCGTCTCATCGCTTTGCTGCCTAGTTGAAGATGAAGCTGATTGGTCGATGCCGAATTCCGGATGCGAAGTGATCCAATGAGACATAGTGTTACACTTTATCCCTAACTTTGCCTGGACCGCCCTTTCGGGTTTTCAGTCCACCGGGATACCCATTTTTGCCCAAGTCGCCCTTTCGGGTTTTCAACTTGCCGGGTGTAAAAATTTTTTCATTTCATCCCTTATTTTGCCCGAACCCTTTTGGTTCGCCGGGAAGCCCTTATTTTTGCCTAGGTATGTCAACCTAGCGGGTCTTTTATTCATGCGTAGTATCTTTTCACTATGTCTGCATTGGCGGGGTGAGGGAGGTCGTCACCATCCATGGTGGTTAGGATCATGGCTCCTCCTGAGAAAACATGTTTAACCACAAATGGCCCTTCGTAAGTAGGGGTCCATTTGCCCCGGGGATCACTTTGAGGAAGGATGATGCGCTTGATTACCAAGTCTCCGACCTGATACTCTTGTGATCTGACCCTCTTGTTAAATGCCCTGATCATTCGTTTTTGATACGTTTGACCATGACAGATAGCGGTGAGCCTCTTTTCGTCAATCAGGTTTAATTGATCAAGTCGAGTCTGGATCCAGTCATCTTCATTTAAGTCTGCATCTTTCATTATCCGGAGAGAAGTTATCTGGACTTCAATGGGCAAGACTGCCTCCATGCCATAGACCAAGGAGAAAGGAGTTGCCCCGGTTGACGTCCTCGCTGAGGTACGGTACCCGTGAAGAGAAAACGGTAACATCTCGTGCCAATCTTTATAGGTCACTGTCATCTTCTGCACAATTTTCTTAATATTCTTATTAGCTGCTTCTACAGCCCCATTCATCTTTGGCCGGTAGGGAGAAGAATTGTGGTGTTGTATCTTGAATTGTTTGTAGAGTTCAGTGATCATTTTGTTATTGAGGTTGGTACCATTGTCCGTGATGATTCTTTCTAGGACACCGTACCGACAGATCAGGTTATGCCGGATGAAACGTGTCACGACGCTCTTGGTTACCGTCGCGTAGGAAGCTGCCTCAAACCACTTTGTGAAGTAATCGATCGCTACTAAGATGAAGCGATGCCCATTGGATGCCGTCGGTCGGATCTCACCGATCATATCAATGCCCCACATTGCAAAAGGCCAAGGTGCTGTCAGGACGTTCAGAGGAACGGGAGGAATATGCACCTTGTCAGCATAGATTTGGCATTTGTGACAAGTTCGAGAGTGTTGGTAACAATCGGCTTCCATTATGGGCCAGAAATACCCTGCTCGAAGGATTTTCTTTGCCATGGTGTGTCCACTGGAATGTGTCCCAAATGTACCTTCATGCAGTTCTATCATGATCTTCTCTGCTTCAGCCTTATCCACACAACGTAGTAGAGTTGAATCATGGTTCCGTTTGTAGAGGATGCCGTTGCTGAGGAAGAATTTTGCCGCAAACCTCCTCATGAACTTCTTGTCATTGACAGATGCACCTTCAGGGTATTCCTGAGCTTCTAAGTACCTTTTCACCTCATGATACCAGGGTTTTCCAGTTGCCTTCTCGGCCTCGAGGTCGCAGCAGTATGCCGGTTCGTCCAACTTCCAGATAATGATCCGGGAAGCCTCATTGTCCCATTTAACTTTGAACATTGAAGACATCGTAGCCAGTGCGTCCGCTAGCTGATTCTCCTCTCTTGGGAAGTGCTCAAAAGTTATTTCTTCAAAGTGGGGAAGCAAGGTTGACACATACTCCTTGTAAGGAATAAGATTTGGGTGTTTCGTATCCCACTCGCCTTTGATCTGATTGATCACGAGAGCGGAATCTCCGAAGACACTCAGGAATTTGATCCTTAAATCGATTGCAGCTTGTAGACCCATGATACATGCCTCATATTCTGCCATGTTGTTGGTGCAGTTGAAACATAATCGGGCGGTGAGTGGAGTATGCGTTCCTTTGGGAGATATGATTATAGCGCCGACGCCGTTACCCAAAGCATTGGAGGCTCCGTCAAAATGCATAGACCATCGGGATCCTTCCTCAGGTCCTTCATCCGGTCCAGGTATTTCACAGTCAGTTACCACCATGATGTCTTCGTCTGGAAAATCAAAGTTCAATGATTGGTAATCGTCCACAGGTTGGTGTGCCAAATGATCTGCCAGTACACTTCCTTTAATTGCTTTATGAGTTGTATACTGGATATCATATTCTGTCAAGATCATTTGCCATCTCGCTATTCTACCAGACAGAGCGGGCTTTTCGAATATGTACTTGATGGGATCCATTTTTGAAATCAATAGAGTAGTGTGAGTCAGCATATATTGTCTCAGCCGGCGAGTAGCCCATACTAGAGCGCAGCAAGTTTTCTCAAGCAGTGAGTAACGAGACTCACAATCGGTAAACTTTTTGCTCAAGTAATAAATAGCGTGCTCTTTTCGGCCAGACTCGTCATGCTGTCCCAGCACACACCCCATTGAATTGTCAAGTACTGTCAAATATAGTATCAGAGGTCTTCCTTCCACTGGAGGCATAAGGATGGGTGGCTCTTGGAGATATTCCTTTATCTTTTCAAAGGCAGCCTGACATTCATCGTTCCATCGTACTACTTGATCTTTCTTCAGTAATTTGAAGATTGGCTCACAGGTAGCAGTTAGATGTGAGATGAATCGGGCAATGTAATTCAGTCGTCCTAGGAAGCCTCTGACTTCTTTCTCTGTCTTTGGAGTTGGCATCTCTTGTATGGCTTTCACTTTGGCAGGGTCCACCTGGATACCTTTATCACTTACAATGAAACCCAGCAATTTTTCGGACCTCACCCCAAAGGTGCATTTGTTGGGATTCAACCTCAGTTTATATAACTTCAGTCGGTCAAATAGCTTCCTCAGATGATCAAGGTGCTCCTCCTCAGTTTGAGACCTTGCAATCATGTCATCAACGTATACCTCAATCTCATGATGGATCATATCATGCAATAAAGCAACCATGGCACGTTGATAGGTTGCCCCAGCATTTTTTAATCCGAACGGCATGACTTTGTAACAGAAGGTGCCCCACTGAGTTACAAAGGTAGTCTTTTCCATATCTTCCGGGGCCATCTTGATCTGATTATACCCTGAAAAACCATCCATTAAAGAGAAAACCTTGTGTTGAGCAGTATTGTCAACAAGAACGTCGATGTGAGGTAAGGGGAAGTCATCCTTGGGGCTTGCCCTGTTTAAATCCCTGTAGTCAACACACATTCTGACTTTACCGTCCTTCTTCGGCACTGGCACCACATTGGCAACCCACTGAGGGTAAGAAGTTACTGCTAGAAATCCGGCATCGAATTGCTTCATAACCTCGGCCTTGATCTTTTCAGACATCTCTGGGCGCATGCGGCGAACCTTTTGCTTTACCGGAGGGCAGTCTTCCTTAGTCGACAGGTGATGAACTACAATGTCGGCATCCAAACCAGGCATGTCTTCATAGGACCAAGCAAATATCTCCGTGTAATCCTGTAGCATCTGGATCAATCGTTGCTTCACGCTGAGCTCTAGATTAGCCCCAATCTTGATCTCTTTCCTATCTGCCTCAGTACCCAGGTTAATTGTTTCCACCGGCTCTTCATGTGGTTGAATAGCCCTCTCTTCCTGGAGTAGCAGTCTTGCGAGTTCACCAGGCACTTCGCAATCATCTTCACCTTCGTCTTCAGCCAAGTTGATCGGATTCTCGAAGTCATAACTGGCGGTAGCAGAGCTGTTACCAGTGAGATCCAGAGTGGATTGAAACCTGTATAAGTGAGTGTGTGTAAATATAGCTGTTTTGCAATATATAACACAGATAGAAAAAGAGCACAAGATTTGAAATGCAACAAACGTCCAATGTTTTGATTGATGATATATGGAAATGTCATACAAAAAGCCCTCACAAACGGAGCTACGATGCCCCGGGTAGGACACCGAGCCAATAAAAGTTTCAACACATTGTTTGTTACAAATTGAAAATCAAAAGAAATAATTACTGCGTGACAAACGTGATAGGTGTAAAATCCTTTGCCGTCCAGTTGCTTGGTCCGTTGCTGGCAGTCGGGTAGATCCAACTGTCAAACTCTGCTTCCTCTACATCCTCCTCAATAGCATTCACCCTTGGACTGGTGATAAACACTGGAGTCTTTCTGATCTTTTCCTTGCGCACAGCCCTCTGAGCCTCTGCAGTAAAGCCCAGCCCGAACTTGTCGTTCTTTTGAGTGAAGTCAGGAAGCTGACCCCAGTTCGCACAATTGCCTTTCTCGATTACAGCCCGGGCATCCTTCAAAGATGCCATCTTCAACAGGAAGTCTTCTTCAGCCACTGCTTCAGCTGATGCCAAAATTGGAGGTACTTCCTCAAAATGCTGAAAGGGGGTTTCAATAAACTCCCCGTCCATCTCGATATACCGGAATGAATTCAAGTGACTAACCATGTATTCCTCCTCACCCTGCACGGTAACAATCTTCCCTTTGACAGGGTATTTGAGTTTTTGGTGTAGAGTGGAGGTTACGGCCCCAGCTTTGTGAATCCAGGGTCGACCCAATAAGCAGGAGTAAGATGGACGAATATCCATTACATAGAACGTTGAGTCGAAAACTTGGGAACCCACACGAATAGGAATGTTTACTTCACCGTGCACCATCCTCTTAGAACCGTCGAAGGCTCTAACAATGATGTTACTAGGTTTCAACTCCAAACCTTCACAATCCAAGCGATCCAATGCCTTCTTAGGCAAAACATTCAGGGAAGAGCCGATATCCACTAATACGTGTGCGAGAGTAGTGCCCCTGCATTCTATGGAAACATGCAGGGCATCATTGTGATTTTTCCCTTTGGGGGTGAGGTCAGCATCCGAGAACCCCAATCCATTGTCAGCTGTCAGATTAGCCACACAGTCAGTGAATTGATCCGCGGAGGTCTCTTGCGGCATATGGGCCGTTTTCAGAAATGAAATCAGGGCTTTTGCATGAGCCTCTGAGCATAGCAGCAATGATAGCATAGAGATTTTGGAGGGAGTATGCCCCAACTATTCAACAACGTTAAAGTCACTCTTTTTGATGATTTTAAGAATTTCCTCCATTTCTTGTTGGGAGGCTTCTATAGTAGTCTTTTTTGGTGCCTCCGTCCTGGCAGGCAAATCGGTAGCAACTTCTTTGCCCTGGGTATCAGAGGACCCGGCGGCAGTAGTAGACACAGGAACTTGAACTGGAACATGCACACTCACGGGTGTGATGGTGAGAGGTTTTCGGATAACTGGCGGTGCAATGTCAGGCGAGAAGAGCCTGCCACTGCGAGTAATCTTGGCGGGACCAGTGATGTTACTGATACTGGTATTGGTGCTGAACTCCTGCTTCACCCCAAGCACATACACGTCGGCTCCATAATGCCATGGGACCGCTTTATCAGACTCATAGGGGAGAGGTCCCGGAACAGTAATAGTAATGGGTGCAACAGACATAATTCGGACTGGTTTCTTCACGGGAGCTTTGGCAGGATTGTAAATTGTGACAACAGATATTTCTTCAACGGAAACAAACGGAACAGCAGCTTTCTTGAACAGAATTTCCTTGCTATCCATCAGGCTTTGGATGCCTGATTTCAGCAGTGGACAACCGGTAGGGATAACAGCACACAGGAGGCAACCCTTACTACAACCCAGAAATAAACCGGCTAGTAGCAAGTCCCTCTTAACAGTCAACAGAGGGGTAGCAACATCATTCAATGAAACAGCATATAACTCTTCTTCAATGGCATTTACTCTATGTGGGGCATAGGAGCAGTTACAACATTCGGTTTTTCAGGCGCTTAAAACTGAATTTCCTTTGCGTCGATAAGATCTTGCACTTTGTTTCTCAAGGCCCAGCAATCATCAGTAGTATGCCCGGGGCTATCAGAATGATAAGCACAATGGGCATTTGGGTTATACTTAGGAGATGCAGTATTAACGACCTTAGGAGCTTCTTTGGTGGTCACCAGGTTGGTTGATAACAGTTGGGGTAAAATTTGTGACAAGGTCATACTCAACCGAGTATACTGTCTCTTGGGTCTTTCACCTCTTTGTTGATTGTACTGCTGAGGAGCAGCAACAGGTTTTGAAATGACCAGAGCATTGACGGCTTGGCGACTTTCTGGCTTGACTTGTCTTCTAGGACCATAGACGGCACTTGCTTCCTTCTTAAAAGGCCTCTTCTCAGTACTTGCAGCAACACCCTTCTGAATCTTTCCTGACTTGATGCCAGCTTCTATTCTTTCGCCTGTTAAGATCAAATCCGTAAACCCCGCGGAAGAGTTACCAATTAGATGATTGAAAAATGGCCCAGATAGGGTCCCAAGAAACATATCAACGAGCTCACGATCGGTTAAAGGAGGCTGCACCCTGCCAGCCAAATCCCTCCATTTTTGTGCATATTCTTTGAATCCCTCACTTGTTCCTAGTGACATACCCTGAAGTTGGGTACGAGTAGGAGCAAGATCAGAATTATATTGGTATTGTTTGTAAAAAGCGGTGGCCAAATCCTCCCAATTTCTGACACTGGTTCCTTCTAGCTGATAAAACCACTCCAACTGAGCTCCCGAAAGGTTGTCTTAAAAGAAATGAATCCAAAGATTCTTATCTGCCGTATAGGGTTGAATCTTTCTCACGTAGGACCTGAGATGCATTTTGGGACAGGACAGCCCATCATACCTCACAAACACTGGCACTTTGAATTTTGGGGGAATCACAATCCCGGCAACCAAACCCAAGTCTTCAAAATCCAAACCCGGTACTCTTTGTAGCTCCATGGCGGCCAACCTGTCTTCTAGCCCTTTGTATTTATCATCAGCTGGAGGGTATTATTGATCGGTATAATCTTCATCCTCTTCGACCTCCTCCTCTTCCGCATCAGACTCGGAAGGTACCGCAGCCCCACCTCCTTTGCTGGTTCCTTCATCAGAGATAGGAGGAAATTCAAGCACTCTCTGAGCTTCTCCGTCAAATCTTCTCCCCAAAGTAGCCACCCCGATTCTCTTTTTCTTCTTTTTCACTGGGTATTTGTTCCCCAATTGAGTCTTGATATCCTCCTGACCCTTAGCCAAGGTCATCAGGAGTTGCTGGAACTGTGCATTCTGAGCTTGTAGGTCTTTGACTGTTTGCTCGAGATCCATCCTACTGACATAAACAGCAGATAGATAAGGAAACTTGGAGTGAGACATGCTTATGCACATGATGAATGGTATGCTTATGTATGCAATGCATTCAAGGATTTAGGACATTCAAAATTGTTTCAGACAAAGAAGAACACACGTCATATTAATAAGAAGAAATTTGTTAGTACATAAATGCCCCATGGGCCAAATATTACAAAATAACTTCTCAAGGTAAAAAGACATTGCGCATCCTCTTTGGTGCGATGTAGGTGTTGAGGGCCTCTTGCTCATGGAGTCGGCGGGTAAGCTCTAGAACCTTCTTCTCACTGGCGTAGAAGCTAGCTTCAAAAGTATTTCGTTCCTCCTTGAGCTGAATCCAACTTTTCTGCATTTCCTCCCATGATGTAGGCATGTCTGGATGTAGGATGGTGTAGGGAACCTCTCCTTCATTGACGGGCTCTTTAATCACAGGGAGAATATGAGGATAAGGCATCATCAAACTTTGGGCTCGGGCTCGTACCCACTTGAGATAAGGCTCAAGAGGGATGGAGTTCTTGTGTCCCAGAGTCTTGCTGTCAACCTTGTTGAGTTTTCCCCAAGCTTTGATGAATCTTTGGCGAAGTCCTTGTGCATCGTTGTCAAAGTCAAACACTAGGTCAGGAATCAACATGTCATGAGGACCATCCCTCCGTGCATATCCAAACTGTCTCAAAGCTAGGCAAGGGTTGTAGGTGATACCTCCTCTAATTCCAAGTAAAGGAACATTAGGAAATTCTCCGCAACGATCGATGATGATGACATTTTCTATGGACCGAGAACACCAATGTACATCAGAGTGAGTAAGAGTCATCAACCGTCGGGACCACCTTGAGCCTTGGTCGTTCTTCAAGACAGATTGTGGAAGGTGCGAAATAAACCACCTTGCAAGGAGAGGAGTACAACACATGAGAACACCCCTCTTTCTCACTGTTCGTGTGTAAAATGAGTGAAGGATGTCCCCAAGCAATGTTGGTATTGGATTCCTGGACAAGAAGATTTTGACGGCGTTGACATCTACCAATTGGTCGGGATTTGGGAACAAGACCAACCCATAGATAAGGAGTGCCACAATTTCTTCAAAGGCTTGTAGGTCCAATGAGTTCCAACATTCTTGTGCCTTCTCAAACAAGAATTTTGCTAAGAATCCTTTGACGCCGCTTCTGGTTTCCCAATGCCCCTTGATGTCGGATGGTTGTAGATGTAATGCTCGAGTAACATCTTCCGGCTTTGGTTCCTTTTCCGTACCGTTGAAGGGTAGTTGATTAAGGATAGGAATTCTTAGGAGTTGAGAAAACTCCTCCAAAGTGGGCACCAACTGGTAATCGGGGAAAGTGAAACAGTGGTGAAGAGGGTCAAAGAACTGGAATAGCACTTTTATCATGTCTTCTTCAATGTTGGTGTTGACTAGGCTGAGCAGTCTATCGTGTCTTTCATTGAAGGACGAGCTTTCCAGAATTCTTGAGGTGAGCTCCTTGAGTTGAGGAGAGATTCTCACAAGGTTGACTTGAATGGTTTTTCTGCGAGGAACTTCCATGACCTACAAAACAGGAACAAAGATGAAGATCCAAAACCCTTGAAATGGTTAGCGAATGCATATGATGTTTTATGATGTCCATGATGTATGCACAACACATATGTACAAGCAATTCACACCAAACCCTAGTTTCAGGCTTGCATGAGGTTTCATAGGTAAGTACCCTCTTGAGTGTAGTTGGCTTAAAAACCTGTCCTATAAATAGTAACCGGGTTCTAAGGAACTCAATATCACGGGATTGTTTTCATTGTTCATTGTTTTGGTTTAACCACTTAACTAGCGACCAAAATATTCCAAGAAAACAACCCTCAATGAGTGTAGTATCGAGTATCTACCAACTTCGGACTGCACCAAAGCCGGTCATCTCACTACCCCTAATAAAAGGCCAAGATGGTCAAGTAAGGTTCTAGGTCATTAGTGCTTAGTGACATCTCTCAGCGGCCCCGTACTCTCCTTGATTGAACTCAAGGGTTACCGGTACTCACAAATATGTCGCACTAATATAGCTATTGCTTCGACCGTGTCGGTATACCCCGCACAGTTTCCACAACGTATTGCTATCTATGAATGTTTCCCAGAATCTGGGTGTAGAATTGCAAACTCAAACAATAGAGCCAAGATATAAAGCAAACAATTCAAACAATTAGTCATGCAAGAGGGTGATCTAAGCCCTAAGGTTACTCCACTTTTAAAACATGATCCCCAGCAGAGTCGCCAGTTCTGTGATACGGTGGGAGAACTGACTGTGTTTTTGCGTTTGTATTCGCAAATGTTTCGGTTGAGCAAGAGTCGCCACCGACTTTTTATTTTATCCTAAGGAAAGGTTTAAAAAGCACAGCAAAAACCTTTGAGATTTTTTTCTTGGGTTCGGGGAGTAGATTATAGAAAGGGAAGGTATTAGCACCCTTTCTATCCATGGTTATCCATGGGCTCTTAGTTACTTGCTTAGATCACTTGCCTTTTTCCAATTGTTTGAAATGGTGCTTTGTGTGTGTGTGCGTGTTTTGAAAATGTTTTGAAAAGAGGCCAATGTGGTGGCAACCTTTGTAATGATCCATGTTGGGATGTATACAAAGGTGTATGTCTTTTGAAAAGGTTTTCATTTGTTTTTGAAAGTTATTTTGAAAGTGTTGTGAGGTGTGGTTTTAAAAACAGGCAAGTGTTTTTGTTTTACAAGTTGACAAGTACTTAAGAGCGATCTGCCCTAAAGTTCTCAAAGATTTTTGTTATGCTTTTAACCCTTTTAACAATTTTGTTCCACCATTGTATTTGGTGGACAATCTTGTGTTAGGATGTGAAAGGGACAGGCGCGGGTCGTCGTTTAGACCATAATTGCAATGGTGCCAAGTATCTTTGGGCAATTTTTCTTTAAGGGACTTTGATCATTTTAGGCAAAAAAGCTTCATCGAGGGACTATGATCATTTGAGTTATTTGTTTTGCCCAAAGAGACCTAGCATGCAATATGGCCCAATTTTTGAAAGGCAACAAGTGGATGTAACCCTAGGGGTGTTAGTGTGCAAGTGTGTTTTATTGCATACAAGAGTTTTTCTTTGAATTAGGTTTTTCTACTTCATTGATTTTATCTTGCCATACACGTCCTAATTACTAGCAATAAGAAGCGGAAATGTAAAATCCTACGCTATTACAACAATTAGGGGAGGGGATACACATTTGTACATGGGGGGTTCAACGAGAAAAATAGACAAAAAAGAAAATAGCAAAAAACAAGATATATAGAGAGAGAGAGGGAGCCCGCGCGCTGTTGGGAGGTCATCAGAAGTTCTGACTCAGCTCCGCTGCCAGATGATCAACCTGTTAGTGAAACTGGATGAGTCAGAACTTATGACTCTAGCACCTGCAAAACAGAACCTTGTTAGTGGGGAAATCAGAAGTTATGATTTCCCTGCGCTGCAAGACAGAAGTTTGTTAGTGGAGAAACCAGAAGTTCTGATTCTGCTGAAAAGGCAATAACTCTCAGAGGTTCTGATATCATTGACAGCAAAACAGGCTTCAGATGTGCTAACGTCAAAGTCAGCACTTGGCTTTTTCCTGTTCTAATCAGAACATCTGCAATCCTGTTGTTACTCCACAAAACAGGAAACATACTTGGAACAGATCCAGCAAATACAAAAATGTTTCAGAGGTCAGAATCACCAAGGTCACAGGCAAGTCCTATACTGGCTCAGAATGTTCTGAGGTATGAAAATCCTCAGAACATAAACAACAATAACATGAATATTTACATTATGTTACTTGAATATGCACAGCTGATGATGCTTAACAGTGTGATGAGGGTCAGCAGGTGCTTACCTGACTGTTTGGAAAAGTTGGTGAGTGAAAGTTTAGCTTTTGGTTCTGGTTTTGGTGGTGTTCTGGACAGATTTGGAAAAGGGGAGGTAAAGGTGTATACGTGTGTAGGGTCAGAAGTTTGGAAAGAGTGTTTTTGGTTTACAGAAAAGAACTGGATATTTTATGAAGTTGAAGGTGAGAAACTCAAAGTTATGAAACAAAGCTTGAGATTTTGGCAGAGTTTCAGAATGCTGTGTTGCTAGGAGTTCTGTTTCTCTCTTAGCAATTTTTTTGTTTCTTTTCTTGAACCCCTTTTTGCAGTGGTGAAGCCTCTCTATTTATAGGCAAAGTTCTTGTGGATGCCTTGAACATTTAAGGCGCCAACAGAGTTTGAATTTGTTCTTTGACAGAAATTCCTGGGAAGTTGTGATAACAGCTATCTTTCAGCCTAGGTTGCAGCAGCAGGCGTAGATTGGGGAGAAGTGACCTCTGAAGTGGGCGGTGGCGTGAAGACCCATGCCAGAATCTGTGCAAAAGCATTTTCCAAGCCACACGTGAATGCTCAGGAGTGGTTGGAAGCATTAATGGGCATTAAATGGTGATAAGACCTGTCAATACCAACATTCTGGTAATGGAAACCAGCGTTGAATCAGCAACGTAAACCATGCTCTGGCCTTGGCTACCTGTTGTCTTAGTAAGCTCTGGAGATTCTCCTGGTTTTCTGGTACGTTTCTTGGATTTGCTTCTGGATAATCTGGACTTAGAGATTCTGTATCAGTGTAACACCCATTCTTCTGACCTTTCATCTTTTGATTTCAACCTGTTCTGAAGGAGCCTTCAGACTTTCCTGCTTCTCTTGCATTCCTTTAGCAAATTCTAACTGAGCTTGTGTAACTGCTGAAGGGGCATGTTCTGTTTGAGGCTTACATTCTGAACCACGTTTACAACTTCTGATTGAACTGATGTAGCTGCTGAAGAGCCAACTTCTGACCACGCTGAGCCAAGCTTGCAACTTCTGACCGTCTTCATCTGGAATGGGTCCAGAAGTTCTGAAGCGCTGATTTTTCTAAAAACACTTATTTTAGAGAAGCATTCTAAGTACTTAGAATTTGATTGATTTGATTTTTTTTCAAGATAAAAGCGTTGTTTCTGGAGGTCGTGAGATCATCTTGCTCTTGTAAGTGGCTTGCTTGGGCAAAAAGGATAACTCAGGACTTGGATTTGTTTCAGGGGGACTTTGAAAAATCCAAGATGGTTTCCTGAAGAAAGGGAGGGCAAATTTTTGGGTACAACAGCGACTCTTGCTTACCGTGACATTTTGCGAAAACAAACGCGAACCAGCATTCCAAAACAGTCAGTTCTCATTCCCACCGATCACAGAACTGGCGACTCTGCTGTGGAATATTATTATAAGTGAGGTGTACCTTAGGATTAGATCATTATGTTTTCAATTGTATGCTTTGTATGCTTTAATTTTGTGGGCTTGTATCGGAGTTCTATAGATCCTAACCCGGATCTGGGGATAGCCTTTAGGTAAGTAGCAATAAACTGTGAGGGATATGTACGGCGTAGACCGATACGGATGAAGCAGTAGCTATGTTGGTGTGGCACTTTAGTCCATACCGATATCCCTTGTGGTCGAACGAGGAGAATATGGGTCTTCTAAGGGGTCATTAAGCACCAACTGACCTTAGAACCTTAAATTGACCAACTTGGCCATAGAACAGTAGCAGTATGCTACACTCATTGAGACTAAACTCTCGCGATGATTTCGGCCGCAAGAAAAGGTTGCTAAACTGGAATTATGACTGATTGAGGGTAGTCAGTGATATTGAGATCCTATAGAACTCGGTTACTATTTTTAGGACAGGTTTAAACCAACTGAACTGAAAGAGGGTAGTACTTAAGCTCCATGCCAACCTGAAATCTAAGGGCTCTCAGTGTGACTTGTGTGCCTTTACCATGTTTGCTTTTTGTGGATACTTGTGGTGTGCTTATTATCATGACATCATGACATCATAACATTGCATACATCTTACATAAGGACTAACCTATTTCAAAGACAAGAGGGTTTCACTTTTGCTCTGTTTTGTAGGTCATCATGATGCCTATGCGTAAGAATACTATCCGGATCAAACTTGTCCAGGTACCTACCTTGCTTAAAGAGTTGGTTGCCAAGATGCCTGACACTACTTCCTTCACCAGGAGGCATGGTTCTCTTCTCAGTTTGGTCACCTCCAAATTGGACGAGCAGATGATGAGTGTCCTGGTCCAATTCTATGATCCGTTGTACCACTGTTTTACTTTCCAAGACTTCCAGCTGGTTCCCAACCTAGAAGAGTTCTCTGAGCTGCTCGGTATCTCTGTTTTGGAGCAGACCCCGTTTACTGGTTGGGAGAAGACTCTTAGGCCCAAAGAGATTGCTGCAGCCCTTCATTTGACTAAAGAGGAGGTAATGGATAATTGGGAGACTAGGAGTGGAGCAAAGGGCTTTCTGACTAAGTTTTTGGTTGGCAAGGCTAATTACTTCTGGGATAGCCTAGACTTCAAGGCATTCGAAGATATTCTGGCTCTTCTGATTTATGGCCTGGTATTGTTTCCGAATCCTGACACTTTTGTTGATGTGAATGCCATAAAGATCTTCATCTCTCAGAACCCGGTACCCACTCTCTTGGGTGACATCCTTCATCAGCTCTATGCTCGTACTGCCCGAAAGCAGGGAACCTTGATGTGATGTTCTCCTTTATTTTCGAGGTGGTTTATTTCGCACCTCCCTAAGTCAGTATTGAAGAACAAAGAAGGAATCGGTTGGGCTTATAGGGTGATGTCTCTTTCTCATAATGACATTATCTGGACTCTCAAAGGTATGGATGAGGTGACTATAATTGATCGTTGTGGAGAGTATCCTAATGTTCCATTGATAGGAACCCATGGAGGAATTTCTTACAACCCATGCTTAGCTCTCCATCAGTTTGGAAGAGCCAGAAGAGAAGGGCCTCATGAGATGTTAATGCCTCACATCATCTTTGATTTTCAAGGGGATAGTGACTAGCAGCGTCGCAGATTCATAAGGGCTTGGGACAGAGTTCACCAATCTGATCCACATGAGCTGGGCCCAAAGACTTCTCTGCCAATGGAGCCATATCTCATATGGGTCTGCATCCATGCCCAGAAGCTAGGTATGCCATATGAAGTTGTCCGGCCTGTCACTCTTGAAGTTGCTAATGAAGAAGGAGTTCTTCCAACCATTCTCCATCCTTATATGCCCACTGACATTGGGGCACTGAAGAGGTCTTGGATGCAGTTAAGGGATGAACGGGATTCTTACTGAGAGAAGTTCAACGAGCAAGAGCAAAAGATCCCGAAGCTGACTAGGCAGCTGGAGAACAAGCGGATTCTTAACGATTATGTCCGCACTGATAAGAAGAGACCATGGGAGCATTGATGGACCTTTGATGATTTCCTTTACAGTTTTTATTTACTTTTCAGTATTTCCATTCTTGTAACGCCTTAAGGGCAATTTGTTGAACAATTTAAATTTTGAAGTTTAAATCTAATAAAGTGTGTTTCCTTTCTTGCTTACAAATTTGAATCCTGATTGTCTTTGGAATCATAAATCATACGCATTTCATCTCATGCACTTCATAAACAGGTACCCTTTTACAGGTCTCTTATCTTCTTCGTTGGTTATTTCAGCAATCATCATGTCTACTGAACCTTCAACTGAGCAAGCTATCAAGGCTCTCCAGGCCCAGAATACCCAATTTCAAGAGTTACTCATGAATCTAGCCAAGGGTCAGCAGGACCTGAAGACCTTGATTCTGAAGGAGAAAAAGAAGAAGAAGAAGAAGAGGACAGTCTTGTTCAACACTGGTCCTAGGTTTGGAAACAGGCTACGGGATGAAGTTGATCTGACCACCTCATCTGGAGGGAAAGATAGTCCACAAGAAAGGAGGGCTCCTAGCCTTGTGGTCTCCGACAACAAGACGGACTACGATGAAGAACAGTATCCTCCTGCTGAGGATAAGTACAAACATCTGGAAGACCGTTTGAGTGCTATGGAAATTCAGAAGGTGCCCGGTCTGGACTTCGGAGATCTAGGTCTATCATCTGGGGTGGTGATTCCCCATAAATCAAGGCACCAGCCTTTGCCAAGTATGACGGAGTTTCCTGTCCGAAGCTGCACCTCCGGTCATATGTGAGGAAGATCCAGCCTTACAATGCTGATAAGAACTTATGGATCCATTTCTTTCAAGACAGTCTCTCAGGGATTCAGCTTGAGTGGTTTTATCAGTTAGACGGAGTCGGTATTCACAGTTGGGAAGATTTGGCTACTGCATTCTACAGGCAGTATCAGTACAACTCCGACCTCGCTCCTACGCGTACCCAACTCCAGGGTATGCCAATGAGAATGGGTGAAGGATTTAAAGATTATGCTCAGAAGTGGAGAGACCTTGATGGAAGGGTGCAACCACCTTTGGCTGATCGTGAGCTTGTTGACATGTTTCTGGGGACCCTGTCTGGTCCATTCTTTAACCATCTGATTGGAAGCTCTTTAGCTGGGTTTACAGATCTTATTTTAACTGGTGAGAGGATCGAGGCTGGTATTAGGGCTGGGAAGATACAGAAGGGTGCCTCATCGAGCACCGAGAAGAAGCCGTTTAAGAAAGAGTCCAGTGTTGTATACAGTGCAAGAAGACAAAGTAGACCTGAACACCACCAAGCTGTTAATGCGGTTGTTATTTCAAAACCTGCTGGTACTCCTCAGTACAACCATCAACAAAAGGACAAGAGACCTAAGAGGCAATTCACTCGTCTCAGCATGACCTTATCTCAGATTCTGCCACAATTGCTAAAGACTAATCTGGTGACTCTAAGGGAAGCCCCAAAGAATTCAAATACAATGTCACCAAGGTATAACCCTAACGCCCATTGTGCTTATCACTCCGATAGCCCGGGGCATAATACAGATGATTGTTGGGCTTTGAAGAACAAGATACAAGACTTAATTGATGCAAAAGAGATTGAGTTCGAGGCGCCCGAAAGGCCTAATGTCGTGACTGCTCCCATGCCCAAACATGGAGTGAATGATGTAGAGGAAGACTTGTTTGTAGTTTCTGTGGATGACATTGTTACCCCTCTGATGACTGTCAAGAAGAACCCGTTGCTAGCCGGTTTATTTTCGGGCTGTGACGAAGGTTGCCATATGTGTTCTGTTTTACCTACCGGTTGCCCATTCCTGAAGTCAGGTATCCAAAACCTGATGGATAGTAATGAGATCCTTTTTGAGAAGACTATTGTTCCTTCCATTCCTACTGAAGAAGTCGCCATCATTACCATTTTCGACAATTCTTCCAAGGCTCCCTCGAGGAAGTCTGTTAGAATTACATCTGTTCCGAAAATCGCACCTGTGATTATCACTATTCCGGGGGCCATCCCCTACACCTCTGACAAAGCTGTCCCTTGGCACTATGGGGATGATGTTTATTTTCATGGAGTTAAGCAAGAGTTGGATGCTGATACTGACATCAGCAACACTACTGGACCTGCTAAAGTCACCCGCAGCGGAAGACTTTTCTCACCTGATATTGCTCCACCAACAGCTTGAACACCTGTTGTCATTACACCTGCAAGTGTACCTACTACCATTCCTGATCAAGTTCCTAGTCCTACCCCTGTCGCCGAGTCATCTGACGCTCAGGGAAAAGGGATCACCACTGATGTGCCTGCCCAGACGGAGGCACCAAAGACAATTACTGTTGAAGCTTCCAAGTAGGAGATGGAAGATATTCTGAAGATTATTAAGAAGAGTGATTACAACGTAGTTGAGCAACTGGGGAAAACCCCATCCAATATTTCTATGTTGTCACTATTGATGTGCTCAGAGGCCCATGCCAAGGCTCATATTACCTTCCTGAAGACTGCCCACGTGCCACAAGAGACGTCAGCTGATCAGTTTACAGATTGCGTGGCCAATTTAATTGCTGACAATGGATTGGGTTTCTCAGACGCTGACTTGACGGCTAAGGGGAAAATCATAATGATGCCTTGCATGTCTCCATTGAATTCAGAGGCACTACTCTTGCACATGTATTGGTTGATACTGGTTCCTCATTAAATGTATTTCCTAAAAAAGCTCTAGACCGGTTGGATTGCAAAGGGTTGGAGCTAAAACCAAGTAACATCGTTGTCAGGGCCTTTGATGGGTCTAAAAGGATGGTGCATGGTGAAGTTGATATTCCAATTAAAGTTGGTTCTCAGGTCTTCAATTCTACGTTCTATGTGATGGACATTCGGCCATCCTACTCTTGTTTGCTGGGTCGTCCATGGATCCATAAAGCTGGGGCCGTAACCTCAACGCTCCACCAGAAGTTGAAGTACCCAGTCAAAGGGAAGATTGTGACAGTACAAGGGGAGGAAGAGTACATGGTCAGCCACCTCAACTCGTTCCGATATGTAGAAATGGATGGGGAGTTCATTGAAACCCCATCTCAGCACTTTGAAGAGGTTCCCCAGACACTGGCATCAGCTGAGACTGTGGTTGAGGATTCTCCTATGAAGATGGCTTCCTTAAAAGATGCCCGGGCTGTTATTGAGAAGGGTGAGTGTGCAAATTGGGGTCGACTCCCTGATTTTACACAAAAGACTAACAAGTTTGGTTTGGGTTTCACTGTAAAAGCTCAAAGGGTTGTTCGAAGTGCAAGGATCGGAAGACCTCCTGTGTTCATCAACAACTCGGGAGTGAATGCCATTGAAGATGATGAAGAAGAGTCTGAATTCGACAGCTGGATCTATCCTACGATCAACGGTGGACCAAGCAACTGGACAACAAAGGACTTCATCCCTATTACTTTTGTTACCCAGTAATGAAACTTTTTGTTTTTAATATGTGTTATACCCCAAAATTTTCCCTCCCATATTCTTCAAGAAATTGCCAAGTCAAGCTTCAAAATCTCCCCAAGGGTTGCACAGTTCAAGGGCCTCCTAAGCAGTCAAAATTAGGGTTTTGCTTCTGATCAAGAAAATGAAGTTTCCAAGGGTCTAATCAAGTCTCACATGCTTATAAACATGGTCAAGCATCCCCATACAAAGTTTCAAGACTTTCAGCACAAAATTGCACAGTCAAAACCCTAATTGCACTACAGTCAACTATAGGGGCAAAATGGTCATTTGACAGTCAAAAGTTCAAATTTTTGGTAAACATCTCATTTTGAAGCCACAAACATCATTTGATCAATTCTTGATCATGATTCTCAAAGCTTGGCTCAAAAATCATCAAGATGCAAAAGTTTCCTTATTTGGACAGCTGAAAAAGTCAACTGTAAATTGACCAGGGCATAACTTTCACATGGATTATCAGAAAAATTCCATCCAAAGCTCATTTTGAAGAGAAAGACATTTCCTACAACTCCTCTTCACACTTCAAGTCCAAGAAATGCTCTCACAAAAAGTTATCAATTTCAACATTATAGGTCATTTTCAAAAGTCAACAAAAAGGGACTTTAAGTAAAAGGCCATAACTTGAGATTGGTAAATCAAAATGACATGGGACCAAAGGAATTGGTTAGAGGACTCAAAGACCTTTCTAAAATGTCCAAGAACATGAGAAAAGCTTAAAAATTGAGCAAGTTATGCCTTGTGGAAGTTGGGAAATGTTTGGATATTTTGAAAAGTCAACATTGATTCAAATGATCTAAAATTGCTAATGGGCCTATTTTTCTTCCACAATTCATCATCCAAAACATGCACACGACCATTTGGCCCAAAGGGAAGTTTTTTTATTATTTTTATTTATTTATTTGAATTTTTTATTACAATTAATTCATTTAAACCAAATAAAATATGGAAAAATGCTAAACTAATGAAATAAAATCTTTTTGTGCAGAAAATACTCTCATTGGACACTCAAATTCGTGCATGATCAATTAGGGAAGGATTGGATATGATTTGATATCAAATTGCATGAAAAAGATTGGAAAAACTAATGCTTGAAAATCAAATATTGCATAATCAATTCTTGGATTCTTTTGATCAGATTTTTGACCTAATTCATTCATACATATACAAAGAAGCAAAACCTAATGCCATTAACCACAAAGCTGCGCAGAAAAAGCACATGAACATTTGAAAATTTCTCTTTAAAACTCAAAATCTGAAAACCTATTTGCAGGTCGATTCAAGCCAAGAAACTGATCCTATTGCCTTCCAAGGACATCAAGCAACCTTCCTGGATCAAAAGCATCAATTCTAACACCTTGAAACATTGTACAGAAGTCAAGCTTTCTTCATTTTTTTTCATGATCGTATCTCCATATTTAAGCATTTACATAGCATTTTGTTTGTGGATTCATACTTATTGATGTGTTCTGAAGCTAACCATACAAATTAATTGTATTTTTATCACCTATATGCAATTCTACCATGGATGCAGATTAGGGTTTTGCAAGCTTGAAATTGGGGGTTTCCAAACGCGGTAAAATTAGACCACCATAGTACCATGACTGAATCAAGCATGATTGGACGATCAATAAACATATGTCGCGCCTAATTTATGAAGCCCCAGGGGCTATTCGCTATTTTCTAAAATAGTGTCTATAGCAACGTTTGTAAAACCGTTGCCTGTTTCTTTTATATTTTCAGGAAAAAAATCACGCGAGGAAGATGATGATGTGTAGAACGATGGTTGGCCTGTTTAAAATTTCGCGCGCAGAAAGCACTAACGATTTATCTTAATTATAATATTTGTTGGTCATATGATATACAGAAAGCGCGTTTGGAATGGTTGGCAAGCATAGTGATTGGTAATGTTCAGGACCTGGCTTCGAGCCCCAGGTCCTCACCCCTTTCATATTTTTCTTCACATAATGTTCATATGCAGATTCCATACCAAAGCACACCGTACGCCTTCAAAATCAAGCGTCCACGCGTCCCACTGGATTCAATCAAGGGCTAGGATTTGAAGAGCATGGTGTACGTGGGTCAATGCTGATGCACGCTAGTGGGGAAAGTCCACCAGGCCTGAAGCATTGGGCTCAAATTGCCAAAAGTTTACCTCCCAATTTGGGGCAGACCCCCTAGGTTTGCAAATGTTTTTTTTTACATTCTTTATTTTTTTCATTATTTTTTTTCATCCTTTTAATTATTGTTTTTTAATTAGTTTAATATTTTCACAAAATAATACAAAAAACACATAAAAAATCAGAAAAGCTAAAAAATAATAAATATTTTATTTTAGTATTTTTGTAAATAAATTCATTAATTAACTAGTTTTAAATTAGGTTTTAATCTTAACTTTTTTAATAAAAATATAAAAAATATAGAATTAGGGTTCATGATAATTTTTATTCCTTTTATTTTTCTTTCATAATAATTAAAATATTAAATATTTATTTTTGTAATTTAATTGCATGTAAATTAATTAGGGTTAATTTTAGGTTAAAATTTAATCTTCTTTTTAATAAATTAAAAACAACTAGAATTAGGGTTAGCATTTATTTTAATTAATTCTTTTTTCATTAAAATCATTAAAACCAAAAAATACCAAAATAATTTCTTTTCTTTTTTTAATTAATTAATTCCCTCATTTAATTTAATTTTGCAAAAAGGGTCCAACGCCCTCGTTTAATTCTTATTCAATTCGCGTGTTTGTTTCTTTTTCGTTTAATATTTATGTATCTCTCCCAAGGCCTTGTAAATTAATTTCTCGCACTTTTAATTCTTTACTTTTAATTCTTTATTTTTCTGTCAAATCGGGTTCAAGAAATTTTGGCGATGTGGACCCGCGCCTTTTGTAATAGCTTAGAACTTTTACTTTTCGCAATTTTTAACTGTTAATCAAGGCATGCAAGAATGAATGGATAAAAATAAAAACAAGCGTAGATCACTCATGACATGACAAGATAAATACAAATGAAAATGACACACAAATCACACACCACCCCTAGGGTACGCCTCACTGTTGCCTTGCCTCGAAAGGTGATCGTCGAGTAGAGGATGTCTTAGTAAGTCCTCATGATCCGGGAACCTGGCATGAGGGTAGCTTCTAAGGTGTCTTCCCATTGCTCTGGTGACCACACATGTCCCGAACCTCGAATTGACCCGAACACCTCCAACGGTGGTGCTACCTACCTCTCAATGGTGGGATGGCACTACTTGAAAGGACATTTATACAGACGAATTCCTTAGGGTAGGTAGACGAATCTAGATACTTGCTCTAATTTCAAAAACAAAATTCAAAAATACTTTTCACACCGACACCTTTTCAAAAAGCTTTCGAAAGCAATTTTTCAAACACTATTGAGGACTGATACAAGAGTCGAACTGAAATTTTCAAAGAAACTTTTTAAAACCCACAGTTGAAAAGCAAACAAACCATTTTTTGAAAACACAAATGAGCAAGTATCTAAGAGCCCATGGATAACCATGGATAGAAAGGGTGCTAACACCTTCCCTTTCTATAATCTACCTCCCGAACCGAGAGCAATCTCTATAAGGAATTTTTCTGTGCTTTTGTCCTTTCCATTTGGAGAAAATAAAAGACGGTGGCGACTCTTGCTTCCGCGACATTTCGCGAACCAGCGTTAAACAGTCAGTTCCAGATCCACCGATCACAGAACTGGCGACTCTGCTGGGGATTATCTTATAAAGTGAGGTGTACCTTAGGGTTTAGTTCATAACTGTGTTTTCAATTGTATTGATTTGTCTGCTTTAACTTTGTGGGTTGCGTGGGAGTTACATAGATCCTAACCCGGATCTGGGGATACCCTGTTTAGGTAGCATAAGCTGTGAGGGACCTGTCCGGCGTAGACCGACACGGGTGAAGCAGTGGCTACGTTGGTGTGGCACCTTGGTCTGTACCGATATCCCTTGTGTCGCAACGAGGAGAATATGGGTCTTCTAAGGAGTCATTAAGCACCAACAACCTTAGAACCTTAATTGACACAACTTGGCCTTTAGAATTGTAGCAGTATGCTACGCCCATTGAGGCTAAACTCTCGTGATGGTTCTGGCCGCAAGAAAAGATTGCGACGCTGGAGTTATGACCGATTGAGGGTAGTCAATGATATTGGGATTCTCTAAGAACCCGGTTACTTTTGATAGGACAGGTATGAACCAACAAACTGAAAGAGGGTAGTACCTAGGCCTCATGCTGGCCTAAACTTTAGGGGCTTGCCTTGTGTGACTTGTGTGCCTTACCATGTCTGCCTTTGTATCTATTGTGGTGTGCTTTATCATAACATCATAACATCATGAGCATTGCATGCATCCTGCATAAGGACTGACCATTTCAAAGACAAGAGGGTTTCACCTTTGCTCTGTTTTGTAGGACATCATGATGCCTGTGCGAAGGAATACTATCCGGTTCAACTTTGTTCGTTCACCTGAGTTGCTTGAAGAGTTGGTTAGCAGAATTCCAAATACCACTTCCTTCATTCAGAGGCATGGTTCTCTTCTCAGTTTAGTCACTGCAAAGCGGGATCAACAGTTGATGAGTGTTCTGACCCAGTTCTATGACCCTCTGTACCAGTGCTTCACCTTTCAAGACTTCCAGCTGGTCCCTACCCTGGAAGAGTTCTCTGATTTGCTTGGTATCCCTATCTTGGATCAGACTCCCTTTACTGGTTGGGAAAAGACCCTCAGGCTTGAGGATGTTGCTGCAGCTCTTCCCCTGACACATCAAGAGGTAATGGACAACTGGGTGACTAGAAGCGGAGTTAAGGGTTTCTTGGCCAAGTTTCTGATTGGTAAAGCTAACAGTTTCTGGAATGACCTGGACTTTAGGGCATATGAAGACATCTTGGCTCTCCTAATCTATGGGTTAGTTTTGTTTCCTAATCCTGACAACTTCATCAATGTCACTGCCATAAGGATCTTTATGTCTCAGAATCCGGTGCCCACTCTCTTGGGTGACATCCTGCAACAACTGCATGCCCGTACTACCCGAAGACGAGGAACCCTATGGTGTTGTATCCCTTTGTTGGTAAGGTGGTTTATTTCGCACCTCCCTAAGTTCGTATTGAAGAACCAAGAAGGAAGAGGTTGGGCTCACAGGTTAATGTCTCTCACCGACAAAGACATCATTTGGACTTGCCGAGGTTTGGATGAGATAGTTGTCATTGATCGATGCGGGGAATACCCTAATGTTCCTCTGATTGGTACCCAAGGAGGGATCTCTTACAATCCATGTCTAGCGCTCCGTCAGTTTGGAAGAGCAAGAAGAGCAGGCCCCCATGAGATGTTGGTGCCTCACATCAGTTTTGAGTTTCAGGTGGATAGTGACGAGCTGCGTCGTAGGTTCATCAAGGCTTGGGACAAAGTTTATAAAGCTGATCCACAAGAGTTAGGGCCAAAGACTTCTTTACCTATGGAAGCCTACTACAAATGGGTTCGCATCCGTGCTCAGAAGTTAGGTATGCCGTATGAAGCTGTCAGACCCGTCATTCTTGAGTGTCCTGACAAGGATGGTGTCTCTCCAACTGTCCTTCCTCCTCAGATACCTACTGATTACGAGACGTTGAAGAGATTTTGGTTGCAACTGCGACAAGAGAGGGATTCTTACCGGGAAAAGTTCAACGAGCAGGAATTAAAGATCCAAAAGCTGACAAAGCAGTTGGAGAATGAGCAAACTCTGAATGCATATATCCATACTAAGAAGAGAAGGCCATGGGATCAATAAGGAGCTCCGGATGTTCTTTTCAATTTTAGTTTCCTTTTCAGTATTTCTTTTCATGTAATGCCTAAGGGCAACCTGTTGAATAATTTCAGTTTCAAAGTTGAATCTAATGAAGTGTGTTCCTTTTTGTTTACAAAGTTGATTCCCGATTGTCTTTGAAAACATAAATCATACGCATTCCATTCATCATATGCATAACAGGTTTTCTCCTTTTCAGGTTGCTTATAGTTCTTCGCTGTTTATTTCAGCATCATGAATCCTGACTCGTCATCCACTGAGACATCCATCAAAGCTCTTCAGGCGCAGAATTCGCAATTTCAGGAATTAATCAAGGGTCTGGCTCAAGGCCAAGAAGAGCTGAAAGCTCTGCTCCTGAAGAAAGAGAAGAAGAAGAAGAGAAGAACTATTTTGTTTAGCTCGGGCCGAAGGTTTGGTAACACTTTGCAGAATGAAGAGGCTGGTTCTTCCATTGGCAAGAGTACTCCTCAGGCAGAAAAAGGTCCTAGTCCGGTAGTCTCCGACAACGAGACTGATTTTGATGAAGAGCAATACCCTCCTGCAGAAGACCATTACAAGCAGCTGGAGGATAGGCTAAATGCTATGGAGATACAACAGGTACCTGGGCTGGATTTTGGAGATCTGGGTTTGTCTACTGGTGTGATCATTCCTCGGAAGTTCAAAGCACCATCTTTCACTAAATATGATGGGGCGTCTTGTCCCAAGCTACATCTCAGGTCCTATGTTCGGAAAATTCAACTGTACTCAGCGGATAAGAATTTGTGGATCCACTTCTTCCAGGAGAGTCTTTCAGGGACTCATCTCGAATGGTTCTATCAGCTGGATGGGACCAAGATTCGTAACTGGGAGGAGTTGGCTACTGCTTTCTACAAGCAGTATCAATATAATGCCGACCTTGCCCCTACACGTACCCAACTCCAGGGTATGTCGTTAGGTTCAAGTGAAGGTTTTAAAGAGTACGCTCAGAAGTGGAGGGACCTGGCTGGCAGGGTGCAGCCTCCGTTGACTGATCGGGAGTTGGTAGACATGTTCTTGGGGACCCTATCTGGGCCATTTTTCAACCATCTTATTGGGAATTCGTCTGCGGGGTTCACTGATCTGATTCTGACTGGAGAGAGAATTGAGGCTGGGTTAAAGTCTGGTAAGATTCCGAAGGGTGCATCGTCTAGTTCTGAGAAGAAACCCTTCAAAAAGGAGGCTAGTGCTGTATATGGCTCCCGGAGATCAGAAAGATTTGAGCGCCGCCAATCTGTCAGTGCGGTAACGATTGCCAAGCCTGCTGCCGCTCCTCGGCCGACCAATCCTCAAAGGGCTGAAAGACCCCGGAGAGAGTTTACCCGTTTGAGCATGACCTTATCGCAGATCCTGCCACAGTTGCTATCCACCAATTTAGTGACTGTCAGAGAGGCCCCGAAGTTCCCCAATACTACCTCTCCTAAATACAACCCAAATGCTCGTTGTGCTTATCATTCTGATAGCCCGGGGCATTCCACTGATGACTGTTGGGCGCTAAGGAGCAAGCTGCAGGACCTTATTGACGCCAAGGAGGTACAGTTTGAGGCATCTGAGAAGCCCAATGTAGTGACAGCTCCCCTGCCTGCTCATGGAGTAAATGCTATTGGGGACGAAGACGAAGTGGATGAAGCTGAGTTTGATAGCTTGATCTACCCGGAAACCGACAGTGGACTTAATAATTGGAGTGCAAAGGACAATCTACCTGTTTCTCTTGTTACTAAGTAATGAATTCCTATGTTTTGGTATCTGTAATAAACAATAAATTGAACTTTATGGCCCGGTGTCTTACCCGAGGCACCGTGGTTTCATTTGTGAGGGCATATAAATTGTCATTTCATATATCATAAATGAAAATCTTGGACGTTTTCTCGCATCATAAATCTTATGCTCCTTTTCTGTCTTTCTTTCCTTTACATATATTTCAAAACAGCTGTATTTACACACACACACACTCATACAGGTTTCAATCCACCCTGGATCTCACTGATAACGACTCTGCTACTGCCAATTATGACTTCGAAAATCCGATCAACTTAGCCGAAGACGAAGGTGAAGATGATTGCGAAGTGCCTGGCGAGCTTGCAAGACTGTTGCTTCAGGAAGAAAGGGCAATTCAACCCCATGAAGAGCCAGTGGAAACAATAAACTTGGGTACTGAGGCAGACAGGAAAGAGGTAAAGATTGGTGCCAACCTAGAGCTCAGCGTGAAGCAACGGTTGACTCAGATGCTGCATGATTATATGGAGATCTTTGCTTGGTCCTACGAAGACATGCCCGGGTTGGATACCGATATTGTGGTCCATCACTTGCCAACCAAGGAAGATTGCCCTCCAGTTAAGCAAAAGGTTCGTCGGATGCGCCCAGAGATGTCTGAGAAGATCAAAGCCGAGGTTATGAAGCAGTTTGATGCCGGATTTATTGCAGTGACTTCTTACCCTCAGTGGGTTGCTAATGTGGTGTCGGTGCCAAAGAAAGACGGTAAGGTCAGAATGTGTGTCGACTACAGGGATCTGAACAGGGCTAGCCCCAAAGATGACTTCCCTCTACCTCACATTGATGTCCTTGTTGATAATACAGCTCAGCACAAGGTATTCTCTTTCATGGATGGCTTTTCAGGTTACAATCAGATTAAGATGGCACCTGAAGACATGGAAAAGACCACATTTGTTACTCAGTGGGGCACCTTCTGCTACAAGGTCATGCCATTCGGGTTGAAGAACGCTGGGGCAACCTACCAACATGCCATGGTTGCTTTATTTCATGATATGGTCCATCATGAGATAGAAGTGTATGTTGACGACATGATCGCAAGGTCCCAGACTGAGGAAGAGCACCTAGATCATCTGCAGAAGTTGTTTGACCGGTTGAAACTGTACAAGCTGAGATTGAACCCGAACAAGTGCACCTTCGGGGTAAGATCTGGGAAGTTGCTAGGCTTCGTTGTAAGTGATAAGGGCATTCAAGTGGACCCTGCTAAGGTCAAAGCTATTCAAGAGATGCCAGTTCCTAGGACAGAGAAGGAAGTCAGAGGCTTTTTAGGACGCCTGAATTACATTGCTCGATTCATCTCACATCTGACTGCTACCTGTGAGCCAATCTTCAAACTGCTGAAGAAAGATCAGGTAGTACGTTGGAACGATGAATGTCAGGCTGCTTTCGACAGAATCAAAGAGTATCTCCAAGAACCACCTATCCTTATGCCACCGGTTGAAGGGAGACCTCTGATACTATATCTAACAGTGCTTGACAACTCAATGGGGTGTGTGCTGGGGCAGCATGACGAGTCTGGCTGAAAAGAGCATGCCATCTATTACCTTAGCAAAAAGTTTACCGACTGTGAGACCCGATACTCACTGCTTGAGAAAACTTGCTGCGCTTTGGTATGGGCTGCTCGCCGGCTGAGACAGTATATGCTGACTCACACTACCTTGTTGATCTCAAAGATGGATCCTATAAAGTACATATTCGAAAAGCCTGCTCTGTCTGGGAGAATAGCAAGATGGCAAATGATCTTGACGGAATACGACATTCAGTACACGACCCAGAAAGCCATCAAGGGAAGTGTATTGGCAGACCACTTGGCACATCAGGCCGTAGATGATTATCAGTCAATGAACTTCGAGTTTCCGGATGAAAGCATCATGATAGTAACTGATTGTGAAGTGCCTGGACCGGATGAAGGACCTGAGGAAGGATCCCGATGGCCTATGCACTTTGACGGAGCCTCCAACGCTTTGGGTAACGGTATTGGCGCCATAATCATATCCCCCCAAGGCACTCATACTCCGCTCACTGCCCGACTATGTTTCAACTGCACCAACAACATGGCGGAGTATGAGGCGTGCATCATGGGTCTTCAAGCTGCGATCGATCTAAGGATCAAGTTTCTGAGTGTCTTCGGAGATTCCGCTCTCGTGATCAATCAGATCAAAGGAGAATGGGATACGAAACATCCGAATCTTATTCCTTACAGAGAATGTGTGTTGACCCTGATCCCCCACTTCACAGAGATAACCTTTGAATACTTTCCAAGAGAAGAGAATCAGCTGGCGGACGCGTTAGCTACAATGTCTTCTATGTTCAAAGTTAAATGGGATAATGAGGTTCCGCGGATCATCATCTGGAAACTGGACGAACCAGCATACTGTTGTGATCTCGAGACTGAGTTGGTGACTGAGAAGCCTTGGTACCACGAGGTGAAGAGATATTTGGAAGCTCGGGAATAACCTGAAGGGGCACCTGTCAACGATAAGAAGTTCCTGAGAAGGTTCGCAGCAAAGTTCTTCCTTAGCAACGGCATCTTGTACAAGCGAAACCATGATTCAACCTTACTGCGTTGTGTGGATAAGACTGAAGCAGAAAGGATCATGGAAGAGCTACATGAAGGGACCTTTGGTACACATTCCAGTGGGCATACAATGGCAAAAAAGATCCTTCGGGCAGGGTATTACTGGTCCACAATGGAAGCTGACTGCTACAAACATTCTAGGACATGCCATAAGTGCCAGATTTATGCAGACAAGGTGCATGTTCCTCCAGTTCCCCTGAATGTTCTGACTGCGCCTTGGCCGTTTGCAATGTGGGGCATAGACATGATCGGTGAGATTAAACCTACGGCATCTAATGGGCATCGCTTCATCCTGGTGGCGATTGACTATTTTACGAAGTGGGTTGAAGCAGCTTCCTATGCTACGGTAACCAAGACTGTTGTGGCACGGTTCATTCGGCATAATCTGATCTGTCGATACGGCGTCCCTGAGAGAATTATTACAGATAACGGTACCAATCTGAATAATAAGATGATCACTGAGCTCTGCGAGCAGTTCAAGATACAGCACCACAATTCTTCTCCTTACAGACCGAAGATGAATGGGGCTGTCGAAGCAGCAAATAAAAATATCAAGAAAATCGTGCAGAAGATGACAGTGACTTATAAAGATTGGCACGAGATGTTACCATTCGCTCTACATGGGTACCGTACCTCAGCTAGGACGTCAAACGGGGAAACTCCCTTCTCTTTGGTTTATGGTATGGAGGCAGTCTTGCCGATCGAAGTGCAAATACCCTCTCTCCGGATAATGAAGGATGCAAATCTGAACGAGGATGATTGGATCCAGACACGACTTGATCAGTTAAACCTTATTGATGAAAAGAGACTTGCTGCTATCTGTCATGGTCAGACGTATCAGAAACGGATGATCAGGGCATTTAACAAAAAGGTCAGACCTCAGGAATATCAAGTTGGGGATCTGGTAATCAAGCGAATCATCCTTCCTCAGAGTGATCCAAGGGGCAAATGGACCCCTACGTACGAAGGGCCATTTGTGGTTAAGCATGTGTTCTCAGGAGGAGCCATGATTCTAACCAATATGGATGGTGACGACCTTCCTCACCCCGCCAATGCAGACATAGTAAAAAGATACTACGCATGAAAAAAGACCCGCTAGGCTGACATGCCTAGGCAAAAATTAGGGCTTCCCGTCGAACCAAAAGGGTTCGGGCAAAATGAAGGGATGAAATGAAAAAAAATCTGTACACCCGGCAAGTCGAAAACCTGAAAAGGCGGCTTGGGCAAAAATGGGTATCCTGGTGGACTGAAAACCCGAAAGGGCGGTCCAGGCAAAAATTAGGGATAAAAGCGTAATACTATGTCTCATTGGATCACGTTGCATCCAGAATCCGGTATCTACATCAAGTTCAGACGGCATCGATCAGTCAGCTTCACCTTCAACCAAGGTCATCAAGTGATGAGACGCTCGGAGTCATAAAGGCAATAGCAGAGTTGAAACCCAGTGGATCATTCATATTTCACACAGCTGTTTTATTTTCTCTTGTACAAAATTTGTATAAACTCTTTTGTTCGGCGGCGTTCTCTTACTAGGACGTCAGCCTCTTGTACACAAAACGCCTATTTTCAGGCCATTCAAAAATCAATACAAATATACTTTTCAGTTAAAAGTGCCAATTGTTTTTCTTTTTCTGTTTTGTTTTGCGAAGAACGTCCAAGGTTCAATTTGTGATATATGCATTGACAATAATTTGCTAACTCATGAATATTTGCATACAAAACAAAGGACTAATTACATGTAACATTAGAAACAGGGGCAATAAAGAGTTGTCTAAGCAATCTAATTGTTCTGTCCTCCAAGGTACCAAGGTAGGTTCAGCTAAAGAACATAACCGGCATACCTTGATTCCCCAGAGAGTGAGCCAGCAAGTCAGTGCACTCTCCCCAAGCAAAGTTATCAACCTTAAGGAAGTTGAGTATCCTCCAGCAGATCTCAATATCTCCCCAGCAGCACATATATTCTTAACAAGCATCCCCGGCAGTCTTGGTCTAAAGATTGTTCCCCGGCGGTATATCAAACATTCAAAGGAGTCACCTCCCCCGCAATTCAAAACTTCCCCAAAAGAGTCCAATCCAGTTTCCCCAGGAAAGTTGGAATTCAGCTCCCCAAGCAGTAAGCTTATCCCCAGTAGATTCTGGAAGCTAATCCTCGCAGAGCGCGAACGCGTCGTCCGGCTTTATTTAAAGAGTTATTTCCTTAACAGGATATAACTGGGTTATCCTCAGCCAAAAGCCACGGAAAGAGCGTCCTCGACGGAGTCTTCTTATCCCCAGCAAAGTCTATCAGCACTTCCAACACAACAAGGGTATCCCCAGCAAGTTATTATCAACATTCCAGCAAAGTATCTCTCTCCCCACAGAGTTTTGTTTCCCAGCAAGATTACTAGAGTACTTTTCTCCCCGCAGAGTTATCCATTCGCCAAGTTTATTCCCCAACGGAGTCATCTTCTCCTACTGGTATTCTTGCAACTATCATCCCCAGCGGAAGCAAAATCTATTCTTCGACATCAGCCCAGGAGTGACTTCCCGGCACCCGTCAAGGATTTACTTTCCTAGACAAAAAATACATTCATAAACATTGCACTTCCATACATCATTATAGCATGCGTAGACGCATCATATCTTACAAATCTCATTTATGTTGAGAACATCATTGCTTGGTCCATATCATGCATTTCATATGACTGACCTTTACCTTTCAGGAAAAATTCAGCTAAATTCTCAATCATATTTCAAGACTCTAAGACCTAGACCAGTTCAGTTAAATCGACTCCAAAGATTTCTTATCCAGTCCAAGGCCTTCTCTAGTCCAGCTAAATCGACCCCAAACAGATTTTTCTGACGAAGACTCAGTAGAAGTTATCAAAGGTTTTTCTCAATGAATGTTATTGAGATTATAATTTCTTATGGTTCTCTCCCCGATCCTGCGGAGATGATAATTCCATTCCAGGTTTTTCTCAAACGTCCGCTTTTGAGATTATAATTTCCTATGGTTCTCTCCCCGATCCTGCGGAGATGATAATTCCATTCCAGGTTTTTCTCAAACGTCCGCTTTTGAGATTATAATTTCCTATGGTTCTCTCCCCGATCCTGCGAAGATGATAATTCCATTCCAGGTTTTTCTCAAACGTCCGCTTTTGAGATTATAATTTCCTATGGTTCTCTCCCCGATCCTGCGGAGATGATAATTCCATTCCAGGTTTTTCTCAAACGTCCGCTTTTGAGATTATAATTGCCTATGGTTCTCTCCCCGATCCTGCGGAGATGATAATTCCATTCCATGTTTTTCTCAAATGTTCGCTTTTGAGATTATAATTGCCTATGGTTCTCTCCCCGATCCTGCGGAGATGGTAATTCCCACCAAGATTCTCTCAACAATTGCTGTTGAAGTTGAAGTCGCCCAAGGTTCTCTCACCGTTCCTGTTGAGGTAGTAACTATCCCTGGTTCATTCATCGCCGTTTGAAGCTCCAGATCCAGCTCCTGTAACCAGTCAGGACACATCTATACAAAGCATCTGAAAACCAGCTCCTGCAACATGTCAGGTACTCATTTTTTTCTTTTGCAGGTACGCAGGTTCTCGCTAAGGAATCTCTTACGCGATCAACATCCAGATGGCATCTATAAGCCCATCATCCTATTCATCAACCTCTAAATGGCATCTATAAGCCCATTCCATCATCACACTGCTACTATGTGAGCGCAAATTTCTGGGCACTCTAGTGTTCAATCATCTTCCACCTTCGGATTACGAAAGGCACGTCAGCCAATCTGCATCCTCAGGTCTAAGAAGATTGAACAGGGGCAACTGTTGTACCCCAAAATTTGCCCTCCCATATTCTTCAAGAAATTGCCAAGTCAAGCTTCAAAATCTCCCCAAGGGTTGCACAGTTCAAGGGCCTCCTAAGCAGTCAAAACTAGGGTTTTGCTTCTGATCAAGAAAATGAAGTTTCCAAGGGTCTAATCAAGTCTCACATGCTTATAAACATGGTCAAGCATCCCCATACAAAGTTTCAAGACTTTCAGCACAAAATTGCACAGTCAAAACCCTAATTGCACTACAGTCAACTGTAGGGGCAAAATGGTCATTTGACAGTCAAAAGTTCAAATTTTTGGTCAACATCTCATTTTGAAGCCACAAACATCATTTGATCAATGCTTGGTCATGATTCTCAAAGCTTGGCTCAAAAATCATCAAGATGCAAAAGTTTTCTTATTTGGACAGCTGAAAAAGTCAACTGTAAATTGACCAGGGCATAACTTTCACATGGATTATCAGAAAAATTCCATCCAAAGCTCATTTTGAAGAGAAAGACATTTCCTACAACTCCTCTTCACACTTCAAGTCCAAGAAATGCTCTCACAAAAAGTTATCAATTTCAACATTATAGGTCATTTTCAAAAGTCAACAAAAAGGGACTTTAAGTAAAAGGCCATAACTTGAGATTGGTAAATCAAAATGACATGGTACCAAAGGCATTGGTTAGAGGACTCAAAGACCTTTCTAAAATGTCCAAGAACATGAGCAAAGCTTAATAATTGAGCAAGTTATGCCTTGTGGAAGTTGGGAAATGTTTGGATATTTTGAAAAGTCAACATTGATTCAAATGATCTAAAATTGCTAATGGGCCTATTTTTCTTCCACAATTCATCATCCAAAACATGCACACGACCATTTGGCCCAAAGGGAAGTTTTTTTATTATTTTTATTTATTTATTTGAATTTTTTATTACAATTAATTCATTTAAACCAAATAAAATATGGAAAAATGCTAAACTAATGAAATAAAATCTTTTTGTGCAGAAAATACTCTCATTGGACACTCAAATTCGTGCATGATCAATTAGGGAAGGATTGGATATGATTTGATATCAAATTGCATGAAAAAGATTGGAAAAACTAATGCTTGAAAATCAAATATTGCATAATCAATTCTTGGATTCTTTTGATCAGATTTTTGACCTAATTCATTCATACATATACAAAGAAGCAAAACCTAATGCCATTAACCACAAAGCTGCGCAGAAAAAGCACATGAACATTTGAAAATTTCTCTTAAAAACTCAAAATCTGATAACCTATTTGCAGGTCGATTCAAGCCAAGAAACTGATCCTATTGCCTTCCAAGGACATCAAGCAACCTTCCTGGATCAAAAGCATCAATTCTAACACCTTGAAACATTGTACAGAAGTCAAGCTTTCTTCATTTTTTTTCATGATCGTATCTCCATATTTAAGCATTTACATAGCATTTTGTTTGTGTATTCATACTGATTGATGTGTTCTGAAGCTAACCATACAAACTAATTGTATTTTTATCACCTATATGCAATTCTACCATGGATGCAGATTAGGGTTTTGCAAGCTTGAAATTGGGGGTTTCCAAACGCGGTAAAATTAGACCACCATAGTACCATGACTGAATCAAGCATGATTGGACGATCAATAAACATATGTCGCGCCTAATTTATGAAGCCCCAGGGGCTATTCGCTATTTTCTAAAATAGTGTCTATAGCAACGTTTGTAAAACCGTTGCCTGTTTCTTTTATATTTTCAGGAAAAAAATCACGCGAGGAAGATGATGATGTGTAGAACGATGGTTAGCCTGTTTAAAATTTCGCGCGCAGAAAGCACTAACGATTTATCTTATATTATAATATTTGTTGGTCATATGATATACAGAAAGCGCGTTTGGAATGGTTGGCAAGCATAGTGATTGGTAATGTTCAGGACCTGGGTTCGAGCCCCAGGTCCTCACCCCTTTCATATTTTTCTTCACATAATGTTCATATGCAGATTCCATACCAAAGCACACCGTACGCCTTCAAAATCAAGCGTCCACGCGTCCCACTGGATTCAATCAAGGGCTAGGATTTGAAGAGCATGGTGTACGTGGGTCAATGCTGATGCACGCTAGTGGGGAAAGTCCACCAGGCCTGAAGCATTGGGCTCAAATTGCCAAAAGTTTACCTCCCAATTTGGGGCAGACCCCCTAGGTTTGCAAATGTTTTTTTTTACATTCTTTATTTTTTTCATTATTTTTTTTCATCCTTTTAATTATTGTTTTTTAATTAGTTTAATATTTTCACAAAATAATATAAAAAACACATAAAAAATCAGAAAAGCTAAAAAATAATAAATATTTTATTTTAGTATTTTTGTAAATAAATTCATTAATTAACTAGTTTTAAATTAGGTTTTAATCTTAACTTTTTTAATAAAAATATAAAAAATATAGAATTAGGGTTCATGATAATTTTTATTCCTTTTTATTTTTCTTTCATAATAATTAAAATATTAAATATTTATTTTTGTAATTTAATTGCATGTAAATTAATTAGGGTTAATTTTAGGTTAAAATTTAATCTTCTTTTTAATAAATTAAAAACAACTAGAATTAGGGTTAGCATTTATTTTAATTAATTCTTTTTTCATTAAAATCATTAAAACCAAAAAATACCAAAATAATTTCTTTTCTTTTTTTAATTAATTAATTCCCTCATTTAATTTAATTTTGCAAAAAGGGTCCAACGCCCTCGTTTAATTCTTATTCAATTCGCGTGTTTGTTTCTTTTTCGTTTAATATTTATGTATCTCTCCCAAGGCCTTGTAAATTAATTTCTCGCACTTTTAATTCTTTACTTTTAATTCTTTATTTTTCTGTCAAATCGGGTTCAAGAAATTTTGGCGATGTGGACCCGCGCCTTTTGTAATAGCTTAGAACTTTTACTTTTCGCAATTTTTAACTGTTAATCAAGGCATGCAAGAATGAATGGATAAAAATAAAAACAAGCGTAGATCACTCATGACATGACAAGATAAATACAAATGAAAATGACACACAAATCACACACCACCCCTAGGGTACGCCTCACTGTTGCCTTGCCTCGAAAGGTGATCGTCGAGTAGAGGATGTCTTAGTAAGTCCTCATGATCCGGGAACCTGGCATGAGGGTAGCTTCTAAGGTGTCTTCCCATTGCTCTGGTGACCACACATGTCCCGAACCTCGAATTGACCCGAACACCTCCAACGGTGGTGCTACCTACCTCTCAATGGTGGGATGGCACTACTTGAAAGGACATTTATACAGACGAATTCCTTAGGGTAGGTAGACGACTCTAGATACTTGATCTAATTTCAAAAACAAAATTCAAAAATACTTTTCACACCGACACCTTTTCAAAAAGCTTTCGAAAGCAATTTTTCAAACACTCTTGAGGACTGATACAAGAGTCGAACTGAAATTTTCAAAGAAACTTTTTAAAACCCACAGTTGAAAAGCAAACAAACCATTTTTTGAAAACACAAATGAGCAAGTATCTAAGAGCCCATGGATAACCATGGATAGAAAGGGTGCTAACACCTTCCCTTTCTATAATCTACCTCCCGAACCGAGAGCAATCTCTATAAGGAATTTTTCTGTGCTTTTGTCCTTTCCATTTGGAGAAAATAAAAGACGGTGGCGACTCTTGCTTCCACGACATTTCGCGAACCAGCGTTAAACAGTCAGTTCCAGATCCACCGATCACAATATGTAACAGACAATGTTTTAAACTTTATGGCCCGGTGTCTTACCCGGGGCACTGTGACTTCATTTGTGAGGGCTCTTGTGTGTCATTTTCATATATCAGTAATAAAAACATTGGACGTTCTTGCATTTCAAATTTTGCGCTCCTTGTTTTTCTTTATTATATATTGCAAAACAGCTATTTTACACACACTCACGTATACAGGTCCACATCCACTCTGGATCTCACTGGTAACGACTCTGCTACTTCCAGTTATGACTTCGAAAATCTGATCAACTTAGCCAAAGACGAAGGTGAAGATGATTGCGAAGTGCCTGGAGAACTTGCAAGACTGCTACTCTAGGAAGAGAGGGCCATTCAGCCACATGAAGAGCCGGTGGAATCAGTGAATCTGGGTACTGAGACAGACAAGAAGGAAGTCAAGATCGGTGCAAATCTGGAGCTTAGTGTGAAACAACGATTGATTCAGATGCTACATAACTACGTTGAGATCTTTGCTTGGTCTTACGAAGATATGCCTGGTTTGGATAACGACATTGTGGTTCATCGCCTGCCTACCAAGGAAGATTGTCCTCCAGTGAAACAGAAGGTTCGCCGTATGCGCCCAGAGATGTCTGAGAAAATCAAGGCTAAAGTTATGAAACAATTTGATGCCGGTTTTCTAGCAGTGACTTCTTATCCTCAGTGGGTCGCCAATGTGGTTCCTGTGCTGAAAAAGGATGGGAAGGTTCGAATGTGTGTTGACTATAGGGATTTGAACAGGGTGAGCCCTAAGGATGACTTTCCTCTACCTCATATTGACATTCTGGTTGACAACACCGCTCAGCACAAGGTCTTCTCCTTCATGGATGGTTTCTCCAGTTATAATCAGATCAAGATGGCTCCTGAAGACATGGAGAAGACAACTTTTGTTACTCAGTGGGGTACCTTTTGCTATAAGGTCATGCCGTTTGGACTAAAGAATGTTGGGGCAACATATCAGCGTGCCATGGTTGCTTTGTTTCATGACATGATCCATCATGAGATTGAAGTATACGTCGATAATATGATTGCAAGGTCCCAGACTGAGGAAGAACACCTTGACCATCTACAGAAGCTGTTTGACAGGATGAAGTTGTACAAGCTGAGGTTGAACCCGAACAAGTGCACCTTCGGAGTGAGGTCTGGTAAGCTGATAGGTTTTATTGTAAGCGACAAAGGTATTCAAGTGGATCCGGAAAAAGTGAAAGCCATACAAGAGATGCCAGCTCCCAAGACAGAGAAAGAGGTCAGAGGCTTTCTAGGACGACTGAACTACATTGCCCGATTCATCTCACACCTAACTGCTACTTGTGAGCCAATCTTCAATCTACTGAAGAAAGATCAAGTGGTACATTAGAATGATGAATGTCAGGCCGCTTTCAAAAGGATCAAAGAGTATCTCCAAGAGCCATCCATCCTAATGCCACCAGTTGAAGGGAGACCTCTGATCTTATACTTGACAGTGCTCGACAACTTAATGGGGTGTGTGTTGGGGAAGCATGACGAGTCTGGCCGAAAAGAGCATGCTATTTATTACCTTAGCAAAAAGTTTACCGACTGTGAGACCCGATACTCACTGCTTGAGAAAACTTGCTGCGCTTTGGCATGGGCTGCTCGCCGGCTGAGACAGTATATGCTGACTCACACTACTTTGTTGATTTCAAAGATGGATCCAATCAAGTATATCTTCGAAAAGCATGCCTTGTCCGGAAGAATAGCAAGATGGCAGATAATCTTGACTGAGTATGACATCTAGTACACAACTCAAAAAGCAATCAAGGGGAGTGTATTGGCAGACCATTTGGCACACCAGGTAGTGGATGATTACCAGTCTATAAACTTTGAATTCCCAGACGAGAATATCATGTTGATAACTGATTGTGAGACACCTGGACCGGATGAAGGACCTGAGGAAGGATCCTGATGGTCTATGTACTTTGATGGAGCTTCGAATGCTTTGGGTAATGGTATTGGCACCGTGATCATATCTCCTAAAGGCTCTCATACTCCATTTACCGTCCGACTATGTTTCAACTGCACCAACAACATGGCGGAGTATGAAGCATGCATCATGGGTCTTCGAGCAGCAATTGACCTAAGGATTAAGTTCTTGAGTGTCTTCGGAGATTCCTCTCTTGTGATCAGTCAGATCAAAGGCGAGTGGGATTCGAAACACCCTAATCTTATTCCTTACAAGGAGTATGTGTTGACATTGCTTCCCCATTTTGAGGAGATAACCTTTGAACACTTCCCAAGAGAGGAAAATCAGTTGGCGGACGCGCTGGCTACGATGTCTTCTATGTTCAAAGTCAATTGGGACAACCCAGCTCCCCGGATCATTATTGAAAGATTGGATGAACCTGCACATTGCTGCGATCTTGAGACTGAAGAGGTAACAGAAAAGCCATGGTTTCACGAAGTAAAAAGGTACCTTGAAGCTCAAGAATACCCCGAAGGTGCATCTGTGAATGACAAGAAGTTTCTGAGGAGGTTTGCAGCAAAGTTCTTCATCAGCAATGACATCCTTTACAAGCGTAACCATGATTCGACCTTACTGCGTTGTGTGGATAAGATTGAAGCAGAAAGGATCATGGAAGAGCTGCATGAAGGTGCTTTCGGAACTCATTCCAGTGGACATACCATGGCAAAGAAAATCCTCCGGGCAGGATATTACTGGTCCACAATGAAAGCCGACTATTATCAGCATTCTCGGACATGTCACAAGTGCCAAGTTTATGCTGATAAGATGCACATACCTCCAGTTCCTCTGAACATCTTGACAGCACCTTGGCCTTTTTCAATGTGGGGCATTGATATGATCAGTGAGATCAGACCTACGGCATCCAACGGACATCGTTTCATCCTGGTAGCGATTGATTACTTTATGAAGTGGGTTGAAGCAGCTTCCTTTGCTACTGTAACCAAGAATGTCGTAGCACGGTTTATTCGGCACAATCTGGTTTGTCGGTACGGTGTACCAGAGATGATCATTACGGACAATAGTACCAATCTCAACAACAAGATGATCACTGAGCTCTGCCAGCAATTCAAGATACACCATCATAACTCTTCTCCCTACCGGCCGAAGATGAATGGGGCTGTCGAAGCAGCAAATAAGAACATTAAGAAGATTGTGCAGAAGATGACAGTGACATACAAAGACTGGCACGAGATGTTACCGTTTGCTCTTCATGGGTACCGTAACTCAGCACGGACGTCAACCGGGGCAACACCTTATTCCTTGGTTTATGGCATGGAGGCAGTCTTGCCCATTAAAGTTCAAATACCCTCTCTCCGGATCATGAAGGATGCAGGTTTGAGTGAAGATGACTGGATTCAGACCCGGCTTGATAATCTGAACCTAATCGACGAAAAAAGACTTACTGCTATTTGTCATGGTCAGACATACCAAAAACGGATGATCAAGGCATTTAACAAGAAAGTTAGACGACAAGAGTATCAAGTTGGAGACTTGGTAATCAAGCGCATTATCTTACCTCAAGGTGATCCCAGGGGCAAATGGACCCCTACTTACGAAGGACCATTTGTGGTTAAGAACATTTTCTCAGGAGGAGCAATGATTCTAACCACCATGGATGGTGATGACCTTCCTCACCCTGTCAATGTGGACATAGTGAAAAGATACTACGCATAGTTAAAGACCCGCTAGGTTGACTGGCCTAGGCAAAAATAAGGGCTTCCCGGCGAACCAAAAGGGTTCGGGCAAAAATAAGGGATGAAAATGAAAAAAATATGTACACCCGGCAAGTCGAAAACCTGAAAAGGCGGCTTGGGCAAAAATGGGTATCCCGGTGGACTGAAAACCCGAAAGGGCAGTCCAGGAAAAAATTAGGGATCAAAGCGTAACACTATGTCTCATTGGATCACCTCGCATCCAGACTTCGGTATCGACTATCAAGCTCGGACGGCACTAATCAATCAGATTCATCTTCAACTAAGTATCAAAGTGATGAGATGCTTGAAGATATAAAGGCAATAGCAGAGTTGGAACCCAGTGGGATTATTCACATAGCTGTTTTGTTTTCTTTTCACAAATTGTGTAAATTCTATTTGTTCGGCGGCGTTCTCTTACTAGGACATCAGCCTCTTGTACAAAAACGCCTATTTACAGGCAAACTTCAAAATCAATACAAATTCATTTTCAGACAAATTTCAAATTGTTTTTCCTTTACCTGTTTTGTTTTGCAAAGAACGTCCAAAGTTTCATTTTTGATATATGCATTTGACATTAATTGCTGCTCATAAATATTTACATGTGAAACAAAGGATGAATTACTGGTAATATCAGAAACAGGGGCATAAGAAATGTCCAAGCTGTATAGTTGCTTCGTCCACCAGGTACAAGGTAGATCCAGCTGAAGAATATGGCTATGATACCTTCACTCCCCGCAGAATAAGACAGTAATGGTAGCTCTCCCAGCTGAAACTTGCAGTTAGGTACAAATCAGCATATCTCCCCAAGCAGAGTTAGTCTACCATCATCCCTAAAAAGGTTGGGTATCCCCAGAAGGTCTTAATCTTCCCCAGCGGAGTATAAAGATATTCCCAAGCAAGTATAAGAGTATCCTCGGCAGTCTTAATATTCCTCAACGGAGTATAAGAATGCTCCCCGGCGGAATACAAGATACCCCTAGTGGAGCCATTTCCCTAGCGCAGTCTAAAAAAGATTTCCCAACAGAGTTGAATCATCTTCCCCAGTAGACTCTGGAAGTTTATCCCCGGCGGAGTACAATAAACCTCCCCAGCCAGGTTCAAAGGAGCATTCCTAGCAGAATTCAGAGGGTTATCCCCACAAGAGTCTAACTGGGTTATCCTCAGCAAGTTGCAACTGAAAGACCATCCCCATTGAAGTTCTTTCCTTTCCCCAAACAGGAATTCAATCCTCAACAGGTTCAGTATCACCAGCAACAGTAATCCATCCCCAGCGGAGTTCATCAGCAGAATCTCCAACAGAGTTTATCATTAAAATCTTCAGCAGGATACCCCTTCCCCACAGAGTAATTCCCCTCAGAGTAATCTCTTCATCAGTTCATTCCCCAGTGGAGTTTCTTTTCTCCTGCAGGTTTATCCTCACAATCGTCTTCGTTCACCATCCCTGGCGGAAGCGAAGCATTCAACTTTATTCTCCAGCAGCTCCGGGATTTATTTTCCTCAACTAAAACATTACATGTCCATACGTCATGATACATGCATATACGCATCATACCATACAATCTCATTTATATTGAGAACATCATTGCCTGATACATATCATGCATTACATACAGCTAACCTTTACCTTTCAAGAAAGATACAATCAAAATTCAAGTTATGAAGCCCAGGTACGACCGGATAGTATCTTGATTTCTACAGCATATTGTGAAGCCCGGATTACGACCGGATAACAATATCAGACTACCGCGAAGCCTGGATTACGACCAGATGGTGATATATCTCAAAAGTAAGCTATGAAGCCCAGAGAACGACCAGATAATAGTTTATTCCCTAGTGAGTCATGAAGCCCGGATTACGACCGGATAGCAGCTCAGTAAGCACCCTGAAGCCTAGATTCGACCATATAGTGGTGTGATCGGTGGAAATAGAACTGACTGTTTTGGAATGTTGGTTCGCGAAATGTCGCGGTAAGCAAGAGTCGCCACCGTCTTTTATTTTCTCCAACAACGAAAGGACAAAAGCACAACAAAATTCCTTTTCGAGATGTTTCTCGGTTCGGGAGGTAGATTTATAGAAAGGGAAGGTGTTAGCACCCTTTCTATCCGTGGTTATCCACAGGCTCTTAGGTACTTGCTCACTATGTTTTCAAAAATGTTTGCTTTTCTTGTGTTTGTGGGTTTTGAAAAAAGTTTAGTTTGAAAATTTCTAGGTAACTCTTGTATCAGTCCTCAAGAGTGTATGAAGTATTTGTTTGAAAACTTTTGTTTGAAAGTGTAGGTGCGAAAAGTTGTTTTTGTTTTTTGAAAGAGAAAGTACCCAGGAGAAATCTACCTACTCTAAAGAAATTAAGCTGTGTAAATATCCTTTAGACAGTACTATCCCACTATTGAGAAGTAGGTAGCACCGTCGTTGGAGTTATTCAGGTTAATTCGATTACAGGGACATGTGTGGTCACCAAAGCAATAGTAGGACGCCTTAGCGGTAACCCTAATGTCCTAGATCCTTTTTATCCGAGGCAACCGTTTCGAGGCAACTTGGATCTTTAGACAGGAGGGCGACCTCTAAAACACCCTATACTTAATGACCACGTCGAGGCAACCAAGTGAGGCGTACCCTAGGAGTGGCCTGTGCGAGTGTGTCAGGATTCAGTTTAAGATTATCTTTGCACATGTATTATGGTGAGCTACGTTTTAATTTTAATTTTCAGGCAAGTCTTATCATGCATAGTTAACAGTTAATAATTGTGCGGAAAGTAAATTGCGGAAAGTAAATCTACGATATTACAAGGCGTCGGGTATTTACATCGCCAAAAACATAACCCTTTGGAAAATAAAATACGGAAAATTAAAGAAAGCGATAAAAGAGGTCCTAATTATCTATTACATCCTCGGAGCAATTACATAAATATAATCAAAAAATAATATGCGCGCGATAAAAATTAAATCGGGGACGTCCTTAGGGTTTTGACCCTTTTTGAGAAAAGAATGGAATTTTGGTCCTTTTTTGCAATTGATTAAACCTAATTCTAATTAATTAAATAATTAAAAGAAAAAAGTATTTTTTATTTTTTTAATGTCTTAATGAAAATAAAATAAAAAGATGATTAAAATTGTCAAAATCTTAATTCTGGGTTAATTTTATTTATTATGAAAAAAGTCAAATTTAACCTAATTAACTAATTAGTTTGTTAGTATTTATTTACAAAAATAAATTAAGGTGAAATTAATAAATAATAATAATAATAATAATATTTACATTTTTTAGTTTTCTGAATTTTATTATGAAAAAGGAGTTAATTATATTAATTAAATAATAATAATAATAATTTAAAAAAGATAATAAAAAGGAAAAGAAAATAAAAAAAAAAGAATAGTAAACCAGGGGGGGTGATGGCCCATTAGGAGGTTAGAAAGCAACTTTAAGGCCCATTAAGCTCAAGCCCTTTTGACTTTCCCTGATTGTCCATGATACGCCTTGACTTGGAGCATGGTGGTCATCCACTTATGATCTTCTGATTTGTGCATGTGGCCACTTGGCGCCTGGATGTGAGAGGTGCATGATAGAACACCTTTGAAATCCTGCATGGGATTACATAAGGAAAAAATAGAAACAATTATTTGGGGGACCTGGGAATCGAACCCAGGTCCCAACGTTCAATGCTTGCTCGCCCTGGCCACTGAGCCACTCGCCTCTATTGTCAATATGATAATAAGGGATTAATTTATTAGTAAACCAAAACATATGCCTGGAAAAAAAAATAAACGCGCAATTTTTGAAAAGGGCGAATAGGAGGGAGACGCGTCAGCGTCTTCTTCGTTGGTCACTGGTTTTTTACCTGCGGATTTTTATCCGCAGGAAGCTCCGTAGGTTCTTCCTAAAATTGTCCCTAGGCTGCAAAAATTCCATCCAAGCCCATGGTTACGATCGTCCATGTCCCCTGAGTCCATCCATGCTCATGATTTGTTCTAATTTCACCTGGAAATAAAATACCTAAAACGCAAGAACATGAACCCTAGAATCGGGCATCACGATTCAGGGCATAAAAACAAAATTGGTTATTGCAGTTATGTTAGAAATCAAGCAATCAATATGAATATGCTAACGCTTTGAAGATAAAATGCAAGAATTGAGAGTTTAGGTTTCGTGTTCAGGGCCCAGTTTGTGAGAACTTACAGCGCTGTTTAGGGAGTCTTTGGACGTGGTATTGATCACTTTAGGTTCAGTGGACAGCAAGGAAGAAGGCCACGTGCTCCTTTTTGTCTGAAAACGCCTGCAACACCGTTCTTGATCTCACACTTTTTCAAGAACTTTGCAATTTTCTTTGGCCTCCTTTAGCAATCCTGAGCTCGTGTGTCCTGTTGGTACTGCTTTCTTATGTATATGAGAACAAAATTAGGTCAAAAGCTGGGCCTTAATCCATGTATATGGGAGAATTAGGTTTACACTTTCCTCCATTGACAAAGTTTCCAAATTTGAATCAAATCTAAGATTTTGTGCACAAAAAGCCAATACACGAATTTCATTAGTTGGCATGTGATATATGAAAGCTGTACAATCCCCCAAGATACTATTCCATTGATTTTTAGATTTTATTTGAATTATTATAGATTTAAAATGAATTAAATCAATAAAAATTAAATAAAATAGAAAAATTAATGTTTGATCCTGAAATTAAGCATGGGACACGTGTGTGGCATGACAAGGCTGAATCAAGTGGAAGAAAGTGGGCCCTTTTGTCAAAAATTGAAGTTTTTAGGATAGTTGACTTTTGCAAATTCATAAAAATTTCCCAACTTCTCCAATGCATATCTTGCTCAATTTTGATCATATGAACATGTTCTTGGACATTTTGGAAAGGTCTTGAAGTCCTCTAACCAATTCCTTTGGTCCCATGTCATTTGGATTTACCAATCTCAAGTTATGGTCTTTGACTTAAAGTGCATTTTTGTTGACTTTTGAAATTGACCTATAATGTAGAAATTGATAACTTTTTATGAGAGCATTTCTTGGACTTGGAATGTGAAGATGAGTTGTAGGAAATGTCATCCTCTTCAAAATGAGCATTGGATGGGATTTTTCTGATGAACCATGAAAAAGTTATGCCCTGGTCAAGATACAGTTGACTTTTCTATTGTCCAAAAATAGTAACTTTTGGCATCTTGATGATTTTTTAGCTATCCTTGTGAAATCATGATCAAGACTTGATCAAATGATGATTGTGACCTCAAAATAAGATGTTGACCAAAAATTCTGACTTTTGACTGTAAAATGACCATTTTGCCCCTGCAGTAGGCTGTGAAGCAAATGGAGCTTTTGACTGTGCAATTTGACATTGTGAATCTTTGAAACTTGACATGTAGATGCTTGAGAATATGTATAGGCCTATGGGACTTGATTGGACCATTGAAAACCCTAAATTCCTTGAAAGAACCAAAACCCTAATTTTGACTGGCTTAGGAGGCATTTGGACTGTGCAACCCTTGAGAAATCTTGAACCATTTGAAGATGATTCTTGATAAATCTTGAGGAATATGGGAGGGCAAATTTTGGGGTACAACAGTTTCCCCTGTTCAATCTTCTTAGACCTGAGGATGTAGATTGGCTTGCGTGCTTTTCGTGATCCGAAGGTGGAAGATGATTGAACACTAGAGTGCCCAGAAATTTGCCCTCGCATAGTGTGGTATCAGCAATGTGATGTCGGGAATGGGCTTGCAGATGCCATTTGGAGATATGATGGATAGGAGGATGGGATTATAAATGCCATCTGGAGATGTGACAGAATCTTGTCAGGGATGGGCTTTTAGATGCCATCTGGAGATTGTTGGTAGAATTGTGATCTTGTAAGTTGAACGAGGGAACCTGTGTAGGGTTGCCTGATGATGAGCTCGTGTAAAACTGCATCTTTGAAAGAAGGAAACCTGTGCAGGGTTGACTGATGATGAGCCTGTGTGAAGCTGCATCTGGAGATGAGAAGGAAACCTGTGTAGGGTTTCTTGATGACAAGTCTGTGTAAAACTGCATCCGGAATTGAGAAGGAAACCTGTGTAGGGTTTCTTGATGACAAGTCCGTGTAAAACTGCTGGATGAACCGGGGTAAGGTTACTGTGAGATAAGTTCGTGTGAAACTTTAGGAGGAACCGGGGTAAGGTTACTGTGAGATAAGTTCGTGTAAAACTTCTGGATGAACCAGGGTAAGGTTACTGTGAGATAAGTTCGTGTGAAACTTTAGGAGGAACCTGGGTAAGGTTACTGTGAGATAAGTTCGTGTAAAACTTCTGGATGAACCGGGGTAAGGTTTCTTGTTGATGAGCCCATGTAAAACTGCATCTTGGAGAGAGAAGAAACCGGTGTAGGGTTTCTTGATGATGAATCCGTGTAAAACTTCATCTGGAGTTGAGAAGGAACCGGTGTAGGGTTGCTTCATGATTGTCAAGTAGATAATTGTCCTGTCTGGTTTTAGGTATTAACCCACGATCAGTCGTCCACAGAATTTTCTTGGCTTGTTACAGGTGTTGATCTGGAACTGCAAAGGTAGACGGTAATCATCTTTTGATTGACCTTTTCCTGAAAAGGCAAAACGTTAGCTGTATGCAATGTCATGATGTATGAGATGCATGATGTCATGATGTTCTCAAAAATAAATGAGATTGTGTCGTATGATGCGTATATGCAGGTATCATGATGTATGAAAATGTGATGTTTATGAATGTATTTTCGTCTGGGAAAATAAATCCTTGACGAATGTCGGGAGCTTGCTAAATCCTGGGCTGATGTTTGAAGAGGAGAGTTCTTCGTTTCCGCTGGGGATGATGATTACAAGAATAAACTGGTAGGAGAAGATGACTCCGTTGAGGAATAAACCTGGTGAAGATTACTCTGCAGGGAATTACTCTGTGGGAAGAGATGCTTCGCTGAGATTTTGATGATGACTCCGCTGGGGATAGGAAGAACTTCGCTGAGGACGATCTTTCCGTTGTAATTTGTTGAGGATAACCCAGTTAGACTCTGGTGGGGAATAACCTTTGAATATGGTCGGGGAGAGATGTCTGCTCTGCAGGGGACAAGCTTCCAGAATCTACTGGGGAGATGGTTCAACTCTCCTGGGGAAACTTTTGAGGAAATAGCTCCACTGGGGTGTCTGTATTCCGCCGGGGAACAATCTTATATTTTGTTGAGGAATATTAAGACTGTCGGGGATGCTTGCTGAGGAATGTCTGTATACTCTGCTGGAGAATATTAAGATCTTCTGGGGATACCCAACCTTTGCTGACAGTAGACCAACTCTGCTCAGGGGAGAGTATTGCTAACTTGCTGGGGATACTGCTCCTTTTTAGGGCTGACGGGAGACCAACTCTGCTTGGGGAGAGTATTGCTGAGCCTTGTCCTACTATGTGGGGAGCGAAGGTATCTTGGTCATATTCTTTGACTGAATCTACCTTGGTACCTGGAGGACAGAGCAACTGTACCATTTGGACAATTCTTATTGCTCCAGTTTCTGCGGGAGAAGAAGGCCTATGGGGTGTTTGATAACTGTCGATTGACCAATCTTCTTCTGGTAGGTAATGACGAGATGTCGGGACATAGTCGTACGCTGTGATCCCTAACTTTTGCCTGGATCGCCCTTTCGGGTTTTCAATCCACCGGGATACCCATTTTTGCCCAAGCCGCCTTTTCAGGTTTTCGACTTGCCGGGTGTACAAATTTTTTCATTTTCATCCCTTATTTTTGCCCGAACCCTTTTGGTTCACCGGGAAGCCCTTATTTTTGCATAGGCCAATCGACCTAGCGGGTCTTTGATTATGCGTAGTATTTTTTCGACTATGTCCATGCTCTCAGGATGTAGGGAGTTGTCACTGTCAGTAGCGTTGTGTTGCCATACTACCAGAAGATGTTTGATCGTGCAAGATTCGTTGCTGGAATTCATGTCCAATTCCCCAAGTGACTCAGATGGAGATTTGCCCCTGGCTATTTGGCATTTTGAGAGATTCCTTGAATCTTGACTTGACTGCCCCAGATGATGGAAAATGATCATGTCTGCCCCTTGATTGGAAGTGTTTTTGTTCACTAGATATTCTTCGTGCGAACTTCTATGTTGTTTGAACAAATAGTCATATGCAAACAATGTTATATTAAAAATGCAAAGCTTATGTCTGTCTTGAAGTTTTTGAAAATGCAGTTTTCAATAAAACAAACGAATTTTTGTAAAATGTGATGTCAACTCAGTATTTTACAGCAAGCCTTAAGGAGTCAGGATACCTTTTGTAACAGTATGCTTTCGAACTAACCAATGCTTCAGCTAGGACTTTTAAGGGTTATAACGTAGCCTGGTTCACGGTTTAAGAAACAAAGGATAAAGGCTCAAATTTTATTTGTACCCACCCTCTCTTCGTGATGTTCGTCGATCCTAAACTCAGCTAATCGTGCATTAGATCTTGTTTGAGTTTTTTGCTCTGATATTTCGGTGATGGTTCGGATACTGATATTTTATTTTGAATAGGCAGTCATCTCTTTTTGTTGAGGGTTTGTAGGACCTCTTTCTTTTCGATTTTATTATCCCTGTCTTTTGCCTGAACTGTTTCCTTTGTGATTACAGTAAGCGGGATGCCCCAATTTTGTAAGTCTCCTTCATAGGTTTTGACTTATTGGGCTTTTATTTTTGAGAGATAATGACCGCTTGTTCTTACGATTATTCGGAACCATCACTGTCTCTTGTTTTAGAAGGACTCATGTGATGCCATTCATTGTACACCTGGATCAACTGAGAAAACTACCATGCCCCAGGTTATGATTAAGGGTTTTAATATTTTTGTGAAAAGAAAAAAAAACTCCTACTTCTTTGGCTCGAAGGGGTTAACGAGGGATTATCTTCCTTATAACTCCAGCATTTAGGATTTGAAACAATGCCTGTACCTCATCAGCGGGGTCTGTTCACAAGCATACTGTAAAGATCATGGTATCGTTTTCGTCATCCTCCCTCAAAAGGCTTAGAATTTTTTTAATCGAGAGTTGAACATCAAAAAATAAAAGCAATTTTGAATATAGTGAACACAATTACTTCAAAACAGACACGTGTAATGCATTAATGAAATAAGAGAGTTTGACATGATAATTGTTTGAATAAGCAAAGAAAAATACAATTCAGAATTCAAATGAACAAAAGTCTCTCAATCCTAGCAACGTTTTGGCAAGGGAGCAGTGATCACATTGGGAGTCTCAGAAGGCTCGAATTCGATCTCCTTAGCGTCAATCATATTCTGAATCTTGTATTTCAGCGCCCAACAATCGTCAGTATCGTGCCCCGGGCTACCAGAATGATAAGCACACCTCGCATCTGGGTTGTAGTTTGGAGAAGAAGTCTTAGGATTTGCATGAGGGTTTATCACCGTAATCAGATTCATCTTCAACATGTGCTGCAATGCTTGTGACAATGGCATGTTGATGTTGGTGAAATGTCTTTTAGGCTCGTCCGGCCTTCGTTGATTTCCCTTTTGCTGTTGTCGGCGTGACGCAGAACCAGAGATCAGGACTGCCCCTACGTGTTGGTCACGGCGACTCTTTTGACTGTATGCAGCATTGGACTCTTTCTTCCCAGTGTAAGGCTTTTTGTGAGTATCAGAAGGTGTAGCTTCTTGGATCTTCCCACTTTTGATGCCAGCTTCAATTCTTTCCCCAGTCAAGATAAGGTCTGTAAACCCAGCAGAAGAATTTCCAATCAGATGGTTGAAGAACGGACCAGACAGGGTCCCCAGGAACATATCCACAAGCTCACGGTCAGTTAAGGGTGGCTGCACCCTTCCAGTAAGGTCTCTCCACTTTTGAGCATACTCTTTAAATCCTTCACCCGTCCCTAGTGACATACCCTGGAGTTGGGTACGCGTAGGAGCGAGGTCGGAATTATACTGATACTGCTTATAGAACGCAGTAGCCAAGTCCTCCCAGTTACGAATACTAGCTCCATCCAGCTGATAGAACCATTCGAGTTGAGACCCTGAAAGACTATCCTGGAAGAAATGGATCCATAGATTCTTGTCGGCAGTGTAAGGTTGGATCTTCCTTACATACGATTGGAGGTGCAGCTTAGGACAGGAAGCTCCATCGTACTTTGCAAAAGCAGGCGCCTTGAACTTATGTGGGATCACCACCCCAGAGGATAAGCCTTGGTCTCCAAAGTCCAACTCGGGCACATGTTGAATCTCCATAGCACTTAAATGGTCCTCCAGTTGTTTGTACCTGTCCTCCGCAGGAGGATACTGTTCATCATTATAATTTGTCTCGTTGTCGGAGACCACGGGACTAGGAACCCTTCTCTCTTGGGGACTGTCCTTGCCTACAGATGAGGTAGTCAGCTTAGCCTCATTCTATGATCCATTCCCAGATCCACGTCTAGCGTTGAACAAAACAGTCCTCTTCTTCTTCTTCTTCCTCTCTTTCAGAATCATAGTTTTCAAGTCCTGTTGACCCTGGGCTAGGCTCATAACCAACTCCTGGAACTGGGCATTCTGGGCCTGGAGGGCCATGATAGCTTGTTCAGTGGAAGGTTCGGTAGACATGATGATTGCTGAAATAAACAGCGAAGAAGATAGGTGACCTGTAAAAAGTGTACCTGTAATGCAATGATATGTATGATATGCATGCAATGTTTTCAAGGATCTCGCGGGGTAAACAGAGAAACTTGTCAGAACTTGAATCCGGTAGCTTGATTGCAGGAACTTCATGTTATTGAGAATCCTTCTTCAAGAGTTAGGCTCACCATATCGAGTGGGTCATAGCCCCTGACTCAAGTTATCATGTTTTGATCTCCCACAACCTTGGCTAGAGGAAAATAAATCCCCTTTGCCCCTTGCTAGACAGTTGGTTCATCATGACCTGCATCACAAATCCTTGAGATCCTTGAAATGGGTTAGGAAATGCAATGGTATGATGTTATGATGTGCATGCTATGCGTGGAGTGATGTAAGTAAACCCTATTGTGAGCCCAGATTAAGGACTGTAAACAAAACCTACAAGGAACTTATGTGTCAGATAACAAGAATGTGCACGTAGTTCAAGTTTGAAGGCACACAAGTCACACAAAAGAGCCCTTAGATTTCAGGCTGGCATGAAGTTTAGGTACTACCCTCTTCCAGTTTCAGTTGGTTAAGACCTGTCCTAGAAAATAGTAACGGGGTTCTAGAGGATCTCAATATCACTGACTACCCTCAATCGGTCATAACTCCAGCTTTGCAACCTTTTCTTGCAGTCGGAACCATCACGAGAGTTTAGCCTCAATGAGTGTAGCATACTGCTACTGTTCTATGGCCAAGTTGGGTCAATTTAAGGTTCTAAGGCCAGTTGGTGCTTAATGACTCCTCAGAAGACCCATATTCTCCTCGTTCCAACACAAGGGATATCGGTACAGACCAAGGTGTCACACCAATGTGGCTACTTCTTCACCAGTGTTGGTCTACGCCGGACAGGTCCCTCACAGTTTATTGCTACCTAAAGGGTATTCCCCAGATCTGGGTTAGGATCTATGAAACTCCAATACAAGCCCACAAGTATAAAAGTAAACAAGGCATACAAGTGAAAACATAGAATGATCTAATCCTAAGGTACACCTCACATATAAAAATCCCCAGCAGAGTCGCCAGTTTTGTGATCGGTGGAAATAGAACTGACTGTTTTGGAATGCTGGTTCGCGAAATGTCGCGGTAAGCAAGAGTCGCCACCGTCTTTTATTTTCTCCAACAAGGAAAGGACAAAAGCACAGCAAAATTCCTTTTCGAGATGTTTCTCGGTTCGGGAGGTAGATTTATAGAAAGGGAAGGTGTTAGCACCCTTTCTATCCGTGGTTATCTACGGGCTCTTAGGTACTTGCTCACTATGTTTTCAAAAATGTATGCTTTTCTTGTGTTTGTGGGTTTTGAAAAAAGTTTAGTTTGAAAATTTCTAGGTAACTCTTGTATCAGTCCTCAAGAGTGTATGAAGTATTTGTTTGAAAACTTTTGTTTGAAAGTGTAGGTGCGAAAAGTTGTTTTTGTTTTTTGAAAGAGCAAGTACCCAGGAGAAATCTACCTACTCTAAAGAAATTAAGCTGTGTAAATGTCCTTTAGACAGCACTATCCCACTATTGAGAAGTAGGAAGCACCGTCGTTGGAGTTATTCGGGTCAATTCGATTACAGGGACATGTGTGGTCACCAAAGCAATAGTAGGACGCCTTAGCGGTAACCCTAATGTCCTAGATCCTTTTTATCCGAGGCAACCGTTTCGAGGCAACTTGGATCTTTAGACAAGAGGGCGACCTCTAAAACACCCTATACTTAATGACCACGTCGAGGCAACCAAGTGAGGCGTACCCTAGGAGTGGCATGTGCGAGTGTGTCAGGATTCAGTTTAAGATTATCTTTGCACATGTATTATGGTGAGCTACGTTTTAATTTTAATTTTCAGGCAAGTCTTGTCATGCATAGTTAACAGTTAATAATTGTGCGAAAAGTAAATTGCGGAAAGTAAATCTACGCTATTACAAGGCGTCGGGTATTTACATCGCCAAAAACAAAACCCTTTGGAAAATAAAATGCGGAAAATTAAAGAAAGCGATAAAAGAGGTCCTAATTATCTATTACATCCTCGGAGCAATTACATAAATATAATCAAAAAATAATATGCGCGCGATAAAAATTAAATCGGGGACGTCCTTAGGGTTTTGACCCTTTTTGAGAAAAGAATGGAATTTTGGTCCTTTTTTGCAATTGATTAAACCTAATTCTAATTAATTAAATAATTAAAAGAAAAAAGTATTTTTTAGTTTTTTAATGTCTTAATGAAAATAAAATAAAAAGATGATTAAAATTGTCAAAATCTTAATTCTGGGTTAATTTTATTTATTATGAAAAAAGTCAAATTTAACCTAATTAACTAATTAGTTTGTTAGTATTTATTTACAAAAATAAATTAAGGTGAAATTAATAAATAATAATAATAAAAAAAATATTTACATTTTTTAGTTTTCTGAATTTTATTATGAAAAAGGAGTTAATTATATTAATTAAATAATAATAATAATAATTAAAAAAAGATAATAAAAAGGAAAAGAAAATAAAAAAAAATAATAGTAAACCAGGGGGGGTGATGGCCCATTAGGAGGTTAGAAAGCAACTTTCAGGCCCATTAAGCTCAAGCCCTTTTGACTTTCCCTGATTGTCCATGATACGCCTTGACTTGGAGCATGGTGGTCATCCACTTATAATCTTCTGATTTGTGCATGTGGCCACTTGGCGCCTGGATGTGAGAGGTGCATGATAGAACACCTTTGAAATCCTGCATGGGATTACATAAGGAAAAAATAGAAACAATTATTTGGGGGACCTGGGAATCGAACCTAGGTCCCAACGTTCAATGCTTGCTCGCCCTGGCCACTGAGCCACTCGCCTCTATTGTCAATATGATAATAAGGGATTAATTTATTAGTAAACCAAAACATATGCCTGGAAAAAAAAATAAACGCGCAATTTTTGAAAAGGGCGAATAGGAGGGAGACGCGTCAGCGTCTTCTTCGTTGGTCACTGGTTTTTTACCTGCAGATTTTTATCCGCAGGAAGCTCCGTAGGTTCTTCCTAAAATTGTCCCTAGGCTGCAAAAATTCCATCCAAGCCCATGGTTACGATCGTCCATGTCCCCTGAGTCCATCCATGCTCATGATTTGTTCTAATTTCACCTGGAAATAAAATACCTAAAACGCAAGAACATGAACCCTAGAATCGGGCATCACGATTCAGGGCATAAAAACAAAATTGGCTATTGCAGTTATGTTAGAAATCAAGCAATCAATATGAATATGCTAACGCTTTGAAGATAAAATGCAAGAATTGAGAGTTTAGGTTTCGTGTTCAGGGCCCAGTTTGTGAGAACTTACAGCGCTGTTTAGGGAGTCTTTGGACGTGGTATTGATCACTTTAGGTTCAGTGGACAGCAAGGAAGAAGGCCACGTGCTCCTTTTTGTCTGAAAACGCCTGCAACACCGTTCTTGATCTCACACTTTTTCAAGAACTTTGCAATTTTCTTTGGCCGCCTTTAGCAATCCTGAGCTCGTGTGTCCTGTTGGTACTGCTTGCTTATGTATATGAGAACAAAATTAGGTCAAAAGCTGGGCCTTAATCCATGTATATGGGAGAATTAGGTTTACACTTTCCTCCATTGACAAAGTTTCCAAATTTGAATCAAATCTAAGATTTTGTGCACAAAAAGCCAATACACGAATTTCATTAGTTGGCATGTGATATATGAAAGTTGTACAATCCCCCAAGATACTATTCCATTGATTTTTAGATTTTATTTGAATTATTATAGATTTAAAATGAATTAAATCAATAAAAATTAAATAAAATATAAAAATTAATGTTTGATCCTGAAATTAAGCATGGGACACGTGTGTGGCATGACAAGGCTGAATCAAGTGGAAGAAAGTGGGCCCTTTTGTCAAAAATTGAAGTTTTTAGGATAGTTGACTTTTGCAAATTCATAAAAATTTCCCAACTTCTCCAATGCATATCTTGCTCAATTTTGATCATATGAACATGTTCTTGGACATTTTGGAAAGGTCTTGAAGTCCTCTAACCAATTCCTTTGGTACCATGTCATTTGGATTTACCAATCTCAAGTTATGGTCTTTGACCTAAAGTGCATTTTTGTTGACTTTTGAAATTGACCTATAATGTAGAAATTGATAACTTTTTATGAGAGCATTTCTTGGACTTGGAATGTGAAGATGAGTTGTAGGAAATGTCATCCTCTTCAAAATGAGCATTGGATGGGATTTTTCTGATGAACCATGAAAAAGTTAAGCCCTGGTCAAGATACAGTTGACTTTTCTGTTGTCCAAAAATAGTAACTTTTGGCATCTTGATGATTTTTTAGCTATCCTTGTGGAATCATGATCAAGACTTGTGACCTCAAAATAAGATGTTGACCAAAAATTCTTACTTTTGACTGTAAAATGACCATTTTGCCCCTGTAGTTGGCTATGAAGCAAATGGAGCTTTTGACTGTGCAATTTGACATTGTGAATCTTTGAAACTTGACATGTAGATGCTTGAGAATATGTATAGGCCTATGGGACTTGATTGGACCATTGAAAACCCCAAATTCCTTGAAAGAACCAAAACCCTAATTTTGACTGGCTTAGGAGGCATTTGGACTGTGCAACCCTTGAGAAATCTTGAACCATTTGAAGATGATTCTTGACAAATCTTGAGGAATATGGGAGGGCAAATTTTGGGGTACAACAAGTGGTATATCATAAACACGAGCCGTGAAGCCCGGATCACGATCGGATAATAGCTCAGCAAGTTATTGTGAAGCCTGGATTACAACCAGAAAGCAATACAAGACCATGAAGCCTGGATGACAACCAGATAATGGTAGAAGATGTTGTGAAGACTGGATTACGACCAGATAGCGACCAAGAGTACTACGAAGCCTGGATTTCGACCAGATAGTGGTATGATACATTTTGAAGCCTGGATTATGAATAGATAGCGTTAAGGGACGCTGTGAAGCTTGGATTACGACCAAATAGCAGTTTACCCAGCCAGTTACTATGAAGCCCGGATTCGACCGGATACTAGTAAACCCAACAGTCAAAGGAAAGCCCGGATGCGACCGGATAACCATTTGATTTGTTCTGAAGCCTGGATTTAGACCAGATAAGAAGTAAGGTATTGTGAAGATTGGATTCGACCAGATAGCAGTACGTGACACCATGAAGCCTATATTCGACCAGATAAGGGTATAACACATCGTGAAGCCTGGATTACGACCAGATAGCGGTACAAGGCACTATGAAACTTGGATTCCGACCAAGTAGCAGTTTACATGGACAATTACTAAGAAGCCCGGAGTCGACAGGATATTAGTGTGCCCTAAATTCAAGTTGAAGCCCGGAGGCGACCAGATAACCTTTTGATTTATTCTGAAGCCTGGATTTCGACCAGATAAGAAGTGAGGTATTGCAAATCCTGGATTACGACAGGATAGCAACTTTAATCTCATCTCCCCAGTAAGTCGCTGTAAAGCCTGGATTACGACCAGATAGCAGTCGATCTTATCACTATGAAGCCTGGGTTACGACCAGATAGTAGTTCACTCTCACCTCTTCAATAGAGATGATTCCTCAGTAGAATAATAGACGATCGAAGCTCCTAAAGTTCTATTTCTCCTAAGACAAAGAACAACATTCCCCAGCGGAATCTCCCTCAACAACAGGTATACAAGCTCTCGCTAAGGAATCTCTTACGCGATCGACACTCCTTCTGATGGCATCGTTAAGCCCATCTCCCATCATCAATCTCCAGATGGAATCTGTAAGCCTATTCCCGACATCACAAGACAAATACTACTTCATGCGAGTGCAAATTTCTGGGCACTCTAGTGTTCAATCATCTTCCACCTTCGGATCACGAAAGGCCCGAACGCCAATCTATATCCTCAGGTTTAAGAAGATTGAACAGGGGCAACTGTTGTACCCCAAAATTTTCCCTCCCATATTTCTCAAGACATGTCAAGAATCATCTCCAAGTTGTTCAAGATGGCTCAAGAATTGGACAGACAAATCACCTCATAAGGCAGTCAATTCAAAATTAGGGTTTTGTGTTGCATCAAGGTCCTCACATCCAAATGGTCTCAAATGCTCCCCAATGTCCTAATATATTCTCAAGTTCATCCATGTCAAATTTCAAGCCTTGCAGAGAAAGTTTGGTCAGTCAATTGCTCAAGAGGTCCAAAAATCGACTGTGTTAGGGCAAAAGTCAATTGTGACCTAAATACAGTCAAACCTCAATATTTTTTGTCAACATTCTCATTTTGAAGGATAATTCATTATTTTATCAAGGGTTGGTCATGATTCATCAAGGATTGCTCAAGATTCATCAAGATTCAAAAGTTGCTAAATTAGGGTTTTGTAGGAAAAGTCAACTCAACTTTGAAAAAGCATAACTTTCTCATACTTTATGAGAAATGACCCATCCAAAGATCATTTTGAAGATGATTCAATTTCCTACAATCCATCTTCACACCCCAAGATCAAGAAATGCACTCACAAGAAGTTACAAATTTGGACATTATAGGTCATTTTTGAAAGTCAACAAAAACACTTTTTTGCCAAAGCTTATAACTTGAGCATTGAATATAAAAATGATATTATACCAAAAGGGTTGATTTGAGGACATCTCAAGGTTTCTAAAAAGTCCAAGAACACTTCCAAAAGTTCAAAATTGAAGAAGTTATTCATTGTTGAAGTTGGGCATTTTTCCAAAATTGCCAAAAGTCAACTATCCTTAAAACTCCAATTTTTGACAAAAGGGCCCACTTTTTTCCACTTGATTTGGTATTATCACACCACACACGTGCCCCATCTTCAATTTCATGACCAATCATTTATTTTTCTATTTTATTTGATTTTTATTGATTTAATTCATTTTAAATCAATATTAATTCAAATAAAATCTAAAAATTGATGGAATGATATTTTTGTGATTGGTATAAACTTCAATTATCATCATGAACTAAATCAAATTCGTATCAAGATTTGTTAGGCTCAAAAAATCATATTTGGTACAATTATGGAAAGTTTATCAATGGTGATCATATCAAATCTCAAAACCTTGAATGCACATGGATTAAAGCCCAACTCTTGACCTAATTAACTCCCATATACATGTACAATCCATACACATCAAGAACACGACCTAAAACTGCAAGAAACGGCCAGACAAACTTTGAAAAAAAGCTTGAAAAAGTGGAATCTAAAAACGATCTTAGGGCTCGATTCAAAGCAAAAACTTGACACTAATCTCTTGTCTGGCATCCAGTGGAGCTAAAGCGATCAAAATCAAGTCCTGAAACCATCTGAAAAGCGTTGTAAGTGTTCTTGAATATGGCCCTGTACATGGAATCGTAACTCGGTTTTCTTGCATCCTTTTGCCAAATTTCTTGTATATTCATGCTTACCATTCAATTTTTAAGCATTTTGTACTATTTAATTTTGTTTCCATGGCTTATAACCCTATATCCAAAGCTAGGGTTCGTGTTCTTGTTTTTTAGGTATTTTTGATACAGGAAAAATCAAGACCAACCATGGACATGGTTGTCTTCAGGGAAGGGAGACGAACACCGTGATGTTCTCCATTTACATTTATATGGCCTACAACCCATGTTAGGATGGCCCTACGAATTTTGCTACGGACCCAAATCCGTAGGAAATAGACCAGGGTTTTGTTGGAGAAGACGATTAGGTGTCTTCCCCTGATTGGTCTATTTAAATCTCGCGCCACTTTTTTTATTTTCCAGCATAATAATTGAGTTTTGAATATAATAATTGTTTTGTATCCCATTAACAAAAGAACGCGTTGGTTGAGTTGGCAAGCAGGTTAATGCATAGTCCATTGGGACATGGGTTCGAATCCCAGGTCCCCCAAAACATTTATTTAATTTTTTCTCCAGGTAATTGAGTGTGCTCTCCAAAGCGTTGGACCACCATATGCCTACAAGATCAACCTGCCAGATGGCCTCCAGGCCAGATCTGATGGACAGGAATGAGGGACTATCATATGCCCAAGTCAACAAGCGCACACTGGATGGGAAAAGTCAAAGCAGGCTTGAATGTTAATGGGCCTGGATTGCTGATTTCACCTCCAAATTAGGCCCAGCACCCCCCCCCCCATTTGGTTTATTTCCTTTTCTCCTTATGTTTCTTTCATTTAATTATTTTTATAATTATTATTTATGTCATTAACAAATTAATAATTTTTTCTTAATAAAATCAGAAAACCATAAAAACATTATTTTTATTAATTTCATTATTTTTGTAAATAAATAATTTAATTGACTTAGTTTTTTTAATTAGGTATAATTTTAACATTTTTGCAATAAATTAAAATTAATTAGAATATTAGGTTCTAACAATTTTGACATTTTATTTTATTTTCCTTAAAATATTCAAAACCCCAAAAATATTTTCTATTTAATTAATTAATTAACTTAGGTTTAATTTCATTTAATACAAAAATAAGCAAAAAACTTTTCTTTAATGAAAAAGGGTCAAAACCCTAAAAATGCGCCGATTTAATTTTCTCGCACGCGTATTATTTTTATCCAATAATGTAATTGCTTCGGGAATGTAATAGCTTTTAATTAGGACATTATTTATCGCTTTCTTTTATTTTCGCAATTTAAATTAAAGGGTTGTTTTTGGCGATGTAAATACCCGACGCCTTGTAATAGCTTAGATTTAATTTCCCGCAATTTAATTTCCGCACAATATTAACTGTTAGATGTTTGATAACTAGGCAATGCATGACAAGACCAAATCTTTAACCTAAAATCAACATAGCTCACCATTGACATGTACAGATAAAATTAACCGAACCAACACACTTGCACATGCGCACTCTTAGGGTACACCTCACTTGGTTGCCTCGAACGTGGTCATTGAGTATAGGAAGTTTTAGAGGTCGCCCTCTTGTCCAAAGATCATAGTTGCCTCGAAACGGTTGCCTCGGAAAAATGATCTAGGATATTAGGGTTACCGCTAAGGCGTCCTAACATTGCTTTAGTGACCACACGTCCCCCTAATCGAATTGACCCAAAAACTCCAACGACGGTGCTACCTACTCCTCAATAGTGGGATAACATTGTCTAAAGGACATTTGTACAGTTTAATTCCTTTTTGAGTAGGTAGATGGTTCTTAAGTACTTGTTCCTTTTAAAACAAAACAAAACTTTTCGCACTTACATTCTCTTCAAAACAAAAACTCTTTTCAAACCCACAAACACAAAGAAAAGCTAACTTTTGAAAACACAATGAGCAAGTACCTAAGACCCCGTGGATAACCACGGATAGAAAGGGTACTAACACCTTCCCTTTCTATAATCTACCTCCAGAACCCGAGAAATATCTCAAAAAGGAATTTTTCTGTGCTTTTGTCCTTTCCTTGTTGGATAAAATAAAAGACGGTGGCGACTCTTGCTTACCGCGACATTTTGCGAAAACAAACGCAAACGCAAACCAGCATTCCAAAATAGTCAGTTCTTATTCCAACCAATCACACCTTCCTTTTTTGGTACGAGCACAATATTAGCAACCCATTATGGATAGGAAGTAACAGCCAGAAAGCCAGCATTGAACTGCTTCATAACTTCTGCTTTCATCTTCTCCGACATGTCAGGTCTCATGCGGTGGACCTTTTGTTTCACTGGTGGACAGTCTTCTCTTGTGGGTAGACGGTGTACCACAATGTCTGTATCGAGTCCCGGCATGTCTTCGTATGACCGGGCAAAGATTTCAACATAATCATTCAACAACTGAATTAGGCGCTCTTTGACACTAGACTCTAGATTGGCACCTATCTTGATTTCATTTTTATCATCCTCAGTACCCAAGTTGATTGTATCCAACTGCTCCTCATGAGGCTGAATTTCTCTTTCCTCTTGCTGTAATAGTCTGGCCAATTCCCCTGGCACCTCACAATCTTCCTCACCTTCGTATTCGGCTTGGTAGATCAGATCTTCAGAGTCACTGAAAGTTATAGCAGTATCGTTACCCATGGGATCTGGAATGGAAGGGTACCTGCATTTGTGAGTGTGGGTGTGTGTAAGGGATAGCCATCTTAAAGCAACAAAATGTAAAAGAAAGACAATGAGCACAAAAGGTTTAAATATGAAAAGCGTCCATGATTCATTAAATGACATATGAAAATGAAATAAGAACCCTTACAAATGGACCTATGTGCCTCGGGTAAGACACAAGGTTGAAAAAGTACGAATTGTTTGGTGAATTATTACAGTCCAACAGAAATGGAAAAGATAAATTATTGTGGTATGAAAGTAATCGGAACAAAGTCTTTTGCTTCCCAGTTGCACAGTCCTCCGTCAACAGTAGGAAAAATCCAGTCTTCCAAGCTGCCCTCTCCTTCACTGTCCTCTAGTGCATTAACCCATCGGTGGCTGATCTTCACAGGTAGCCCTCCGGCACGGGAGCGGCGCACAGCCTTCTGAGCAGTCGAAGTAAATCCCAAGCCGAATTTTTCTGATTTGAAAGGAAAGTCGGGAAGCTAACCCCAGATAGTAGATCCGCCTTCTTCCACCACTGCCCTTGCATCCTTGAGAGATGACATCCCAGGTGGAGGTCTTGTGATCACAGGAGTTGAGGATACCGCCTTGGTCGTCGCTATTTCTTCAGAGACTTCTTCAAAATGTTGGAAAGGGGTCTCTATGAATTCGCCATCTAAATCCATATAACGTAAAGAATTCAGATGACTAATCATATATTCCTCTTCCCCATGGACAGTTATGATTTTCCCTTGGACAGGGTACTTGAGCATTTGGTGCAAGGTGGAGATGACGGCACCGGCATTGTGAATCCAGGGATATCCCAACAGACAAGAATAAGAAGGACGGATGTCCATCACATAGAATGTCGAGTTGAAAACCTGAGTTCCCACCTTGTTTGGGATGTCCACCTCCCCGTGGACCATCCTCTTAGACCCATCAAAAGCTCTGACCACTATGTTGATGGGTTTTAAAGTCATCCCCTCACAATCCAATATATCCAGGTCTTTCTTTGGTAAGACGTTTAAAGACGACCCAGTATCAACCAAGAAATGAGCTAAGGTTGTTCCTCTGCACTCCACTGAGACATGTAGTGCATTGTTGTGTTTTCTCCCTCGGGGTGTCAAGTCAGCATCGGAGAAACCCAGGCCATTGTCAGCTGTTAAACTGGCCACACACTCTTGGAATTGATCAGCCGAAGTCTCTTGCGGAACATGAGCTATCTTCAGAAACTTGACCAAAGCTTTAGCATGTGCCTCAGAGTATAACAACAAGGCTAACATAGAGATTTTAGAGGGGGTCTGCCCCAGTTGTTCAATAACATCATAATCACTTTTCTTAATGATCCTCTGGATTTCTTCCATCTCCTTCATGGATGTCTCATGAATGACTAGTGACTGAGCCTTCCTCAAGACAGGCTCCTCTTGAACATTCTTTCCTTTTTTCTCAGCAGCGGAAACATGAATGGGAATTGTATTGTTATCGTTGGCGGGTACACTTGTAGGTAAAATCACAGGGGTAATCTTCGGAGTGGCCACGGGTCCAAAGACTGCTGTTGGAGGAGCAATCTCTAGAGAAAAGATTCTTCCACTACGGGTAACCTTGCTTGTTCCGGCAATGTTACCGATGTCGGGAGTATCCTCTTCGGAGCTTTCTTCTTCTGTAATCTGTTCAATCTGTTTGACACCATGGTAATAGATTTCTCCACCATAGTTCCATGGTACCATTTTATCGGATTTGTATGGGGCTGGCCCGGGCATTGTTATCTTCAACGGAGTAGTCACTGGAGCAGATGTAATCCTAACTGGTTTTTTAGGAACCCTGGAAGGATTGGCGTATATGGTTATTATTGAAACTTATGGAACTGGAATGGGTGAGACAGGATCTTTCTCAAACAAAATTTATTGGTTATCAATCAATTGTTGGATTCCTTTCTTCAACAGAGGACAGTCAAATTGGGAGGACAGGAAAGCATGACAATCTTGGTCACAACCTGGGAACACCCCAGCTTTCAACAAATTCAACATGATGGTTAGGAGAGGAGTTAACACTTCATCCACAGTAGAAACAAACAGATCTTCTTCCACGGCACTGGCATTGTGCCCATGCCTAGGCATCGGAGCGGAGATAACATTTGGCTTTTCAGGAGCTTCAAATTCAACTTCCTTAGCATCAATCAGATCTTGAATCTTGTTCTTCAGAGCCCAACAGTTGTTGGTGTCGTGCCCTGGACTTTCTGAATGGTACGCGCACCTGGCGTTCGGATGGTAGTGCGGAGGTGCAGTATTAGTATTTTTAGGGGCCTCTTTTAGCATGGCCAGATTCAACTTCAAGAGATGTGGTAGGACTTGAGCAGGAGTCATGTTTATCTTGGTGAATTACCTTACAGGCCTTTCCACCCTTTGCTGGTTATTTCTCGACTGATCATTTCTCGACTGGTTGTTTCTTGGCTGGTCTGATGCAGACTTTTGAATCATAACGGCCCCCACTATTGGTCATCTTTTGGTTCCTCCCTGATTTCTCTGTGCATAGACAGCAGACACTTCCTTTCTTCCCGTGAAGGGCTTTTTTACAGCAGTTGAGGCAGACGCATCCTTCTGAAATTTCCCATTTCTAATACCGGCTTCCACCCTCTCGCCAGTTAGAATCAATTCAGTGAAACCTGCAGAGGAGCTTCTAATCAGATGGTTGAAGAAAGGACCTGACAGAGTCCCCAAGAACATGTCCACTAGCTCTCTTTCAGATAAAGGTGGTTGCACCCTTCCGGCTAAATCCCTCCACTTCTAGGCGTAGTCTTTGAAGCCCTCATTGGTAGCCATAGCCATACTCTGTAGCTGAGTACGGGTTGGCGCCAAGTCGGTATTCTATTGATACTGTTTATAGAAGGCGGATGCCAAATTCTCCCAATTGTGAACATCTGTCCTCTCCAACTGGTAGAACCAATCAAGTGTGTTCCTGATAGACTGTCCTGGAAAAAGTGGACACACAGGTCTTTGTCAGAAGAATGTGGTTGAATTTTCCTGACATATGATCTGAGGTGCATTTTTGGGCAAGACACCCCATCATACTTAGCAAACAGTGGAACTTTAAACTTAGGAGGGATTACAATTCCAGAAACCAGCCCCAACTCCTCAAAATCTAGCCCTGGTACTCTCTGTATCTCCATAGCAGCTAGACGTTCTTCCAAGTTTTTGTATTTGTCATTGGCCGGAGGGTACTGTTGTTCAGAGTAGTGCTCTTCCTCCTCTTCTTCTGCTTCAGAATCTGAGGGCACTTTCGTTCCTTTTCCTTTTCCTTCCCCCTCTTCAAATGTTGATGGGAATTCCAAGGTCCTTCTGGCTTGTCCTTCAAACCTTCTACCCATGATAACCACACTGGCTCGCTTCTTCTTCTTTTTCTCTTTTTCCTTCTATAGTAGAGTCTTGAGCTCCTCCTTCCCCTTGGCTAAGGTCAAGAGTAGCTGTTGAAATTGTGAATTCTGAGCTTGCAAATCTTTGATCGTTTGTTCAATATTCATCTTGCTGAAATAAACAGCAGAGAGATGAGGAAACTTGGTGTGAAGACCTGTTTATGCATATTATGAATGATATGTATTCATGTAATGCTTTCGAGGATTCAGAAATTCAAATTTGTTTTTAAAAAAAAAAGAAACACATGTCATATTAATAAGATAGAATTGTTAGTACATCAATGCCCCTTGGGTAAAATAATACAAAATTCTAAGGTAAAAAGATGTTGTGCATCCTCTTTGGTGCGATGTAGGTGTTGAGAGTCTACTCTTCATGAAGTAGCCGAGTGAGTTCCAAAACCTTCTTCTCGCTTGCGTAGAATTGGGATTCGAAAGTGTCACGCTCTCCCTTCATCTGTATCCAACTCCTTTGTAGATCTTTGAGTGATGTTGGCATGTCAGGATGTGGAAGGGTGTATGGAACCTCTCCTTCCATAACAGGCTCTATAATCACTGGGAGAATGGAGGGGTAAGGCATCATAAGACTTTGGGCGCGGGTTCATACCCACTTGAGGTAAGGCTCAAGAGGGATGGAATTCGTGTGTCCCAAGGTCTTACTGTCCACCTTGTTGGGCATCCTCTAAGCTCGGATGAATATCTGACGGAGTCCTTGGTTGTCGTTGTCGAAGTCGAAAACCAATCCTTGAATCAGCATGTCATGTGGGCCATCCCTTCGGGCATAACCAAACTGTCTTAGAGCCAAGCAAGGGTTGTAGGTGATGCCTCCCCTAATGCCAAGTAGAGGGACATTAGGGAATTCCCCACAATGGTCAATGATGATAACATTCTCTTTTGATCGAGAACACCAATGAATATCTGAATGTGTAAGAGTCATCAATCGTTGTGACCACCTTAAACCCTGCTCATTCTTCAAAACTGATTGGGGAAGATTAGAAATAAAACATCTTTCCAGAAGAGGAGTGCAACACATGAGAACACCTCTTTTCCTCATTATACGAGTGTGAAAAGAGTGGAGGATATCCCCAAGCAATGTAGGCACCGGGTTGCGAGTCATGAAGATTTTGACAGCACTCACATCTATGAGTTGGTCAGGATTTGGGAACAAGACCATCCCATAGATGAGAAGAGCTACAATCTCCTCAAAATCTTGCAAGTCTAGAGAATTCTAACAACTTTGGGCCTTCTCAAACAGAAACTTTGACAAGAAGTCTTTGACACCACTTCTAGTTTCCCAATGTGTTATGACATCAGATGAGTGCAACTACAGGGCTTGAGCAATCTCTTCTGGCTTTGGATCTCTTTCTGTACCGTTGAAGGGTAGTTGATTGAGAATAGGAATCCTCAAGAGTTGAGAAAATTCCTCCAAAGTAGGCACAAGTTGATAGTCAGGAAATATGCAGCAATGATGCAAAGGGTCAAATAACTGGAAGAGAACTTTCAGCATATCCTCCTCTGTGTTGGTAGTGACCAAGTTGAGTAGACGACCATGGCTCTCGGTGAATGAAGAATTCTCAGGAATCCTTGAAGCTAGCTCCTTGAGTTGCGGAGGAATTCTTACAAGGTTGACTTGGATAGTTTTCCTGCGAAGTGAATCCATAACCTACAAAACAGGAACAAAGATGAAAATCCAAAATCCTTGAAATGGTTAGTGGATGCAAATGATGTTTATGATGTCCATGATGTTATGCATAAGTATATATGTACAAGCAAATCACACAAGTTCCTAGTTTAGGCTTGCATGGGGTTTCATAGGTAAGTACCCTCTTGAAGTTTAGTTGGCTCAACCTGTCCTAGAAATAGTAATCGGGTTCTAAGGAGCTCAATATCATTGGATTGTTTCCTTGTTCATTATTTCAATCCAGCCTCTTTACTGGCGACCGAAATATTCCAAGGAACCAACCCTCAATGAGTGTAGTATCGAGTATCTACCAACTTCGTATTGTACCAAAGTCGGTCATCTCACTACATCCTAAAAGGCCAAGTTGGTCAAGTAAAGGTTCTAAAAGTCCATTAGTGCTTCATGACATAACTCAGCGGCCCCATATTCTCTTTGATTGACTCAAATGCTACCAGTACCCACAAATATGTCACACTAACATAGCTATTGCTTAGACCATGTCGGTATACCCCGCACAGTTTCCACAATGTATTGCTATTTACCTATAAATGTTTCCCAAATCCGGGTAGAGGATCCAAACCCAAACAATAGAACCAAAATGTAAAGCATACAAGTCAAACAAGATAAGTATGTAAAGGTGATCTAAAACCCTAAGGTAACCCCACTTTTATAATTTTCCCCAGCAGAGTTTCCAGTTCTGTAATGCGGTGGGAGAACTGACTTGAGGTTTTACGTTTGTGTTTGCAAATGTTTCGGTTAGCAAGAGTCGCCATCGACTTTTCTTTTATCCAAAAGGAAAGGTAAAAAAGCACAGGAAAGACCTTTGAGATGTTTTCTTGAGTTCGGGGGGTAGATTATGAAAAGGGAAGGTACTAGCACCCTTTTCATCCATGGTTTTCCATGGGCTCTTAGTTACTTGTTTAGATCACTTGCTTTGCTTTTGAAATTGTTTGAAATGGTGCTTTGTGTGGTTTTGAAAGTATTTTGAAAAGAGGCCTTTGTTTAGGCAATATTTGTAATGATTCTTGTTCATAAGAATGTATACAAAGATGTTTGTCTTTTGAAAAATGTTTCAATGTTTTGAAAGTTGTTTGAAAATGTTTTGAAAATGTCTGTGTGTTTGTTTGAAAATAGCAAGGATTGTTTGAAAATTGATCAAGTAACTAGAAGCTATCTACCTACTCAAATGTCTTTCTTGTACATTTTTATTCCTTTGACATTGTTGATTTACCATTGGTTTGGTAAACAACCCTATCTTTGGATGTTAAACGGGACGGGCGTGGGTCATCGTATGACCATGATAACAATGTTGCCAAGTATCTTAGCAAGTTTTGAGGGACTAAGATCATCTTTGTTTAGGCAACCTTTTGATATCGTCATCGAGGGACTATGATCTTTTGTTTGTTTTGTTTTGCCAAGATACCTTGCATGCATACCATGGCCATTTTGTTTTAGGCAACCAAGTGGGTGAAACCCTAAGGGTGCTTGTGTGCAATGTGTGTCATTTTACATGCATATGTCTTGTATTAGGTCTTTGCTATTTGTTTGATTTTTGTCTTATCATACAAACTCTAATTTTACTAAACATGTATATAATGCGATAAATTGCGTAAAATAAACCTAAGCTATTACAACAATTATTATGGGAGGGGGATACAAGTTTTTGAATGGGGATATTGCACAAAAATAAAAAACCTAAAATATTATTACAACCCAATTGAATTATTGTACAAGATAAATAAATAAACAATTATTTAAATATGCAATAAAAATGAATTTATGCAAAATGTTTTGTATTTGATTTTATGTATGAAAAAATAAAATTATTTAAGTCCTAAAAATAAGAAAAAATAATATTATTATTTTTTGAAAGGGGAAACCCTAATTTTTATTTAAAAGAAAATATATGCTTTCTATATTTATTTTATTTTGTCTATTTTTTTTGTGTAAGAAAATATAAGTAATATTATATACAATATTTAAAATTAAATATGTGTGAAAATAATTATTTTTATGTGTTAAATAATAAAAATAAAAACATATAGCATTTTTTTTATTATTTACAAGTAAATAAGAAAATAAGTTCTATTTATTAAAATAAAACTATTTTATATGTTGAAAAAATAATAAAAATAATAATAAAAATGCAAAAAACAAAGAAAATATTTTTCATGATTTTTGTTATTCAGAAAAATAAATAAAAACAATATATATAAAAATATAAAAGAAAATATGAAAAATAAACAAAATATGCAATGGGGGTGCAAATAGTAGATCGGGGGTATGGGAAGTAAAACAAGAGGCCCAAACGCGCCCAAGCCCAAGACAGCCATCGTCCCTGTCCTCCAGCTCCCTCATGCGCGCGTTTCTGCCTTCAACCTATAACTCTCTATTCTTTGCACAAAAACAAAAACTTGCAACATAAAAAATGTAGCTTGGAATCTCAAGATTCCAATGATATAAAATTCATAATCTAACTCTCAAAGACCAGGGAGAATTTCAGTAGCCCTAATTTCTGACCTAGTTTTTTCATGAACTTCAAGCTTCAAATTCTCACTACTCAGTTAATATAAATGACAACTATGCATATGTATAGCTTCAGCTAGTTAAGGACTACATTTTTACTTCACAAATCGTGGCTTGAGGATGCCTAAATAGAGAGATAAAGTTTTGAAAAATACCTCCTTCAGCTGGATTTGGATATGGCAATGTGGGGACTTTGAGTGAGGCCTGAGGATTGTGTGAGCTTCCTTGAAGTTCCCTCAAGCCACTCCAATGCTTAGCTTTCCTTGAGGATGCTTGAAACTCCCTGTAGAAGTCAAGCTGCAACCTTCAAAAATGAAAATGGTGATGTCTGAAACAGGGCTCACATATGCAGTGCAAAGGCTTGGATAGTTTGGATGTGATGTGGATGAAGTGTTTCAAAGGTTGAAAGGAAAAACGCACGAGCCAAAATGGAGTTGGCAAGGATTTTGCAGAAGCTGCCCTGTTTGGGCAGAAATTTGTGTTTTTGAATGTTTCAGAGCATAAGCCTTCATGTTCTAGCTTGCAACAAGTTTGTGTATGTGTTTTTGAATGATGCCAAGTCCACCCTTTATCAGATGTACAAGTTCTCTTCACTTTTGAAACTTTTCTTGCTTTTGAAGAAAAGTGAAATGACTTGTGCCAAAGGCCAGTACTTGCTAGTTCTAGGGCTGCCAAGGGTTGGTAAAATTGCCTGATATCTGTGGACATTGCTTGTAATAAAGAAACAGGTCCATGGCTCAAGAATTACAAAGTTGCAAAAAGCTTGCTTTATCAAAATGGCATTGTGCCTTTTATGCCATTTATGGATTTATTCTTTGTACAATGCTCCAACAGCCAAAATAAAGCCATTATCCCATGAGTTTGCATTTAATTATGGAGTGTATAAGGGATTTAGGACCTGTAATTCAAGGTACAATCATGCTAGGATCTGATTTGCAACTTGAAGCATTGTGAAAATGGCTTGCACAAAAGTGACAAAATGCCATTTTTTTCTTCTTTGATTCTCCCTAACCACAAATGATCTTGGAGAGTTCTTGGACATTTTGGAAAGCTTGTAATGTTCTCTACAATCCATCTTTGAAATGCATTTTGATATACCTCTTAGAACTAGGTAAAAAATTCCCATGAAGTTAGGTCAAAAACCTGCCTAAATTAGGGCAAATTTTCACTAAGTTAAAAAGTTTATGGACCCCTATTCACAAATTCATATCTTGAGATCCAAGTATCTTTTGGGAAAACTTTGTGAATAAAAGTTGTATATTTCATGGAGGACTACAACTTTCATGTTGGAAGTTTTCTTTGAATCCGATTGCATCATGGTGAAAAAGTTGTGGAAAGTTGGGAAAAAATAAGAAATATTCCATACTTAGAAAAATTCTAAGTTATGAAAATTTTCAAATTAAAACCCTAATTTCCAATTTTAGGTTTATTGGTCAAAAAGTTTCACATTTTTACATATCTTGATGAATTATGACCCTTGGCACTTGATTTTTACCAAAAAGTCAAAGTTTGACTTTTCAGTGTATAGTTGACTTTTGATCAGTTGACTGCAAAATTGATCTGTCAATCATATGCATTTGAGATCTTTTGAACTATATGATTAGGTCAAGATGATGCCATTGATTCCTTGAAATCATGTTTGAACCCAATTGGTCATTGGCTAGGTTAAAAATCAGAAATTTCCCTCTCTCAGTCAAAACCCTAATTTTGACCATTTTGCCCTTTTGATGATGTGATCAAATTTCTTGAGGAGTTGTGATCCAAACTTGATAAAATGGTACATAGGAGTCTAAAATGTTGTTGTGGATCAAAAATTATGAAGTTTGACTGTAAATTGGCCATGGTTGGCTTTTCCCCAATACAGCTGATTTTTAGGTCAATTATCCAATTGACTGGGCAAAAATGTGATTTAAGGCTTGAAACTTAACATGAGTAATCTTAGGGGTCCAACATGATGTATAAAAGTCACATGAAGCATCGATGGTCCAAAAATACTTGTGCAAACTCAAACCCTAATTTCAGGTCATCAGTGCAAGGTGATGTCTTGAGCTGAGCAAACCTTAATCTTGTCTTGAGTCCAAGAAGTCTTGTGAGGAAAGTCTTGATAAATGAGAGGGAAAATTTTAGGGTACAACACTCTGAAATCAGCCGATCTTCTAGCAGAGTATCTCTTTTCCCCACAAAGTTATTTCCTCGTCAGTCTATTCCCCAACAGAGTTATCCTCTCCTGTAGGTTTATTCTCACAATCATCTTCATTCACTATCCCCAGCGGAAACGAAGAATTCAACTCTTTTCTCCAACAGCAATCCAGGATTTATTTTCCCCAGCTAAAGATTATCATAAAAAACATTACATATCCATACATCATGACATATTCATAAGCATCATACAAACACAATCTCATTTATTTTGAGAACATCATTACTTGATACATGTCATGTATTACATACGATTAACCATTTACCTTTCAGGAAAGATACAATCAAATTCTCACCAAGTTCAAGCTATGAAGCCTGAATTCGACCGGATAGTACCTTGATTTCTACAGCATATTATGAAGCTCGGATTATGATCGGATAACAATATTAGGACTACCGCGAAGCCTGGATTACGACCAGATAGTGGTATTTCTTAAAATCAAGCTATGAAGCCCGGATTCGACCGGATAATAGTTTAATCCCCAGCGAGCCGTGAAGCCTGGATTACGACCGGATAGCGGTTCAGCAAGCACCATGAAGCCTGGATTCGACCAGATAGTGGTATATCATAAACACAAGCTGTGAAGCCCGGATTACGACCGGATAACAGCTCAGCAAGTTATTGTGAAGCCTGGATTACGACCAGATAGCAATACAAGTTTCTGTGAAGCCTGGATTACGACCAGATAGCAGCCAAAGACACCACGAAGCCTGGATTTCGACCAGATAGTGGTATGAGATGTCGCGAAGCCTGGACCACGACCAGATAGTAGTTTATTCTCAACTTTCCTCTTCAACAGAGATGATTCCTCAGTAGAATAACGGACGACCGAAGTTCCTAAAATTCAACAGAGATGATTCCTCAGTAGAATAACAGACGACCGAAGTTCCTAAAATTCAACAGAGATGATTCCTCAGTAGAATAACGGACGACCGAAGTTCCTAAAATTCAACAGAGACGATTCCTCAGTAGAATAACGGACGACCGAAGTTCCTAAAATTCAATAGAGATGATTCCTCAGTAGAATAACGGACGACCGAAGTTCCTAAAATTCAACAGAGACGATTCCTCAGTAGAATAACGGACGACCGAAGTTCCTAAAATTCAACAGAGACGATTCCTCAGTAGAATAACGGACGACCGAAGTTCCTAAAATTCAACAGAGATGATTCCTCAGTAGAATAACGGACGACCGAAGTTCCTAAAATTCAATAGAGATGATTCCTCAACAAGAATAACGGACGACCGAAGTTCCTAAAATTCAACAAAGATGATCCCTCAACAAGAATAACGGACGACCGAAGTTCCTAAAATTCAACCTTTCTCAAAATAGAGATGATACCCCAGTAGAATAACGGATGACTGAAGCTCCTAAAATTCTATTTCTCAAGACAGAGATCAACATTCCTCAGCGGAATCTTCCTCAACAACAGGTACACAAGCTCTCGCTAATGAATCTCTTATGCGATCGACACTCCTTCAGATGGAATCTTTAAGCCCATCTTCCATCAGCTATTTCCAAATGGCATCCGTAAGTACATTCCCGACATCGCAAGACGGATACCACTTCATGCGAGTGCAAATTTCTGGGCACTCTAGTGTTCAATCATCTTCCACCTTTGGATCACGAAAGGCACGCAAGTCAATCTACATCCTCGGGTTTAAGAAGATTGAATAGGGGAAGCTTTTGTACCCCAAAATTTGCCCTCCCATATTTCTCAAAATATTTCAAGAAAGATCCTCAAGTTGCTCAAGGTAGTCCAAAGGTTGACCAGACAAGCTCCCTCCTAAGGCAGTCTACCTCAAATTAGGGTTTCATGTTGCATCAAGATGCTTGAGCCCAAGGGATCCAAAATGCTCACCTTTATCCTAATATGTTCTCAAGATCATCCATGTCAAGTTTCAAGCCTTGCAGAGAAAGTTTGCTCAATCAATTGCTCAAAGACTTGAAAATCGACTATGTTAGGGCAAAAGTCAACTGTGGCCCACATGAAGTCAAACTTCAAGATTTTTGGTCAACATCCTCATTTGGAAGTATATTTCACCATTTGATCAAGGTTTGATCATGATTCATCAAGGATTGCTCACAATTCATCAAGAACCAAAAGTTGCTAAATTAGGGTTTTGTAGGAAAAGTCAACTCAACTTTGACCAAGCATAACTTTCTCATACTTTATGAGAAATGACCCATCCAAAGCTCATTTTGAAGAGGATTCCATTATCTACAATACATATTCAGCTCCCAAGTTCAAAATATGCACTCACAAGAAGTTATGAATTTGGACATTATAGGTCATTTTGAAAAGTCAACAAAAACACCTTTTTTTTCAAAGCTTCATACTTGAGCATGGAATATAAAATTGAGATGATACCAAAAGGGTTTCTTAGAGGAAATATCAAGCTTTCTAAAAGTCCAATAACACCTTCAAAGAGTCAAAATTGAGGAAGTTATGCATTGGTGAAGTTGACCTTTTTTGCAAAATTGCCAAAAGTCAACTATACCTAAAACATCAATTTTTGCCAAATGGGCCCAATCTTTTTCACTTGTTTTAAGTTGGAAACATGTTCCACGAGCCCTAGCCTTTTCCACTCTTCATTATCTTATTTATATTATTTATTTTGATTTTTATTTGAATTAAATCATTTTAAATCAAAACAAATCATATAAAATCCAAAACATTGAAACTCAAAGATCTTGTGCTTGTTTCAGGTCTTAATGTCCAGCTAGCATCAGATCAAATTCGTGTAAAGGCATGGTGTGCACAAAAATATTGAATTAGGCCATTTTTGGAAAGATATTCAAGGTGTATCAAATCAAAATCAAATCCATTGATGGAGGAAGATTGAGATCAGTTTTGGAACCCTAATCCATTCCTTAATACATATAGAAGAATTGCAGACCTAAAACGAGGTTAGAAGGAGGCATGTGATCAAGAACAAAACTTGGAAAAAACAAGAAAAAGTGGTGAATCGAATTCCTACTTAGAGGCCAATGCAAGACCCTTGGACCATCCCAATCGCTTCCTGGGATCCCTAGCAAGCAAAAGCAATCAAGAACAAGCGTTTTCAGGCCCTATATCGCGCTGTAAGTCCATCACGACATCCATGTATTTTTGAATTCGATTTGCATGATTTAGGCATTGATAGCATGAATTAACCATATATTCTTGATCCATGAAACATTTGCAAGCTTTCTATATTGTTTAATTGCATTTATATGGCTTGTATAAAATTTCACCATGGCTAGGGTTTGTAGCTTCGAATTAGGAGTTTTATGTGCAGACAAAATTGGCCGATAAAAAGGTCATCATGATATTCAGCAGGTCCAGACGAATCCAACCATGGCATTAGAAGTCATTTATCTTGCTCATGGTGGATTTTAAGAGAACGCAGGTTGTAGCTACGACCAAATGTCCATAGGTAAAAGTTTGGAACTTTTACCAACAGATCCAAGGAAGAAGACAACCAACGTGGCAACCTCCCATTCGCGTATTTGAATTTTTGCGCGTTTTGAATTCAGTGTTTTTGCTTTTCATATATTATCATTATTATTTATTATATATACAAACAGAAGCAAGTGGCGCAGTGGTAGTGGAGTGGTTGGATAGTGCATCAGGACCTGGGTTCGAATCCCAGGTCCCCCCCTTTCTTTCATATATTTTATCTTTTCAGGTTCCAACGTGCACATGAAGCTAATGACCACCATGGTCCATCATCATTCAGTCTGCCAAGTGGCCAGATGGTCAAATCCAAAGGCTAGCATATGAGAGACCACCATGGGGCCTAGTCAACGCAACACACTGAATTCAACAAGTCAATAATGGATCAAGTCTTTTGGGCCCAAAATCTAATTTTTGCACCCCCTCAATTTACTCTCAGGCCCAATTTCTTCACCTTTTTTTCTTTTTTATATTTTTATTTCATTTAATTCATTTATTTTATTTTACTAACACAAATAATTATTTTCTTTTTATCAAAAAAATCATAAAAATAATACTTTTCACAAATTAGGTTTAGATTTTATTTTTTATCAAAAAATTAATTAATTTTATTAGATTTTAATTTCAGATAACTTTAATTCCTTTTGTATATAATTAAAATTAATTAGAACAAATAGGTTTTTTAGTTCTAACTTAATTATATTTTCTTTTTCCTTAAAAATTAATAAAAACACAAAAATAGGCCATGTAATTATTTTTATTAATTAATTTAGTTACTAATTAATTTGTGTATTTAATTTCAAAACCTAATCTTTTTCTTAAAAAATAATTAAAAACAACAAAAGCATTTTTTTCTCTTTATTAGGTTAGAGGGGTCAAAACCCTAATTTCTTCCCGATCTTAATTTCATCGCGCGCGCTTTATTGTTTTATTATTTATCATATTGATGTAACTGCTCACAAGTTATAATAGTTTTAATTAGGACTTTTATTTTTATTTATCGCTTTATTTTTCAAGGGTTTGTTTTTGGCTATGTAAATACATGAAGCCTTGTAATAGCGTAGTTTAAATTCCGCATTTTTTAATTTCGCAAAATATTAAACTGTTAGATGTATGATATTATGATGCATGACAAGAATGTATGTAAAATTTTAAAACGGTTAGATAACCTTAAAATGAGCAAAGATAAATAATCTGAAATTGAATCACTCGCACATGCGCACTCCTAGGGTACACTCCCACTTGGTTGCCTTCGTTAAATGGTTATTGAGTATAGGATGCTTTAGTGGTCGTCCTTTTGTCTAAACAAAGATCAAAGTCCCAATTCGGAAAAGTTGCCTCGGAATGGTTGCCTCGGAATTGTTGCCTCGAATGATTGATCTAAGACATTAGGGTTATTACTAAGACGTCCTAACATTGCTTCAGTGACCGTACGTCCCTTTCGAATTGACCCTCAAAACTCCAACGATGGTGCTACCTGCTCACTAATAGTGGGATAGTGTTGTCTAAAGGAAACGAACATAGAACGATTCTTTTTTCGAGTAGGTAGATTAGCTCTTAAGTACTTGCTCAATCCAAACAAACTTCTTTTTCACACTTACACTCCTTTACAGACAAAGTTTTCAAAAACACTTCATTACACTCTTAAATACAGAAGCAAGAGTTAAATAGAAGTCAAAACAAAAGCTTTTCAAATCACACAAACACAAAGAAAACAATTTTGAAAATGATGAGCAAGTACCTAAGATCCCGTAGATAACTATGGATAGAAAGGGTGCTAATACCTTCCCTTTCTATAATCTACCCCCCGTACTCAGAAATATCTCGAAAAAGGAATTTTTCTGTGCTTTTTTCCTTTCCTTGTTGGATAAAATAAAATTCAGTGGCGACTCTTGCTTACCGCGACATTTTGCAAACACAAACGCAAAACGCAAACCAGTATTAACAGTCAGTTCTGGCCACCGTATCACAGGTAGCTTACTAACCAAATTTGGTGGCTCGATAATTTGGGCTTTGTCAGCTTACCCCTAAATCTCTATATCCTTCATTGGAGTTGCTTTTAAATATCACCACTGACCAACCTTATGTCGTCTTCAAAAAAGATATCGAGAACTTTTGGGAAAAAAGGCCAAGACTTGCTCCCATTCCTTATCAAACTGCTTTTTATTGCACAAAAGAATTTGAAACTTGGTGGCAGTCATATGTCGAAACATATTTTGGTGCTCATGAAGTTAAAATGCCTGAAATGACTAATGATTTTGATCATTTGCAGGAAAAGTAAACCAAAAGTAAGATTACTAATGCCAAATAAATTCAAGCTTTCCAGAAGTATTTTGCATTTGTGTATCGACCTAATGATCTTTGTTGGACCATTGTTGAGGCAGCCAGAGAATCAAAGGAGAAGGTAATCGACGGGATAAATTCCTAGTTACACAAAAGATAAATATCTTTACGCACTTCATTTTGGGAAAATTAATTTTCCTCCTTTTTCATCTAGCCCATTGGCTTTGGCCTTTGGCCCACCTATTGCAGACTGGTGGTATTGCCCTTGGTCAGACATAGAAAACACTTATAAGGAAAAGGCCAAGAGAGTGGTACCGACGAAGCATTATCTTCAAAACTACTCAGGTCCTTTGCATATTGATCCTCAATATATTAGAATACTCTCTATCATACAAACTGGTAACAGATTTTTGGAAAGCATGGCCTTTTTACTATTTCGACCTTATCACTATTTTGATCTTATACTTCTTTGTTATAGCCATTCCCATAGATCAAAATGAGGAAGTCATGTCGACCAAACTGGTCTTTCGACAAAAGTGGCTTAGACTTGAATATTTTTGTTTTTATTATTTGTTTTTCATATTTGATTTAACCAATTTTCAAACTCTGTAGTTCATGCCCGAAAAAACTACATCTGACAATGAAAACATTTTGACTGCTATTAAAAAAACATAGTTCTTCAGTATGTGTGATGTTCTTCCCTACTTTTGGACAATTACTAATAAGTTGGCTTTCTTTAAAGTCAAAAATGCTCGACGGATTTGATTGCTCCCTCCAAAACATCCAAAAAATCCAAGAAGGATAAGCACCATTCCACCAAAGGAAAAGAGGTATTTTTTTTGGTTTATATATGTTGTACCCCAAAATTTTCCCTCCCATATTCTTCAAGAGTTGCCAAGATCATGGTTCAAAATCTCTCAAGGGTTGCACAGTCCAATTGCCTCCTAACACAGTCAAAATTAGGGTTTTGGTTCTTGCAAAGAAATTGAAGTTTCCAAGGGTCCAATCAAGTCCCATATGCCTACAAGCATTGTCAAGCATTCATATGGCAAGTTTCAAGACTCACAGCATCAAGTTGTACAGTCAAAAACCCTAAATGCTTTACAGTCAACTGCAGGGGCAAAATGGTCATTTGACAGTCAAAAGTCAAAAATTTTGGTCAACATATTATTTTGAAGCCACAAACATCATTTGATCAATTCTTGATCATGATTCCACAAGCATGGCTCAAAAAGTCTCAAGATGCAAAAGTTTCTATTTTTGGACAGTTGAAAAAGTCAACTGCAAATTGACCAGGGCATAACTTCCTCATGGTTTATCAGAAAAATTCCATCCAAAGCTCATTTTGAAGAGGATGACATTTCCTACAACTCATCTTCACACTTCAAGTCCAAGAAATGCTCTCACAAAAAGTTATCAATTTCAACATTATAGGTCATTTTCAAAAGTCAACAAAAAGGCACTTTAAGTCAAAGACCATAACTTGAGATTGGTAAATCAAAATGACATGGGACCAAAGGATTTGGTTAGCGGACTTCAAGACCTTTCCAAAATGTCCAAGAACATGATCATATATTCAAAATTGAGCAAGATGTGCATTGGAGAAGTTGGGAAATTTTTGGGAATTTTGAAAAGTCAACTTTGCTTCAAAGGCTTCAAAAATGCTAATGGGCCTCAATTTCTTTCATGAATCATTACCCAAAGCCTATGCACGACCCATTAAGCTCAAAGGGATTTATTTTATTATTTTTGATTAATTAATTGAATTTTTATTATTATTAATTCATTTAATTAGATTTAAATATGAAAAAATATCAAATAATACTTTTCAAATCTTTTTGTGCAGCAAATTCACTCATTATGAGCTAAATATTTCGTGCATCAATTAACAAGGCAATATCTTCCATAATTGGCAAGAGTTTCATGGCAAAAAGATTGAAAAAGATTGGATTTACATGATTGGAAATCAAATATCAAAATCATTAATTCATGGACCTTGGGCTTGGTTTTTTAACCTAATTCCATTCAGATACAAAGGCACAACATAACCTAATGCTCATAGACACGAAAAACTGCTCAAAAAGCTAAGAACCAAATTGCAAAATTTCCACCAAAAGTTGAAATCTGAAATCACAGTTAGAGGATAATTCAAAGCTTCTAAGGGATTCCAACACGTTGCCTAAGCATCCAGGAAGCTTTTGCAATCAAGAATCAATCAAAACGTGCCCAGAATCATAGAATACAGGCCATACGGTTTGCAACAATTTCTTGAATTCCACATCATGATTCATGCACTTTTAATCATTTTTCTTGAGTGATTTATACTAATATTAACCTTCTGAAGCTAATGACATAACTCAATTGCATTATCAGGCCCTGTATCGTGATTCACCATTAACGTGTTTTAGGGTTTCAGAAGCTTCGAATTAGGGGTTCTCACATATGGAAAAATTGGCCCTTAAAACCTATGCCATTGAATTCGTGACCTCAAGACGAGACAAACCATGACCTCGCGCCCTTTTTATATTACAGCATGCTCTAATCGCTATTTTCTGGCCTTTGTTCTTGTGGGGGTTTAAAACCCCCGCTATTTGCTTATGTTTCAGGTATACAAACGAAGAAGAAGCCTGCGTGTCATTACATGATAGGGGGATTCAAATACTGGCGCGTGATTTTTTTTGTTTACAGCATTAACTAACGTTTTTGTATATTATGTTCTTTACCTATCCAAATAACAAACGCGTACAGCAGCTCAGTTGGTAGTGGACATGCGTTGCAAGCCTTGGGACCTGGGTTCGATTCCCAGGTCCCCCACATATTTCATATTTTTCTTCCTAATGTGCTTCCATGCAGTGTTCATCAAAAGGCTCACCATGCACGCTCACACTCAGTCTTGCCACGCGCCCCTGATGATCAATCCAAGGGCCATTGAATGCAGTCCATGGGACACGCTAGTCAACCCACGTGCACTCAACCAGGAAAGGTCAAGCAGGCTTCATGTTCTTGGGCCAAACCACTCCAATTCACCTCCTAAATGGGCCTGATACCCCCATGGTTTGCATCATTTTTGTTTTTTATTTGATTTTCTTTTAATTCTCTTTAATGTTTTAATTATTTCTTTTAATTCCATAAAATAACTTTTCATAATATAAAATACAGAAAAATCAAAAAAATGTTTATTAATATTAATTTCACCATTATTATTTTTGTAAATAAACTTTAACAATTAATTTAGTTAATTTAGGTTTCAAACTTTAATGTTTTTCTTAATAAATAAAATAGGTAGAATTAGGGTTTTTAACCTTTTCATCTTTTTTTAATAAATAATTTTCTCATCATTATTATTATTATTAATTACTAAATATTTTTGTAAATAAACAAGTACATTAATTATTTAGTAAATTAGGTTAAACTTTAATATTTTTCATTAACAATTAAAAACAACTTAGAATTAGGGTTTCCCTTGATTTTCAATTTTCTTTATTTTCATAAATACAAAAACATAAAAACAATTTCTTTTCTTAATTAAATAATTAATTAGCTTTTTAATTCAATTTAATTTCAAAAGGGTCAAAACCCTCGGACATTCTATTTTTATTCTTTTCGCACGTTATTTTATTTTCTTTTCGAATATTATGTAACGGCTCAAGGCTTGTAATAGTAATTAGGTCTTTTACTTTCCGCATTTTCTTAAAACGGGTCTTTGTAATTTGGCGATGTATAGACCCGCGCCTTGTAATAGCGTAGGATTTATCTTTCCGCATTTAAATTTCCGCACTCTTAAACTGCTAACTTTGTATGAAAGAATGTATGGCTAATTAAAAATAACTCGTAGCTCACAAATGCCCTGATCAAAGATAAATATTAACATGAAAACAACACACAAATTCACACACCACTCTTAGGGTACGCCTCACTGTTGCCTTACCTTCGAAACGTGGTCGTCGAGTATAGGACGTTTTAGTAAGTCCTTGTGTCCATGATCCAGTTGCCTCGAAACGGTTGCCTCGGATTAAAAAAAAGGATCAATGGCATAAGGGTAGCTTCTAAGGTGTCCTACTGTTGCTCTGGTGACCACACTGTCCCTAAAAACGAATTGACCCGAACACCTCCAACGGTGGTGCTACCTACCTCTCAATGGTGGGATGGCACTACCTTAAGGACATTTACACAGCCTAATTCCTTAGGGTAGGTAGATGACTCGTAGATACTTGCTCTATTCAAAAACAAATCAAAAAGTCTTTTCGCACCGACACTTTCAAAAAAGCTTTCAAAACAATTTTTCAAACACTCTTGAGGACTGATACAAGAGTCATTCTGAAATCTTTAAACGAAACTTTTTCAAACCCACTCACAATTGAAAAGCAAACACTTTTGAAAACACAATGAGCAAGTATCTAAGAGCCCATGGATAGAAAGGGTGCTAACACCTTCCCTTTCTATAAATCTACCTCCCGAACCGAGAAACTATCTCATAAGGAATTTTGATGTGCTTTTGTCCTGTCCATGTTGGAGAAAATAAAAGACGGTGGCGACTCTTGCTTCCGCGACATTTCGTGAAACCAGCGTTAAACAGTCAGTTCTAAATCCACCGATCACAATATACTTTTGACTAAAGCACCAACTTATACTTTCTTTTTCATATTCAGCCATCTCTTGAGGCTCAATCTCCACGGCATTACCACAAATCCAAAAGTCACAACAGAAAGAAAGATTCCCACGCTAAGAGCGACGGGAAAAGAAAAAAGAAGAAAACTAAGGTGTCTACAGCAAAAGATGTTGAGCCTACTCCTCAGGAAAGCACTGCTGTTGTGGTACTAGAGGCGGCAGATGTCGATCTACCTCTTGATCAAAACATTCTTAGTACATCAAAGCCAATTGAAACCATTATTGCAGGACCTGTTGAAGGACACCTCGACATCAATCCTAATTTGTCGGAACAGGTAAATATCTATTTTACCATTTTAATTCTTTCATCAATCTTGTCGAACTGACTTTATTTTTTTTTAACCAGGCTGAAACTTCCCATCAACAAGAATAAATAATGCTTGAATATAGCCCTGTGTCAAAGGCTTCTTCTCCACACACTGATGAAACTCATGTCCACAATTATGGTGAGTTCATTGATTTGGATACGTAGGCTACTCATAGTAATTTTGTCTCAATCACTAGTCCTTCCATTCATAGGGATTCTAGTTCGACTAGTTCTGACTGTAGTATTTTAGATTCCTTATACGGCTCAAGGGAAAAAGGAAATGCAACCACCTCTAAAACCATACCTTCTCCTGAAGGCGTTCCTCAAAAATATATTGAGCGAGAGAACATAGATTCGTCGACACTGTCAGGAAAGTTGATTATAAAGCCTTCTTCTGCCTTAGAAGCAATGGCTAGATTATGCAGCCTGATAAGCTCTCATGAACTTTCCTCCTCTAACTTCGGTCAGTCTCAAATTTATAATGATATATTGGGCCCTGAGGCAACTAAAATCAAGATTTTGACAAATAAAATTCGTACTTACGTGTTGAATCCAGATTTGCCTCATTTTCTTCTTTCTGAACCTATCATTGGTCAGGAAATTTTGGATGCGCTTTCCCAACTGAAAGAACTCAATATTTCTGAAACTGCTCGAACTATGATAAGGGCATTTGAGAAGTTGTTTGTTCCCATGTTCCGTAACAGTGAATATATCAAAAAGAATGAACAATTGGTCGAGTCTAAGGAGACTTTTGTGAAGAAGGGTTGGGGAGGTTGTAAAATCCAAAAAAGAGGCTATTAAGATGCTAAAAATGATTGAAAAAAAGAAGGAAGAAATGATCTCAAAACAGAAAAGGGCCACTGAAATACGCCTTCAAATTGCTGCTTTGAATAAGGAACTGGAAACACTTGTTGAAGAAGAAGAAGAAATAATCGACAAGGTCATCAATCCCACTCAAGAAAAGGTCAAAAAAATCGTCTTGGATGATGTAGCTAAAGAGAAAGAGATATCTTCTGCCGAAACAGAGATCAAGCAACTCAAAATTCAAACAAAAGATTTTGAATCTCAAGCCCATCACTTTAATGACCAACTGCGTGTATTCCAAGATTTATACAAACATTTCTAATCGCTTGTACTTTGTATTTTCTAGTTTTTACTTTTTGAACAATGGCCTTAGGACACCTTTTAAATGAATTATTTTCCCTTTAATGCCTAATATATTAATTCTTAATATATTTAAATCATTGCACGCACTTATGTATGCTTGTAGTTGGTTTCACACAGTTTTTTCCAACTTAGTAACTCGACGACTACTTACTTTTTCGAAATTTTGATTTCTTGAAAAGTAGGCTTGTACATCTTCAAATACTTTCCATTTACTCTTGAAATTCGTCGATCTAAGGCCAATTATTCAATTTCATATGCATTGTTGGAAAAAAAATTTGTACTATATTAAAAGGTTCTTCCCAATTTGGGGACCATTTTCCCAAAACTTTATCATCCTGTCCATAGGCAATATAACTTTCCAAACCAAATCATCAACAGAAAATACTTTATCTTTTACCTTCTTATTGTAGGCTCTGGAAACTCTCTCTTTTTGTCTTCTTAACGAGTCTAAAGCTGACATCCTTTCTTAATCCAAGTCGACAAGCTCATATGTCATCATGCTCCATTAATCTTCAGATGGTAATTCATTTTGCCTTTGAACCCTAACTGATTGTAGATAAATATCCACTATATGAGTCAAAATGGAGTAGTCCTTGTTGTTCTTTTAGTGAAGTTATACATGCCCATAGAGCTTGATCTAGTTTTTTGTGCCAATTCTTTGGGTTTTTTCCTACATGCTTCTTGATCAGGCTAATTATAACTTTATTGGCCTCTTAGACCTAGCCATTTTCTTGGGCATAGTAAGGGGTAGAAGTTAGCAACTTAATTCCAACTTCATTTGCAAAATCTTTCATTTTTCTACCAGTAAAGATCGATCCTTGGTCAGTTGTAATTGTCTCTAGAACTCCAAACCTACACATAATGTGTTTTTGGATAAAATCTATAACAGCTTCTTGGTCGACATTTACTAATGCTACTGCTTCAACCCATTTTGTGAAATAATCAATTCCAACTAGAATATATATTTGTCATTTTAATGAAGTTGGCCTTATTTCTCCAATTATATCTAATTCACATCCCCTAAAAGGCCAAGGTTTTATAATTGCATGCAATTCACTCGCAGGAACATGTTGTATGCCCCTATGCAACTGGCATTCTTGGAAACCTTTAGTAAATTCAATGAAATCTTTTAAAATTGAAGGCTAATAGACACCTAGCCGCACCAAAATTCATTTCATTTTATGTACATCCTGATGTGCACCACAAGTTCCACTATGCACATTTGACACAACTATATATGCCTCACTTTCTCCAAGGCATTTTAGCAACACCCCTTCAGTTGTCTTTTTGAATAACTCGTCTTCCATCAAGACATAACTCAATGTGTGATACTTGACCTTACGATCAGTCGAACCTGTAGGGTGTTGTAGATAATCGACCAATAGCTTTTTCCAGTCATTTTCTGACAGATTATCAATGGTCAAAATTTCAAAAAATTTCAGCATCTATAACCCCTAACTTTATAATCGACAAATCTGAAGAAGACAATAAAGTAGCCCGAACCTTCTCCCTTTCTTGGATTGGTTCTTCATCTTGATCCTTCAAGACTTTATACCCTGAAGCGTCTTGTGCCAAATCATTAGCTTCTTGATTCTCCCGTCGGGGTATGTGTCGAATACTCACTTGTTCAAATTGCTTAAGCAATCTAATAGTAATCACAAGGTACATGATTAAGTTTTCTTTGACACACCTATATTCCCTTGACACTTTTTTAATCACCAGTTCTGAATCTCCCATAATTTTGACATTTCTTGCCACCAATTTTAGTAGAATTTCAAGTCCTGTTATCAAAGACTCATATTCTGCTTCATTATTTGTACATACACCTTCAATTTTGTACTTGAACTCTGTTGGAATTCCACTTGGAGAAATGATAACTCCTCATATACCAGCTCCATTTTTATGACTAGAACCATCAAAATATGACTTCCATGGTACCATGTCCATATAATTTTGGGGCATATCAACCATTGAATGGTCAACAAGGAAGTCAACCATTATTTGCCCCTTTATTTCTTTCAAGGGCATATAAGTCAGAGAATATTCAATTAATGCTAAAGCCCATTTACCAATTTGACTATGCATGATTGGTTTAGATAACATGTGCTTAATGATATCAAAATGAGAAGACACATACGCATCAACTCGCTTGATATATTGCTTCAATTTAATACAAGAGAAATACAAACACTGACATAGTTTTTCTATATCGCTATACCTAGTTTCAGGGTCATTAAGTACTCGACTAAGGTAATACAGAGGTCTTTCGACACATTTTTCGTCTTCTTGGACTAACATACTCCCTATTGTCAATTCTGACACTGAGATATACAACCTCATTGGCCTATTTCTAATAGGCGGCGCTAATAATGGAGGTTTCATCATGTAATCTTTGATCTTGTCGAAAGCGTCTTAATGTTCTTCTCGCCAGGAAAAATCTTCATTTCTCAGTCAAAGTAATGGTGAATATGCTTTAGTTTTACCACTTAAATTGGATATAAATCTCCTTAAGAAATTTATTTTGCCCAAGAAAGACTGAAGCTCCTTTTTAGTCGACGGAGGCTTTACATCCATAATGGCTTTGGTCTTGCTATGATTCACTTCAATTCCTTTTTTATGTACCACAAAGCCAAAGAAGTCACCTGCCTAGACACAAAAAGAACATTTTAATGGATTCATTTTTAATCCATATTTTCTCATTCTTTCAAAGGACTTCCAAAGATATTCCAAGTGATTTGGCCTACTTTTAAATTTTATGACAATATCATCAATATATACTTGCATGAAATCTTCAATAAAGTCATGAAAATTTGAATTCGTTACCCTCTGGTACATTACCCCCTGGGCAACGTAACGCTGTTTTTGGCATATCTTCGTCTGCAATAAAAATTTGGTCATATCCAGAATAACCATCAAGCATACTTAAATATTCAAAACCAGCAGCAGAGTCGACTAACATTTCTTCTACATGCATGGCATATTCATCTTTAGGGGTAGCTGTATTTAAATCTCTGAAATCAATGCATACTCTTAAAATTCCATTCTTCTTAATTACTGGAACTATATTTTCTAGCCAGTCAACATACCTTGCAGTTTGTATGAACTTGCTTCTGATGAGTCTTTCTATCTCCTCTTTGATATTCGACGTTATAGCTAGAGCAAAACGTCTAGGAGTTTGCTTCACTGGCTTTCTCCCAGCTTTTATTGGCAGTTTCAACTGTACCAAATCCCTGCTTAAACCTGACATTTTATTATAGTCCCAAGCAAAACAATCTTTAAATTCTTTAAGTAAAGATACTACCTCAGCTTTTAGCTCCTTGTCTATATTGGTGCTAATATATGTCGGTCGTTCATCTCTGTCTTCTCCAAGATTTACTTCTTCTAAAGGGTCTTGCAGCTGCATCTTTTTTGGTGCCACGTGATCCTTCTCGAAGCCTAGGGGTTTGTCATCGTAGATGCAGTCCAAATGCTGCATGTCGACGTTATCTCCATCCATATTTGGCTTATCTGGTGGTTTTGGTTCCATAACCAAAATTGTCCCTTCTCCTGGAACTTGAGAATTATTGGCTTCGACATCCATATTTTCTACTTCATCCTCTAAAGCCGAATTTAACTTATTTTCGGCTATGTATGACGAAATCCTTTTTAGAGCTTCTAGCTCAGGCATCATCATCAGAAACATCACCCCAGCTTGTCGGTTGAATTCCTTATAAAATGTTTCTTCTAAAGGCTCAACATCTCAAGTAATCCCATGGGTCTCATGTAGCTTTAAGGAAACAAATGGCTCATCCAAGTTTTGGTAGACATCTTCAGCAGGATAGCAAGGAGAAATATGGGCTAACTTTCTCTTAAATTGTTTCTTACCAACATTATTGACGTCGGCCATAAAATATCCTTGATCAACCTCAATATTTTCTACTATACCATCTTCTCTCCAAATCACCAAATGTTGGTGCATGGAAGATGACATAGCTCCCACACCATGTAGCCATTCTCTTCCTACTAAAATATTATAACTTGGCTTGGCGTTAATAACCATGAATATGGTAGGCCTTGTTATTGTGCCGACAGTAATATCCACTTGGATCACTCCCATGGTGCTTTTTGTCTTGCCTCCATAATCTGACAAGACTACATTATGAGACTGTATGTCAGTATCATATTTGCCTATTTTCTTCAAAACTTGATGTGGCATTATGTTCACAGTAGCACCACAATCTATCAAAACTTTATTAATAGTTATTCCCTCTACTTTTTCTCTAATTAAGAGAGGCTTCAAATGGCTCTTCATGGCCACACTTGGCTTTTTGAAAAAAGCATATTGGTTCTCTACTGAACCATTATTCATGACAAAATAGTATGTTGGGTTATATAAAGCCATTTCTTAAGCATCTGCATCTTCTGAATCATCAACTTCAATAGGTGTGATACGGTGGGAGAACTACCTTGGGTGTTTTGCGTTTTATCGCAAATGTTGCGGTTAGCAAGAGTCACCACCGACTTTTCTTTTATCCAAAAGGAAAGGCTGAAAAGAGCAGGAAAGACTTTTAGGATTGTTTCTTGATTTCGGGGGGTAGATTATGAAAAGGGAAGGTATTAGCACCATTTTCATCCATAGTTATCTATGGGCTCTTAGTTGCTTGCTAGATCACTTGCTTTTGTTTTAAAATGTGCTTTGTGTGGTTTTTGAAAGTATTTTGAAAAGGCACCATCGTTTAGGCAAACTTTGTAATAGTTCTCGTTCGTAATAACGTATACAAAGTGTTAAGCTTTTGAAATATTTCATGTTTGGAAAATGTTTTGAAAGTGTTTTTTTTAAAGTGTTGGTGTTTGTTTTGAAAATAAGAAAGAGTGTTTAATTTGAAATTAAGCAAGCAACTAGGAACAATCTACCTACTCAAAAGTCTTAGTTCATTTCTTCCTTTCCTTTAATATTGCTATCTTACCATTGATTTGGTAAGAAGCCTTATCTTTGGATGTAAAAGGACGGGCGTGGGTCATTGTATAGCTATAATAACAATGTTGTGAGATATATTAGCATTTTTCTTTGAGGGTCTAAGATCATTTTTGAAAGGCAACATTGATAGCGTCATCGAGGGACTATGATCTTATATTTTTTTATTGCTTTTGGCTAAGATATCCCACATGCATAACATGGCCATATTTGTAACGCAACAAAGTGGAATTACCCTAAGGGTGCAAGTGTGCAAATGTGTTGGATTTACATGCATTGTGTGATACGGTGGGAGAACTGACTTGAGGTTTTGCGTTTGTGTTCGCACTTGTGCGGTTTAGCAAGAGTCGCCACCGACTTTTTATTTTATCCAAAGGAAAGGTCAAAAATCACAGGAAATACCTTTGAGATGTTTTCTTGGGTTCTGGGGGTATATTATGAAAAGGGAAGGTGCAAGCACCCTTTTCATCCATGGTTTTCCATGGGCTCTTAGTTACTTGTTTAGATCACTTGCTTTTGCTTTTCAATTGTTTGAAATGGTGCTTTGTGTGGTTTTGAAAATATTTTGAAAAGAGTCCATCATTGTGGAAACCTTAGTAATGATTCTTGTTTGAATATATAAAAAGGTGTTTGTCTTTTGAAAAGATATTTCAATGTTTGAAAGTTTGTTTTGGGAAATGTTTTGAAATTTTGTTGTGAGGTGTGTTTGAAAATAACAAAGATGTTTTTTTGCAGGTTTTGATCAAGTAACTAAGAGTTGTCTACCCTATCTACTCAAGAGTCTTTCCTACACATTTTTACTCCTTTTGACAGTGTTGTTTTACCATTGCATTTGGTAAACAACCTTGTATTTGGATGTTAAACGGGACGGGCACGGGTCATTGCATACAATCATTGAAAGCAACTTGTGAGACGCTGTAGCAATTTTGTAAGGGACGAGATCGTTTTATCGAAGGCAACATCGAGGGTCATCGAGGGACTACGATCTTTATTTATCGAAGGGTCATTTGCTAGAATGTCTCATATTCGAGGGACATGATTGTGTTTCCGAGGCAACAAGCGAGGTTACCCTAGAGGTGCACGTGTGAGAAGTGTATTGATTTCAAGTTATTTATTCTTGGATTAGGTCATCTAGCGATTGATTTTTGAATCTTGCCATACACGCCTAATTACTACACAGTATATTGAAAGCAATAAATTGCGGGAATTAAAAGTCTAAGCTATTACAAAAGTATTCGGGAATGGGGGTACAATTATTACAAATGGGGATGAATCTCATAATAATAGCAAAGTCCAAATATTACAACCAAATCGAATTGTCGCGATTCAATATAAAGCTATAACAAATTACGAAATAAAGAAAATCAATAAATTATGAAATGCATGTATTTATTAAAAAGAGATAAATAAAATTTATTCTAAAAGATTAAACATTATTATTATTCTTTCTTGTATTTTATTAATTAATTAAAAAAGTTTAAAGAAAGCAAACTAATTAGGTTAATTTAAAAGTTTTTTTGGTATTTTCATTATGTGTAAGAAAAATAATAAAAAGAAAAAGATTAAAATAAAACTTATTAAGAAAAATCAAATTTATTTTACAAAATGAAGTTTTAATATGTTACTAGTATGTTTTTAACAAAAGAAATAAAAAAAGATAAACTAAAAGAAGAAAAAGAAAATTAACTAAACTAATTCTTTTGGTATTTTCTTAAATGTAACAAATTAGCAAAGATATATTAAAAAAGAAAATTAATTTCAAGATTAATTTAGTTTGATAAAAAAAGTATTGATTTTTTATGAAAATGTTAACAAAAGAAGTAAATTAAAAAAAAAGGTAAGAATGTGCTTTAGGGTTGTGGATGTTAAGGTTAAGCCCAAAGACATATTGTTGCTGAAACATAAAAAAAAGGGAAAACAAAAGTCAGAATGGGGGGTGCGAGCCAACAAACTCATGGGCTGGAGAGCTTCTTGGCCAGAAACGGCCCAATATCCTTAAGCTTGCATAATTTTGATTAGGTTTTTTTTATTAGGGTTTGTGTGCGTTCCTCATAGCGGCGTCGTACCCTTCGTTCTCTCTTCATCTCTTTCTCACTCAACGCCTCTCTGATCTTCCCTTCGCCTACGGTTGCCGGAGCGCTCTATCCTTCTCTCACCTACTCCTAACGATCAATGGCTTTGCTTAAACGGTATGGTTCGGGTTTTTTTTTTGATTTAGCAGTTTTGTTGATTCGCATGCTTTGTTCATGTTTAGTTGCTTAAACTATTGTGTTATATGTCTAAGATGCAGTCAATGAGTTGGAGGAATATGAAATGGTCATACCTGTTGGATTTTCTCTGTGAAAAGAAAAGGAGAGGGGAGATGGAAGAATGAAGCTCCCTGGTGACCAGAGGCGTGAGGAGAAGAAATAATGATGGAAGCGCACTTTTCGTATTCCTTCTTTTCCTTGAACTTGAATGATGATGGTAATGCTTCTGCTTTTGTTGATGATTTTTTTATTATGAAACTTTGATGATGCTTATGAAACTTGGTTTTGTTGGTAGTTTTTGTTGATGATGATTTCTGAAACTTCGTTTTGTTGGTAGTTTTTGTTGATGATGATTTCTGAAACTTTGTTTCGTTGGTAGTTGATGATGATTAAACTAAGACTTTGTTTGTGTGTTTAGATCGTATGCTAGCTTGAGAATGATTGTTGGTTTGAGTTACTGAAGGTTGTTTGAACTGAGTTTGGAATGTTTGGTGAGTTTGTAGGCTTTGGTTTTACAGTTGAAGGTTTTGGAAACTTGAGAATATTTTGCAGCTTGAATGTGTAGGTTTTGGTTCTGCAATGTTTGTGTTGTTTGTTGTTATTTTGCAACTTGGTTCTACTTTTTGTGGTTTGTTGCAGTTTGAAATCTGCAGGTTTGGAGTTTTGCAGCTTCAGGCTTGTTGCTTGAAACTGTTATGCAGGTTGTGATTTTTGGGGCTTGGCTAGTTTGGGAACTGCAGGTTTTTGCTTGAAACTGTTATACAGTTTGCAGGTTGTGAATAATGGTTGGAACTGTATGTGAGTTACATGTTTGGCTGTTTGTCTTGTGAGTTTTCAGGCTTGTTATGCAGGTTGTGACTGTTTGTTTGGTTGTGCAGTTTGGTTCTGCAGGTCTGTTTAGTTTGGTTGTGCAGTTTGGTTCTGCTAATAGGTTTTGTGGTTTGAACTGTGAAACTGTTATATGTTTTTGAAAATGTTTTGTGGCTTCTAGCTTTTGACCAAATGTTCTATCTTTTCTTCTTACTTGATGGTGTTATATCTAGTTGCTTTTGTTTTGTAACTTGTGACAGATTTTTAGCCAAACTATACAATCTCAACAAAAAGGTGATATCTCTCATGTCTCTCCTCTCTCCATGATAAAAGCAAACATGCTTTTCTCTGCTTTTCTGAAAAGTTTGCCTAAATTCTTGGAAAATGATGAAAAAGCAGTTTCAACAAGCTTTGCTTGTGATTTGGTTTACCATACTTTGTACTTTTGGCCTGCTGTTTGTACTTGTTTTGCTGCTATGTTGCCTGTCTTAGTTGCCTTGTAATGCTTGCATCCAGTTTGGTTTGCTTTGTAATGCAGTTTGGCGCCTTGTTGCATTGATTAGTTACCTTGTGATGCTTTGCACGCCTGCTGAGTTACTTGCCATGTTGTTACTGCATTGTTTAGTTTGCATCCAATTTGGCCTTGTTTGCATTTGCACGCCTTGTTTGCATTTGAATAAATTTGACAGCTTGCATTTTTATTTTTCTCTTTGTGAACCAAGAAGAGCAATCTTCTTGTGATTTGCAAAGAGGAAAATAAAAACGTGATGAAAAATAGCCCTCTGATTCCAAACGGCAAACTTTAATGATGAAAATTTTTCTTTCTTTTTGTTTTGAAAATTCTATTCATGTTCAATTAACTGTACTAATCCATTTTTCTTTGTCTCTCTTTCATGTGAGCGTAAATTGGACGGTGATAAAGCAGATGAAGCAGGAGATTTTGTGGCGAGCAAGGTAGCACTGGAAGCTTAGGCTTAGATTTTTTCTTTGTAACTTAGAGAGATTTTCCATTAGTTGTAATAATTTGTTTTTTCAAGTACTATAAGTTGTAAAACCTACAACATATGAATAATAAATTATCTTTTGTAACAACATCTGAAATAAATGAAGAAAGCCTTTATGAGATCATATGATATCCAATAAGAGTCCATTATTGTTAGCAACTTGTAATTCTTTCTTTGCATCTTCACTTAATCCTTTAAAATTCCCTGATCAAAATAATTGAAATTGTATTCCAATAATTCTAATACAGATAACTTAAACTTTAAGTAATTCAATAACTTTGTAATCTCGTAACCTTGCAACAGTATTCCAATCAAAATACGCATTGTGTATTCTAATAAACAAGCAAACATTTCATTCCATTAACAAGCAAATATCTTAACAGACGCGCATTATCTGGTTAACCTGGATCAGACAAAAACTGAATGTTCCAAATGACAGTCTCAGCTCTCATTTCTTGTCCCAGATAAACAGGCCTTGAGAACAACCAGTAATCTTTCAGTAAGCTTAAAAAAGTGTGAAAACATGTGACAGTTGATTGAATTTCTGAGAATTCAGTTTCTTCTGAGAAATGCGAGAGAAAAACCCTGATTCTTGATCTACTGCCAAAGAAAATTTGTCTGATCGATTCCGGAGCCAATCTTGAAAATCTGAGAAAAACCCTAGGGTTGTGATTTTCTTGAAAAATGGGAGGGCAAATTTTGGGGTACGACACATTGTTTTGTCTTGAATTAGGGTTTGCTAACTTGTTGATTTTAGTCTTTCCATACAAACCCTAATTACTAGCATTTATATAAAGCGATAAATTGCGGAAAATAAAAATACTAAGCTATTACATCATTAGGGGAGGGGGTATACAAATTTTTAAATGAGGATTTTGTAAGAAAATTAAATCTAATTAACTATTACAACCATGAATATTGTACAAAATTGAAAAAGAAAATAATGCAAGAATGTAAATGGAAAAAGAAATGATTTGTGTTTGGTTTTCATTAAGAGATTTTAACCTAATTAGGAGAGTGATTAATTAAAAACTAAACAAAAACTAAAACTAAATTAATTAACAAAGAAATAAGTTTAAAAAAAAGGTTTTAAGTTAATAAAAGTAAAGTGAAGATTAATTAATTAAAATAAACCTAAGTTCTAAGTTAATTTTAATTAAGAAAATAAAATAATAATTAAACCTAAGTCTAGATATTAATTATTTAAGAAAAAGAAATTAATTTTATTAAGAAAAATGTTTTTTAGTCTTTTTGTATTTATAGAGAAAATAAACTAAGTAAGTGTAAAAATAATAAACAAAATATTTTTGGATTTTTTATTAATAAAATTAATAATAATAATAATAATAATAATAATAATAATAATAATAATAATAATAATAATAATAATAATAATAATAATAATAATAATAATAATATAATGAAATAAAAAAAAGAAAATGAAATAATAAAGAAAAATGGGCCAAGGGGTGCAAAAGTGAAACAGGGGTTAGAAGAAACAACAAATAACCAGGCCCAACGTTGGAGGCCCAGCCCTGGCTACAAACAAAAAAAAAGTGAAAATGTGAAAAATGAACAAAAGGGTACCACTGGGGCTCAAACCCAGGTCCCAAAGGTTAACAGGCACGCGCTTTAACACTAGGGTGGCTATACATCTATTGATATAAACAAAACAATAAATATGTAACATAAATCAAGTCCTGAATGAACTTCATCTTCAACCTCCAGCCAGAGAACTTGTAACTCATTCGTTTCTCATCCATTCACAAAACTTCCAACATCAAACTTGTTAGAAATTTCCTCACGATTCTGAATATGTAAATAACTTAAGCTAATTCTCAAAGATGAGCATGAATTTCTAATAGTAGCAAATTCTGACCTAAATATTTTCAAAGCTTCACCCTCAAAATTCTCCCTACTCAAGCAACATAAATGAAATCTATGGACATGTATAGTTTTAGGGCAATGATGTCTACATTTTATCTTCACAAACGCAAGCCTAACAATGCCTAAATAAGAAGATAGAAGTTCAAGAAAAATACCTCAAAACTGGAAATCGTGAAATGAGTTTGAGCTTGATTCAAGGCGCTGCAATGATCAGGTTAACTTTCTTGAGTCTCTAGGAAGCTAATGCAATGCTTAGCTTGAGTTGAGAGTGTCTGAAATGGCCTGGAGAAGTCCAACTGCAATGCTTTGTTTTTGATTATGGAGGTTATGGTAAATGGTGTTACAGTTCTAGAAATAAGATGGGGATAAGTTATATTTGATATGAGGAAGCTTTTGAAACTAAAAGGCCAAGAAATGCACGAGGGAAATGGAAGTTTGATATGTAAAGTCAGAACTTGCACAACAATGGTATTTTGAAGCAATTTCTAGCTAGAGGGAGTTTGGGAGTGTTTCAAGGTGTTCAAGATCGTGTTCTAGCTCACAAATAGTGACTCTATTTATAAGCAACAAGTTTGGAGACTAGTTGTTGATCAGAATTCAAAATTACAAATTTAAGCATAACATGTGATTTTTTAGAAATCCAGGTTTCAAAGTCTTGTGTACTTGCTAAGATAGAGTAGTTATGCTTTAAACACTTGCTTCTGACTTTGTAGATGGAGTGTGATCAGAGGGAACAAGTTAGAGGCACGAGAATTGACTTTGTGCATAAAGCTTGCTTTTTAAGAATGGCATTCTTCACTTTCTTCCTAAAATGGAAATGTGATTGGATAAAGCTTAAACCACTTGGATTATAGCTCAAAAGTTTGTGTAATCCATTAACGATGGATAGATACACAATTTAGAAGGCCTGCAAAGTAAGATTATGCAGCCTAACATTGAAATTGCATTATGTGTTCATCAAGAAATGACTTGTAATTCAAGAATGAAACCCTTACTTCTTGCCTTCGACTCTCCTTGCTCAAACATGATCTCAATGAGTTCTTGGATATTTTGGAAAACATGTAACATCCTTTACAAACTCTATGTTGGAAATTTTTGAAAATTCATCTTGTAACTATGTGAAAAATTGCCATGAAGTTAGGTCAAAATCCTGCCTAAACTAGGGCAAAATTTCACTAAGTTTCCAAGTTTCATGAACATGTATTCACAAAATCATAAATTGAAATCCATGCATTTCTAGAAGAAGTTGTGTTCTAAAATTTTTTAGATCTCATTGATATCTACAACTTTAGTTTTGGAAGTTTCCTTTGAATCATCTTGCATCATGGTGAAAATTTGGCTCAAAGTTATGAAAAAATATGAATTTTCAACACTTAGAAAAATTTCTAAGTTTAGAAATTTTGACTTTTCAAAATGAAATCTTGACTTTTTGATTTATTGATGAATAAGTTTCATATTTTGACATGTTTTGATGAATTGTGATCTTTGACACTTGATTTTGACCAAAAAGTCAAAGTTTAACTTTTTAGTGTACAGTTGACTTTTCATCAATTGACTGAAATTCAACTGTCAACCAATTGAACTTGAGGAATGTTTTGAGCCATGCCATTAGGTCAAAAATGAAACAACTGAATCCTTGATATCATAACTTAAACCAATCAATTAATTGCTAGGTCAAAAATCAGAAATTGCACCTTCTCAGTCAAAACCCTAATTTTGACCATTTTGCCCTTTTGATGATCTGAGCAAATTTCTTGAGGAATTATGATCCAAACTTGATCAAATGACATATATGAGTTCATAATGTTGATATAGACCAAAAATTATGAAGTTTGACTGTAAATTGACCATAATTGACTTTTTCCTCAATACAGTTGATTTTTAGGTCAACTGATCAATTGACTGAGCAAAAATGTGTTTCAAGACTTGAAACTTGACATGAGAAATCTTAAGAGTCCAATATGATACATGAAACTAATATGTGGCATTAAAAGTTCAATTGTCCTTGTGCAATCTCAAACCCTAATTTTCAGTCATCAGTGCTTAAGGAGGTGTCTTGAGCTGATCAACCCTTGTGTAGTCTTGAACCAAAAGAGATCTTGTGAGAGATTAATTGAGAAATGAGAGGGAAAATTTTGGGGTACAACAGCTGCCCTTGTTCAATCTTATTAGACCTGAAGAGTTAGATTGGCGGATCCGCCATTCGTGACTTGAAGGTGGAAGATGATTGAATACTAGTGTGCCCAGAAACTTGCACTCGACGATGTAGTATGAATGGGCTTATAGATTCCATTTGGAGGAATGATGGTGAACACTGGAATAAGTATAAGCACAAATCTTTGGTTGATTTAGATTAAAACTTGATGTTGAATTGATATCTGGTCGGATCCAGGCTTCATAACAACTTGCTGGGGATAAGGAAGTTAACTGTTATCTGGTCGGACCCCAGGCTTTACAGTAACTTGCTATAATTGATGAAGTTGAACTGATATCTAGTCGAATCCAGGCTTCATAGTAACTTGAAATGGTAACTAATATCTGGTCGGGTCCTGGCTTCATGGTTTTGGAAAAGTTATACTATTATCTGGTCGGGTCTAAGCTTCATAGTGTCTTGCTGGCATTGTAGCTAGTTGTTATCTGGTCGGGCTCCAGGATTCACAATAACTTACTTGAAAAGACAAAGTTGAGCTGATATTTGGTCGGGTCCAGGCTTTACATTAACTTAATGACATTGAAATGTTATCTGGTCAGATTCCAGGCTTTGCAGATTTCTGAGGTGGATGGGGTTAATTGTTATTTGGTTGAGTCCAGGTTTCACAATAGACTACTTGGGGATTTAGTTGTTATCTGGTCGGATTCCAGGTTTCACAATGAATTTCTGAAGGGAATTGCTATCTGGTCGGATCCAGGCTTCACAATAACTTATTGGGGTAGATGCAAGCTCTATTGGGGAAAAGAAGTTAAACCTTGGTCTGGTTGAGTATAGGTTCTTCTATATCTTGAAGAGTTAAACTATTATCTAGTCGGCTCCAGGTTTCATAGTATTTAAAAGTTACACTAATATCTGGTCGGGTCCAGGCTTCGTAGTAGTTTGAAAGTTATACTAATATCTGGTCAGGTCGAGGCTTCATAGCATCTTGTGGAGATAGTAAAGGTTTTGTTGATGATTTTACTTGGGATTAGGGGTTGTGGCCCTATGATTTGCAATAGTCTGAAAGGCATACTCAAGTTGGGGAGTGTAGACTCAGTCGGGGAAGACAGCCTCAGCTTGGGGAGGATAACCTCAGCTGGGGATAACAGGCTCAGCTAGGGAATATAGACTACGCCGGGGGAATTTGAATTCGGCTGGGGAGTTATGCTGCCAAGAGATTGAGACTCTGGTTGGAGATTAACCCGTGCAAAGAGACTTTGTGGATAACTTTGTTGAGGGAAGAGGTTTATCGTAGCCGTCTTGTGGAGGTAATGTTAATGAAATAACTCTGTGGGGATATTCCATATACATTAAAGAGATGCTTGATACTGTTTAGCAGGACACATGTGCCAAATAGTTTTAATTATGTCCATATGCATATGTTCGTTCCATTTTAGTTATTGGACAAGTTTGCATTCAAAACAAAAACAGAAAGTTTGCACTTCAAAGTATATTTGTATTTATATTATGCCCATGAATAGGCATTTTTTTGTACAAAGAGACGGAGATCCTAGTAATAGGAAATCGTCGAAAGGAAAACAAAGATTGAAAACAAAATAAATAGCCATGTGAAATGATCTCATTGCATTCCAACTCTACTATTGCCCCAATGTCTTCGAATGCCCCTTGTCATTGACAGAAGTTGATTGGATTGATCTTGGACCGTTTGAACTCGGACCTTGGTGATAAAGTTGATTGTGGTGTTTCCATGGGACATAGTCATACGCTTTTAATCCTTAATTTTTGCCTGGACCGCTCTTTCGGGTTTTCAGCCCACCAGGATACCCATTTTTGCCCAAGTCTCCCTTTTGGGTTTTCAACTTGTCAGGTGTACAATCTTTTGCATATATCCCTAATTTTTGCCCAAACCTTTTGGTTTGCCGAGATGCCCTTATTTTTCCTAGGTGTGTCAACCTAGCAGGTCTCTTATGTGTAGTATTTTTTAACTATATCCGCGTTTATACGATATGGGAAGTCTTTACCATCCATGGTAGTCAGCATCATGGCACCGCCAGAGAAAACTCTCTTGACAATAAATGGCCCTTCGCAGGTGGGAGTCCATTTGCCTCTGGGGTCACCTTGTGGTAGAATGATGCGTTTTATCACCAAGTTGTCGGCTTGATATACTTGAGGCTTGATCTTTTTGTTGAAAGCCTTGATCATACGTTTTTGGTACGTCTGACCGTGACAAACAGCAGCCAGTCGTTTTTTATCGATCAAGTTTAGATGATCCAATCTTGTTTGAATCCACTTATCTTCTCCTAAGCCTGCCTCATTCATAATCCTTAGTCATGGAATCTGAACTTCCACTGGCAAAACAGCTTCCATGCTATAGACCAAGGAAAAGGGAGTTTCCCCAGTTGATGTTCTAGCTGAAGTGCGGTAGCCGTGTAGTGCAAACGGTAACATCTCATGTCAATCCTTATAGGTTACTACCATCTTCTGCACAATCTTCTTAATGTTTTTGTTGGTCGCTTCGACTGTGCCATTCACTTTAGGTCTATATGGAGAAGAATTGTGATGCTTGATCTTAAACTGAGTGCAAAGCTCGGTAATAATAGCATTGTTGAGGTTAGTCCCATTGTCGGTGATGATCCTTTCGGGGATACCATAGCGGCAGATGAGGTTATGTTTGATGAATCTGGCTACCACATTCTTGGTGACTGAGGAAAATGAGGCGGCTTTGACCTATTTGGTTAAATAATCAATAGCGACCAGAATGAAGCAATGTCCATTGGAAGCGGTTGGCTTGATCTCTCTGATCATGTCAATGCCCCACATTGTAAATGGCTATGGAGCGATCATGACATTCAGAGGGATAGGAGGCACATGGACCTTATCAGCATAGATTTGACATTTGTGACAAGTTCTTTAATGTTGATGGCAATCAATCTCCATTATTGACCAATAGTAGCCAACTCTCAAGATATTCTTAGCCATCGTATGCCCGCTTGAGTGAGTACCAAAGAGATCATCGTGCATGTCTTCCATAATCTCCTCTGCCTCCTTCTTGTCCACACATCGGAGTAGAGTAGAATCATGGTTACACTTGTACAATATTCCATTACTTAGGAAGAATTTGGCTGAAAATCTTCGTAAGAAATTTTTGTCATTGATGGATGCTCCCTCGGGATACTCTTGTGCTTCAAGGTATCTCATCACCTCATGGTACCAAGGCTTTTATGTGTCAGTGTCAAGCTCACAGCAATGTGCAAGTTCGTCGAATCTTTCAATTGTAATTATAGGGGCTTCATTGTCCCATCTGACCTTGAACATTGAGGGCATGGTGGCCAAGGCATTAGCCAACCGATTTTCTTCCCTAGGGAAGTGCTCAAAGGTAATCTCTTCGAAATAGGGAATCAGGGATAGCACATGTTCCTTGTAAGGGATAAGATTAGGATGTTTAGTGTCCTAATCTCATTTTACTTGGCTAATCACTATAGACGAATCCCCAAACACATTCAAATGATTGATCCTCAAATCAATGGCAGCTTTTAGACCCAAAGTGCATGCTTCATACTCAGCCATATTGTTCGTGCAATCGAAGTATAGTCTGGAAGTGAAAGGAGTGTGGAAACCTTCAGGATATATGATCACAGCACCAATTCTGTTGCCCAAGGTGTTGGAAGCCCCGTCGAAGACCATAGTCCATCGGGATCCTTGTTCAGGTCCGTCATACGGTCCAGGTTTCGCACAGTCGGTCACCAGCATGATGTTCTCATCCGGGAAGTCAAAGTTCATGGACTGATAATCATCAATAGCTTGATGGGCCAAATGATATGCTAGTACGCTTCCTTTGATGGCCTTTTTTGTAGTGTATTAAATGTCGTACTCAGTCAAGATCATTTTCCATCTGGCTATCCGTCCAGAGAGGGCAGGTTTCTCGAAGATGTACTTGATTGGGTCCATATTAGAAATCAACAGAGTGGTATGAGTTAACATATACTATCTTAGCCAGCGAGCAGCCCATGCCAGAGCACAGCAAGTTTTCTTGAGAAGTGAATATCTGGTTTCATAGTCGGTAAACTTTTTGCTCATGTAATAAATGGCATTCTTTTTTCGGCCAGACTCGTCATGTTGGCCCAAAACACACCCCATAGAGTTCTCTAGTACAGTCAAGTACATGATCAAGGGTCTTCCTTCAACTGGAGGCATGAGAATAGGAGGCTCTTGTATATATTCATTGATTTTGTCGAAAGCATCTTGGCATTCATCATTCCATCTGACTACCTGATCTTTCTTCAAGAATTTGAAGATTGGCTCACAAGTAGCAGTCATGTGTGATATAAAGCGGGAGATGTAATTAAGACCACCTAAGAATCCTCTAACTTCCTTTTCAGAATGAGGGACTGACATTTCTTGGATGGCCTTCACCTTGGCAGAATTAACTTAATTGCCTTTATTGCTGACAACAAAACCTAGAAGCTTTCCAGATCATACTCCAAATGTGAACTTGTTAGGGTTTAACCTCAACTTGTACTTTTTTAGACTTTCGAATAGCTTGTACAGGTGATCAAGATGTTCTTCTTCAGTTTGTGATCTGGCAATCATATCATCCACATATACCTCTATTTCATGATGAATCATGTCATGAAACAAAGATACCATAGCTCTTTAATATGTTGCCCCTGCATTCTTTAATCCGAACGGCATGACCTTGTAGCAAAAGATGCCCCATTACGTAACGAAAGTAGTCTTCTCCATGTCTTCGGGAGCCATCCTTATTTGATTATAGCATGAGAAGCCATCCACGGAGGATAAAACTTTATGTTGAGCAATATTATCGACCAAGACGTCAATGTGTGGTAGAGGGAAGTCATCCTTAGGGCTTGTCCTATTCAGATCCCTATAGTCTACGCACATGAGAACTTTTCCGTCCTTCTTTGGTACTGGAACGAAATTTTCAACCCATTGGGGATAGGATGTCACATCTAGGAACCCTGCATCAAATTGTTTCATCACTTCAGTTTTTATCTTCTCAGACATATCAGGCCTCATGCAACAAACCTTTTGTTTGACAGGAGGACAATCTTCTTTTGTCGGCAGACGATGAACTACGATGTCGGTATCCAACCCTGGCATATCTTCATATGACCAAGAAAACACTTCCACATAATCATGCAACATCTGAACCAACTTGCTCTTGACACTGTCTTCTAAGTTAGTTCCAATCTTAACCTCCTTTTTGTCTGTCTCAGTACCCATATTGATGACTTCAACTGACTCTTCGTGCGGCTGAATAGCTTTTTCCTCTTGTAAAAGAAGTTTGGCTAGTTCTCCCGGTATTTAAAAATCTTCCTCGTCTTCATCTTTGGCTTGGTTAATTGGACATTCAAAGTCATAGTCGACATTAGTAGATTCATTGGCAATAGGATCCAAAGTGGATGAGGACCTGCAAGAGTGTGTGTGTGCATGTAAGATACATGGCTATTTTGAAAAATGTATTTGAAGAAAAGAAAGACAATGAACACAAAGATTTGAATGCAAAAGAGTCCAATGATTTGTATCTAATGATCATATGATTAGATGAACATAAATAAAACCCTTGACAAATGGACCAAAGTGCCCCGGGCCAGGCACATGGCTTAAAGTCATTTTTAAATATTACAGACAAAATGTTCTTGAATTCAATAAAAAGCAATAAACAAGTAAATTACTCCTTGATGAAGGAGATGGTCACGAAGTCCTTTGCATGCAAATTCTTGAGTTCGGTTGTAGTGGGATACACCCAATCTTCAAATGCAGCTTCTTCATCAGAGTCACCCACTGCATTGACTTCATGGCTTCCAATGCGGAGAGGTGGCTTTCCTGCACGAGCATGCCTCACCTCCTTCTGAGCTTTGACGGTGAAGCCCAACCCAAACTTGTCCTCTTTGAATGGGATATCGAGGAGTTACCCCCAACTATCATAGTTTCCTTCTTCAATTGCAGCACGAGCATCTTTGACTAAAACCATCTTTGGTACAACTTTAACAGCTTTGGATTCATCAGAGGAACATTTGGTAGCAGCAACCATTGGTGGCACGACTTCAAAGGCTTGACACGAGGTCTCAATGGATTCTCCATCCATCTCTACGTACTTGAACGAGTTGAGGTGACTTACCATAAACTCTTCTTCTCCACAAACGGTGACAATTCTTCCCTTCCCTTGACAATTCTTACCATCAATAGTCTTGTTATCAATCAAATCCTGTATTTTTTTCTTCAAGGCCCAGCATTGGTCAGTCTCATGCCCGGGGCTGCTTGAGAGGTAAGCACATTTAGTGTTCGGATTATACTTTGGTGAAGAGGTATCTGGGTTGGCAGAAGGATCGCGTAATGTCACCAAATTAACCTTGAGTAAGTGTTGTAAGGCTTGAGACAGTTACATGCCTAACCTCGTAAATTGTCTTCTCGAAGTTTCAAAACATTGATGATTAGCAGATGGTCTTGGAGTAGGAGTTGGATTCGAGATTCAGACAGCATTAACATACGGATGATCATTCTTCTTGGTACGGGCCCTTACCCAGTACACAGCATTGATTTCCTTCTTTGCAGCAAAAGGTTTCTTGACAGGATTGGAAGTGGAGGCAGATGCCACAGAGATCTTCCCACTTTTGATGCCACTTTCAACTCTTTCACTAGTTAAGATTAACTCGGTGAATCCAGAAAAGGAACAGCCTACCAACAAGTTAAAGAATGGACCGGATAAAGTTCCCATAAACATGTTGATGTGCTCTATATCAGTCAAAGGTGGTTGAACCCTACTGGCGAGGTCTCTCCACTTTTGTGCATATTCTTTAAACACTTCATTCTTTCCCATGGTCATATCTTGCAACTGAAACCTTGTTGGTTCCAAGTCATCATTATACTGATATTGATGGTAGAATGCGGTAGCTAAATCCTCCCAAGTATTGATGTGGGAACCATCTAACTGGTAGAACCAATCTAGTTGTGTTACGGTCAAGCTCTCTTAGAAAAAGTGAACCCAGAGTTTCTTATCAGTAGTGTGCGACTGTATCTTGCGCACATAGGATTTTAGGTGAAGTTTTGGACAAGAAAATCCATCGTACTTTGCAAAGACTGGTATTTTGAATTTGTGGGGAATAACAACCCCAGAGATCAAACCCAAATTATCAAAATCTAAACCGGGGACGGCTTGGATTTCAACAGCCTTCAATCTGTCTTCTAGTTGTTTGTACTTGATATCGGAGGGTGGATACTGCTTGTCGAAATAATCATCATCAAACTCTTAATCATTAACACGGCCAGCCTGTGTACTCTTAACCTTACCAATCTGATTCTCGTCTTCTTCAGATGAGTCTTCCACTACCGGGATCTGACGAACTGACTCTTTGAACCTTCTACCCATGTTGAGCAGAGCTTTCTTCTTAGGTTTCTTCTTAATTTCCAACAATGTCATCATATCTTGCTGCCCCTTGGCTAGGGCCAGTAGAGTCTCTTGGAATTGAGAGTTTTGTGCCTGAAGATCCTTCACAGTTTTCTCTAGATCCATCTTGCTGAAATAAACAGCAGAAAGATAAGGAAACTTGTTATGAGAAAACATGTCATGTTATGATGCATGGAAGATGTATATGCAAATGATTTCAAGGATTTGTGGAATTTAAATTTGCATAGACAAAGGAATGAACAAACGTCAATTTTCATTAATTTAGTTCAAAAGATTACAACATGCCTCTTGGGCTTACAAAATAACTTTCTAAGATGAAAAGACTGAATGCATCCTTTTCTGTGCAAGGTAGGCGTTTACACTTTGCTCTTCTTGTACCTGCTTTGTAAGCTGCAAGACCCTCTCTTCACTAGCATAGAATTGAGCTTTGAAATTATCTCATTCTTCCTTTAGCTGAATCCATCCTTTTTTCAAGTCTTCGAGAGAAGTTGGCATGCTGGGGTGGAGGATGGTGTAGGGCACATCTCCTTCAACCACAGGTTCCATGATAACTGGTAAGATGGAGGGATAAGGCATCACCAGTTTCTGAGCACGAACTTGTGCCCATTTAAGGTAAGGCTCGAGGGGAATGGAATTATTGTGTCCCGTCGTCTTACTATCCACCTTGCTTACCATCCTCCAAGTTCGGATAAACCTCTAGCGGTAGCTTTGATCGTCACTTTCATAGTCGAATACCACTCTTTGAATGAGCATCTCATGTGAACCATCCATTCGGGCGTAACCAAATTGTCGTAAATCTAAGCAAGGGTTGTAAGTGATACCTCCTCTAATTCCAATTAAAGGGACATTAGGGAATTCACCACAACGATCTATGATAGTAATGTTCTCCAAGGATCGGGAACACCAATGAACATTTGAATGTCTGAGCGTCATCAACCTATAGGACCATCTTGAACCTTGCTCGTTCTTCAACACAGATCGGGGAAGATGCGAAATAAACCATCTTTCCAAGAGAGGGGTGTAACACATGAGGATCCCTCTCTTCCTTATAGTGCGAGAGTGAAAAGAATGTAGGATATCTCTCAACAAGGTAGGCATCGGGTTACGAGACATGAAGATTTTGACAGCATTTACATCTATGAGTTGGTCAGGGTTTGGAAACAAAACCATCCCATAGATGAGAAGGGCCAAAATTTATTCAAAAGCTTGTAAGTCCAAAGAGTTCCAACAATCTTGAGCTTTCTCAAACAAGAACTTGGCTAAGAAACCTTTAACACCACTCCTTGTTTCCTAATTAGTTGTGATATCAGATTGTGGCAAGTGTAGTGCTTGGGAAATCTCCTCAGGTTTTGGATCTCTTTCCGTACCATTGAAGGGTAGTTGATTGAGAATGGGAATCCTTAAGAGTTGTGAGAATTCTTCTAGAGTAGGCACAAGTTGATAATCAGGAAAAGTGAAGCAATGGTGTAGATGATCAAAGAATTGGAAGAGCACCTTCATCATATCTTCATCAGTGTTTGAGGTAACCAAGTTTAGAAGGCAACAATGTATTTCAATGAATGGAGAATTCTCAGGAACCCTTTATGCTAACTCTTTGAGTTGAGGAGGAATCCTTATGAGATTGACTTGGATAGTATTCATGTGGATAAAAGCCATGTCCTGCAAAACAGTACAAAGATAAATCCCAATAATCCTTGAAATGGTTAGTGAGAATGAGTATGATGTTATGGTGTTTATGATGTCATGTACAAGTAAATATATACAAACAAGGCAAACAAGTCCTTAGGTTTAGGCTTGCATGGAGTCTTATAGGTAAGTACCCTATTGAAGTTTTATTGGCTCAAACCTTTCCTAGAAATAGTAATCGGGTTCTAAGGGATCTCAATATCACTGATTTGTCTTCTCGAGCATTGTTTCAGCGCAAGCCTCTTTCACGACGACCGAAATATCCCGAAAAGTCAAATATCAATGAGTGTAGTATCGAGTATCAACCAACTTCGGACTGCACCAAAGCCGGTTATCTCACTACGTCCTAATGGCCAAGTTGGTCAAGTAAAGGTTCTAAAGTCAGTTAGTGCTTCATGACACCACTCAGCGGCCCCATATTTTCCTTGACTACTCAAGGGCTACCGGTACCGACAAATGTATCACACTAACGTAGTTATTGCTTAGACCATGTCGGTATACCCCGCACAGTTTCCACAATGTATTGCTACTTACCTATAAGTTATCCTAAATCTGGGTAGAGGATTAGAACAAGCCCAAACAAGGAACCTAATGTAAAGCAAACAAGTTAAACAATGAAAGTAAATAAAGGTAATCTAGCCCTAAGGTAACCCCACTTTTAAGTTACTCCCCAGCAGAGTCGTCAGTTCTGTGATACGGTGGGAGAACTAACTTGGGTGTTTTGCGTTTTATTGCAAATGTTGCAATTATCAAGAGTCTCCACCGACTTTTCTTTTATCCAAAAGGAAAGTATGAAAAGAACAGGAAAGACCTTTGAGATTGTTTCTTGAATTCGAGGGGTAGATTATGAAAAGGGACGGTGTGATACGGTGGCCAGAACCGGACTGTTTTAGGAATGCTGGTTTGCATTTTGCGTTGGTGTTTGCAAAATGTCACGGTAAGCAAGAGTCGCCATCGACTTTTATTTTATCCAACTGGAAAGGAAAAAAGCACAGAAAAATTCCCTTTTTCGAGATTTTGAGTACGGGGGTAGATTATAGAAAGGGAATGTATTAGCACCCTTTCTATCCATGGTTTTCCAGGGGCTCTTAGGTACTTGCTCATCATTTTCAAAATTGCTTGTGTTTGTTTGATTTGAAAAAGTTTTTTACTTTGATTTAACCCTTGCTTCTGTCTTCAAGAGTGTTACGAAGTTGTTTTGAAAACTTTGTTCGAAAAGAGTGTAAGTGTGAAAAAGTTTGTTTGAATTGAGCAAGTACTTAAGAACTAATCTACCTACTCAAAAAAAGAATTGTTCTATGTTTTTTTCCTTTATACAGTGTTATCCCACTATTAATGAGTAGGTAGCATCATCGTTGGAGTTTTAAGGGTCAATTCGAAAGGGACGTACGATCACTAAAGCAATGTTAGGACGTCTTAGTAGTAACCCTAATGTCTTAGATCAATTATTCGAGGCAACAATTCTGAGGCAACTATTCCGAGGCAACTTTTCCGAAAGGGACTTTGATCTTTGTTTTAGACAAGAGAGCGACCACTAAAATATCCTATACTTAATGACCGTTTTACCGAAGGCAACCGAAGTGAGAGTATACCCTAGGAGTGCGCATGTGCGAGTGATTCAATTTCAAATTATTATCTTTGCATATTTAGGGTTTTCTAACTGTTTTAAAGTTTACATACATTCTTGTCATGCATCCCTAATATTCATAAATCTAACAGTTAATATTTTGCGGAATTTAAAGTGCGGAAAGTAAAGCTACGCTATTACAAGGCTTCGGGTATTAATTACATAGCCAAAAACAGCCCATAAAAAAACGATAAACGAAAGTAAAAAGTCCTAATTAATCTATTACAACTTGTGAGCAATTACATCAATATGGTAAAAATAAATAAATCGTGATGAATCGAGAGCGAGAGAGAACTAGGGTTTTGACCCCGTCTAACCTAATCGAAAGAAACAATTATTTTTGTTGTTTTTAATTATTTTTAAGAAAAAAAAGAATGAGGTTATTAAATCAAATACCAAATTAATTAGTAATTAAATTAATTAAGGAAAATAATTTACATGGCCTATTTTTGTATTTTGGGTTGTTTTTTAAGAAAAAAAAGAAATAGAATTAAGTTAGAAACAAAAAACCCTAATTGTTCTAATTAATTTTTATTTATTTACAAAATAATTAAAATTGCCCTAAAATTAAGTAAACTAATTAAATTAATTTTTTATATAAAACCTAAATCTAATTTGGGTGAAAATTATTTTTTATGATTTTTGATAAAAAGAATTAATAATTTGTGTTAGTAAAAAAAAATAGATTAATAAAAAAAATATAAAAAGAAAAGAGAAAGAGATATGGGCCTGAGAAAGCAATTTTGGAGGGTGTGAGTATCAAATTATGGGCCCAAAACAGGTTGGTCCACGTTGACTTCCATGCTCTCATGCTTTACATTGACCCAGGCCTATGATACTCCTTCATCTGATGGCCTTTAGATCTGGCCATCTGGAAATCCAATGGCTGGATCCTGAGGGCACATGGTGATCCCTTGGCCTTGTGTGCGCGCCTGAATAATGAAAGAAAAATAGCATGAAATATGGGGGGGACCTGGGATTCGAACCCAGGTCCTGTAACCTTTTCCAATGACCTGGCCACCAACTGAGTTGTGCGTGTTAGTTGTTCATATAACAAACCTAAAACATAATATGAGAAAACAATAAAAACCCTAAATCCAAACGCGCAAATTTTCAAACGGGCGAATGGTTGCTTGCCACGACATCTTCTTCTCCAAGGATCTGTTGTCTTAGACAACAGACTTTTACCAACGGACGTTCATCGTAGCTAAAAACCTGTGCATCTCAAAAATCATGTACAAGCACAATAAATCAATGGTGATGGTACCAATCCACTCGTCTCAATCTCACGAGCTTCATGGTATCCTAATCATGGCCCAATTTTGCCTAGGTTAAGAAACCCCAAAACAAGCTTGTAAACCCTAGCTATGGCATATGAAAATTCCTATGTTGTAAATGCAATTAAACAGTACCAATAGCTTGCAAACAAGATGATGAACAAGAATATATGATTAGAATGTGTTTAGGATGCGCGAAATATTTAAAACGATTTTGAGTTTGCAGGCAAACTGTATGAGTGTTGTAGGGCGATTCTGGGCGTTTTAAGCTTGGAAAATTATTGGGTTAGCTCCAGGAGATTGCCAGCAAGCGATTGGAAGCTTTAACACACCTTGAATTGGCATACAGAAGGATATCCGTCTCACACTTTTCTTTGGAATTTTCAAGTTTTGCTCTTGTTCTTGGAGGCAGCTTTGCACGAAAATTCTTCTCCTTAGGGTTCAATGATCTTTAGCATATGTAGTGAATCACATTAGGTTAATTATTTTTGGCCAAGATCTCAAGAATTCATGAATGGAATATTTGGTCTTTAAGCCATATGAAATCTTTCCATAACCATGTAAATCATGTCATTTTTCCTTGATTCGAATTTGGTTGATTAGGCTAGCTCATTTGGATTTGATTTTCATCAAAATCAGATCTTCAAAACAAATCTTGGTATTTTTTACTACTTATTTGATTTAAAATTATTTTTAATAAATAAAAACAATAATAAAATAAATAAATGGAGCAAACAAGATGTGGTGGCTTCCCTGGGTCATGGACCATGCTACCAACTAAAAACAAGTGCAAAAGATTGGGCCCATTTAACAAAAATTGCATTTTGAGGCATAGTTGACTTTTGACAATTTTGCAAAAAATGTCAACTTCACCAATGCATAACTTTCTCAATTTTGACTATTTGAAGGTGTTCTTGACTTTTTAGAAAGCTTGAGATTTCCACTAAGCAACCCTTTTGGTCTTATCTCAATTTGGTATTCCATGTTCATGTATGAAGCTTTGACAAAAATGGTGTTTTTGTTGACTTTTCAAAATGACCTATAATGTCCAAATTCATAACTTCTTGTGAGTGCATATTTTGAACTTGGGAGATGAATATGGATTGTATATAATTTCATCCTATTAAAAATGAGCTTTGGATGGGTCATTTATCATAAAGTATGAGAAAGTTATGCTTGGTCAAAGTTGAGTTGACTTTTCCTACAAAACCCAAATTTAGCAACTTTTGGTTCTTGATGAATTATGAGCAATCCTTGATGAATCATGATCAAACCTTGATCAAATGATGAATTATACTTCAAAATTATAATTTTGACCAAAAATCTTGAAGTTTGACTGTATGTGGGCCACAGTTGACTTTTGCCCTAGCACAATCGATTTTCAGGCCTTTGAGCAATTGACTGAGCAAACTTCCTCTGCAAGGCTTGAAACTTGACATGGATGATCTTGAGAACATATTAGGACAATGGTGAGCATTTGGGATCCCTTGGACTCAAGTATCTTGGTGCAACATGAAACCCTAATTTGAGGTCGATTGCCTTAGGAGAGAGCTTGTCTGGTCAACTTTTGGACTTCCTTGAGAAACTTGAGGATCTTTCTTGAAATATTTTGAGAAATATGGGAGGGAAAATTTTGGGGTACAATAGACGGTATTAGAACCCTTTTCATCCATATTTATCTATGGGCTCTTAGTTGCTTGCTAGATCACTTGCTTTTGTTTTAAAATGTGTTTTGTGTGGTTTTTGAAAGTATTTTGAAAAGGCGCCATCGTTTAGGCAAACTTTGTAATAGTTCTCATTCGTAATAACGTATACAGAGTGTTGAGCTTTTGAAAATATTTCATGTTTGGAAAATGTTTTAAAAGTGTTTTTTTGAAAGTGTTGGTGTTTGTTTTGAAAATAAGCAAGAGTGTTTGATTTGAAATTGAGCAAGCAACTAGGAACAATCTACCTACTCAAAAGTCTTAGTTCATTTCTTCCTTTCCTTTGATATTTATATCTTACCATTGATTTGGTAAGAAGACTTATCTTTGGATGTAAAGGGACGGGCATGGGTCATCGTATAGCCATAATAGCAATGTTGTGAGATATCTTAACATTTTTCTTTGAGGGTCTAAGATCATTTTTGAAAGGCAACATTGATAACATCATCGAGGGACTGCGATCTTATATTTTTGATTGCTTTTGGCTAAGATATCCCACATGCATAACATGGACATTTTTGTAAGGCAACAAAGTGGAATTACCCTAAGAGTGCAAGTGTGCAAATGTGTTGGATTTACATGCATTGTTTTGTCTTGAATTAGGGTTTGCTAACTTGTTGATTTTAGTCTTTCCATACAAACCCTAATTACTAGCATTTATATAAAGCGATAAATTGCGGAAAATAAAAATACTAAGCTATTACATCATTAGGGGAGGGGGTATATAAATTTATAAATGGAGATTTTGCAAGAAAATTATATCTAATTAACTATTACAACCATATTGAATTTTGTACAAAATTGAAAAAGAAAATAATGCAAGAATGTAAATGGAAAAAGAAATGATTTTTGTTTGGTTTTCATGAAGGGATTTTAACCTAATTAAGAGAGTGATTAATTAAAAATTAAACAAAAACCAAAACTAAGTTAATTAACAAAGAAATAAGTTAAAAATGTTTTTAGGTTTTTTTATAAAAAAAAAAGGTTTTAAGTTAATAAAAATAAAATGAAGATTAATTAATTAAAAGAAACCTAAGTTCTAAATTAATTTTAATTAAGAAAATAAAATAATAATTAAGCCTAAGTCTACATATTAATAATTTAAGAAAAAGAAATTAATTTTATTAAGAAAAATGTTTTTTAGTCTTTTTGTATTTATAGAGAAAATAAACTAAGTAAGTGTAAAAATAATAAACAAAATATTTTTGGATTTTTTATTAATAAAATTAACAATAATAATAATAATATTAAAGAAAATAAAAATATAATGAAATAAAAAAAAAGAAAATGAAATAATAAAGAAAAATGGGTCAGGGGTGCAAAAGTGAAACAGGGGTTAGAAGAAACAGAAAATAACCAGGCCCAACATTGGAGGCCCAGCCCTGGCTGCAAACAAAAAAAAGAAGTGAAAATGTGAAAAATGAACAAAAGGGTACCACTGGGGCTCGAACTCGGGTCCCAAAGGTTAACCGACGCGCGATTTACCACTGGGGTGACTATACATCTGTTGATATAAATAAAACAATAAATTTGTAATATAAATCAAGTCTTGAATGAACTTCATCTTCAACCTCCATCCAGAGAACCTATAACTCATTCATTTCTCATGATTCTGATTATGTAAATAACTTAAGTTAATTCTCAAAGATGAGCGTGAATTTCTAACAGTACCAAATTCTGACCTAAATATTTTCAGAGGTTCAAACTCAAAATTCTCCCTACTCAAGCAACATAAATGAAATCTATGGACGTGTACAGTTTCAGGACAATGATGTCTACATTTTATCTTCACAAATACAAGCCTAACAATGCCTAAATGAGAAGATAGAAGTTCAAGAAAAATACCTCAAAACTGGAAATCGTGAAATGAGTTTGAGCTTGATTCAAGGTGCTGCAATGATCATGTTAGCTTCCTTGAGTCTCTAGGAAGCTAATGCAATGCTTAGCTTGAGTTGAGAGTGTCTGAAATGGCATTGAGAAGTCCAACTGCAATGCTCTATTTTTGGTTATGGAGGTTATGGTAAATTGTGTTACAGATCTAGAAATAGGATGGGGATAAGTTATATTTGATATGAGGAAGCTTTTGAAACTAAAAGGCCATGAAATGCACGAGGGAAATGGAAGTTTGATATGTAAAGTCAGAACTTGCACAACAATGGTATTTTGAAGAAATTTCTATCTAGAGGGTGTTTGGGAGTGTTTAAAGTGTTCAAACTCGTGTTCTAGCTCACAAATAGTGACTCTATTTATAAGCAACAAGTTTGGAGACTTGTTGTTGATCAGAATTCAAAATCACAAGTTTAAGCATAACATGTGATTTTTGAGAAATCCAAGTTTCAAAGTCTTGTGTACTTGTTAAGATAAAGTGGTTATGCTTTAAACACACTTGCTTCTGACTTTGTAGATGGAATTTGATCAGAGGGAACAAGTTAGAGGCTCAAGAATTGACTTTGTGCATAAAGCTTGCTTTTCAAGAATGGCATTCTTCACTTTCTTCCTAAAATAGCAATGTGAATTGGATAAAGTTTAAACCACTTGGATTATAGCTCAAAAGTTTGTGTAATCCATTAATGATGGATAGATACACAAGTTAGAAGGCCTGAAAAGCAAGATTATGCAGCCTAACATTGAAATTGCATTATGTGTTCATCAAGAAATGACTTGTAATTCAAGAATGAAACCCTAACTTCTTGCCTTCAATTCTCCTTACTCAAACATGATCTCAATGAGTTATTTGACATTTTGGAAAGGTTGTAACATCCTATAGAACCTCTATGTTGGACATTTTTGAAAATTCATCTGGAACTATGTGAAAAATTGCCATGAAGTTAGGTCAAAATCATGCCATAAACTATGGCAAAATTTCACTAAGTTTCCAAGTTTCGTGAACATGTATTCACAAAATCATAACTTGAAATCAATTCATTTCTAGAATAAGTTATGTTCTACAATGTTTTAGATCTCATTGAGATCTACAACTTTCATTTTGGAAGTTTCCTTTGAATCATCTTGCATCATGGTGAAAATTTGGCTCAAATTTATGAAAAATATGAGTTTTTCAACACTTAGAAACATTTCTAAGTTTAGAAATTTTGACTTTTCAAATGAAATATTGACTTTTTGATTTCTTGATAAACAAGTTTCATATTTTGACATTTTTTTATGAATTGTCATCTTTGACACTTGATTTTTCCAAAAAGTCAAAGTTTGACTTTTTAGTGTACAGTTGACTTTTCATCATTTGACTGAAATTCAACTATCAACCAATTGAACTTGAGGAATGTTTTGAGTCATGTCATTAGGTCAAAATGAAACAATTGAATCCTTGAGATCATAACTTAAACCAATCAATCAATTGCTAGGTCAAAAATCAGAAATTGCACCTTCTCATTCAAAATCCTAATTTGGACCATTTTGCCCTTTTGTTGATCTGACAAATTTATTGAGGAATTGTGATTCAAACTTGATCAAATGACATATATGATTTCATAATGTTGATATAGACAAAAAGTTATGAAGTTTGACTGTAAATTGACCATAGTTGACTTTTTCCCCAATACAATTGATTTTTAGGTCAACTGAGCAATTGACTGAGCAAAAATGTGATTCAAGACTTGAAACTTGACATGAGAAATCTTAAGAGTCCAAGATGATCCATGAAATTCATATTGGGCATTAAAAGTTCAATTGTCCTTGTGCAATCTCAAACCCTAATTTTCAGTCATCAGTGCTTGAGGAGGTGTCTTGAGCTGATCAACCCTTGTGCAGTCTTGAACCAAAAGAGATCTTCTGAGAGATTACTTGAGAAATGAGAGGGTAAATTTTTGTGTACAACAATGGGGAAATCATACTCAGCTGGTAAAATCAACACCATGTTCACCAAAATATTTAAACTCAATTTTGAATCTGATTTGAAATCATCAGTAGCTTCTTCAGAACTTTTGATGATTGGTCGAAGAACAAATTCTTTTATATGTTCTTTTGCAGCTGTGATGACTTTCACCACATATTTCTTTCCAAAACCCTCTTTACTTTTAACAGTTTTCTCAACATTCCTTTCAGCAGCCTGCCTCTCAGCCTGCTTACGACACTGAAAGTGCCTCCACTGGGTCCTTATCATAGGGTTTTTACCCATATAATTCTCAAAAACATGAATTTTATGCTCATACTAGAACTCTCTTCGGTAGTTTATGGTCGACATTCCCTTGTCTCTGGCAGTGGCAACACCCTTTGGTGTCTCCATCTTTCCCTAAGGCTTTATCCAAGTGCCTTTAAGAACATTGGTTGACGGAACGAAACTCATTGGCCTAGACTGGCAGTTTCCCATAGCCTTTCTTGGCGCTCCTTCTTTGCATGGGTGGAACTTCTAATTAAAGAACCAGCCTTTGACTTTCTCCAGCTGTAATCTCTGAAAATTTTCAGCAGCAATTTTATCAGTTAGAGCACCATATTTAGGGCACAAACAAGCTTATGAGCCCTTATTCTTGCATCGATACAAGAAGTCTAGCAAATCCTCTTCAGGCTTAGGGTAGACTTCATCCAAGTTCACATCAGGACTTTCATTAGTTCCCTCTACCATGTTTGCATCAGCAAACTCAGTAATTTACACCATGTTTATCTCGATTGGGTCGATAAACAACGTGATCAGTGCATTTTGATGCACATTCTTCTGTGTTTGTACTTAAGCATTTCTATGTTTTTCTTTGTTTATTTTTATGTTTTATAATGTTTTTCTAATTTAGTTTATTTTTGGTTTAATTTGATTTTCGTATTTAATTTTCAGCATTGACAGCTTTTATTGAAAAGTTCATAACTTGAGCTACAGAAAACGGATCGAGACATTCTAATATGCGTTTGAAAGCTAAGAGATAGAGTTACAACTTTCATGTTGGAGCCAGAACCTGATTCAAAGTGTAGAAGGCTTGAATAATTCGTTGAAGTTGCAGCATTAGAAACATTTTGTTTTAGGTCAAATTTATGGGTTTGGTTTGTATTTTTGACCTGGTTCATTTTGTAAGTGGAAACTCTTATTTTATTTTATAAGGCTTGCAGCCGCTAGAGAGGTTGTAACACATTATTCACAAAAAATATTTTGCTATGGAGAACTAATTTTCGAAAGCAAATCCTGCTGCTTACGGGTTCCATTACTTTGAGGTTATTCTAATTGCAATTTAAATTCGATTTCTGTTAAATCCTTCTCTATGGAATCATTTTTTTAATTTGATTGCAATTGTTTGCTCAATTCAATTTTTGTTCATAGGATAGAATTGATTAAATTTGATTGTATGCATGTTCCTAAATTTAATTGCGTGTTATCGTTTGTTTAATTTGCTAACTCATCATATTCTTAATTGTTTGCTTAATCCGATAACAGGAACATAATTCGTATGATTTTGATAAGCGATTGTCAGATTGATCTCATAATTGAATAGGATCGAAATTGTTTAAGGATTGGGGTTATCATAACCGATGATAAGTCAGAACCCGGATCAGTAGGATTATCCGTTTTAGATTATTGAATAATCACTTATTTTAATTTGTTTTTATAATTTGACCCTAAAACCACCCCCACCACTCACCCCCAATTTGATTCCTATTAGTTAATAGTAATACAAGATTCCTCGCGATACAATACTTGAGTTTTCGTTACCGTAGCTACATTTAAAATTTACTCTTTTTTCATCTGTGTGCGACAGCGGATCAAATTGGCGTCATTATCGGGGATTCTTGTTTTTATTAACTGATATTATAGTCATAGGTTTAGTATTCTTAATAGTTTATTTTCTTGTTTTTTTGTTGTGTTTGTTGGTTTTCAGGATTGTAATACAGGTTGTAGTACAGTGGTAAGTATTCCAGCCTACCAGGTAAGTTTGAAAGCTACTGTTTCAATTTGCTTCGATTTTTTTCCAGAATTTTATAAACAAATCTAAGAACAGTACTCACTTAGAATAAAATTCTAAAAGATTTCGGCCCCCAAAATCGCAAATTCCTTTTTTTCTATTTTTAATTAATTTTTTACTGTTTTCACAGTTACAAATAAATCCAAATAAATTCTTAAAATTCTTGTATTGCTTCATTAGATTAACTTCGGTGTTTTTATATTTTTCTAAATTTTTTTAATCGTTTTCCTTCTTTATATTTGTTTCTGCCTTATAGGGACATTGTTGGTATTTTCACGATTGTTGTTGCATTAGTCCTGGCTACTAGGTCTTCTTGTTATGAATTTATTTTAATCATATTTCTTCTTTCGAGTCAAATAAAATCTATAAAAAAATCTATAAAAAAATGGGAGACTCATTGGATCAGTTGGCTTATCTTATTAATTTGATGGAAGCAAGAGAACAACAATCGCGCTATCAAAATCATATTCCACTTGTGATTTACAATATTTGTTCTTCAAATTTTCATGGTAATGATGCATGTCCTATGTTGTGAGATACTAATTTTTGTTGTGAGGCCCAAATGGTAGGTGGTCTTCAAGGACAATACTCATATCTTGAAGTGCATCCTATTTGGTCATCTCAACAATTTTAATAAAATGCATCATTGGAAGCTGACACACATCATATTTGGAAGAAATTGTCAAAAAAATGGCTGCAAATAGTCTTCAGTTTCAACAACAAATAGATCCTACTCTTCAGACTTTGCAAACACAGATTGAACAGCTTGCCTCTTTGATGAATGTCATGCAGCAAGCTCAAGGATCAAACCAACAACCCTTGGAATAGAATTATGTTTTTCCAATAGAGTTTCTTTCTGAGACTGTTGATGATACTTGTACTGATTTGTTTGCATCTGATTTTCCATCATTGTCAGATTTTGATAATGTTTACTCTTGTGATGTTTATACTGACACTAAAATTTGCTCTGTTTATGCTGAAATTGAGATTGCCTTACAAGTTGATATTCTTACTACACGTGAGGTTGTAAATGAAGTTGTTCATGTAGATGAGTCTCTCAACACCTCATCTTCCCGAAACAAATCATCCATCAAATAACTACCTTCCCGAGAGCTGAAACCAATTCCTGGAAATCTTAATTATGCTTATTTAGAGATGAATGAAAAACTCCCAGTTATAATTTCTTCTAAACTTTATTTTGATCAAGAAAGTAAATTTTTGCAGGTCTTGAAGAAGCATAAAAAAGGAATTGGATGGATCTTGGATGATATTTATGATATTAGTCTGTTCATGTGTATGCATAGGATCTCACTTGAAGATGTAGCAAAAATAGTGAGGCATCCCCATAATCTTTTGATCTTTGGTGTTGTGGAAAATAAGATCACGTGCCCATTCAACACTTTTACTTATCAAAGATTCTTCTTTGATCCTAGAATAAAAGGTGAAGGTACTAATAAAAATTTCAAGTTCAATGGATATTACCCAAAGCTACTCCATGAGAGCCCCACTTTGGAAGAAGAGAATATAGAAGATATCTCTTTGGAAAAGGCTGCTTATGTGATCACTTATCCTCCTTGACTATTCGAGTGTGTTCTTTACTTTCTCTCACTCTTATTTAAAAGTTATATCATTTCATTGAGGACAATGCATGTTTTAAGTGTAGGGGAGGGAATCATTTATTTTCTTTATTTTCTTTGCTTTTGTTAGTTGTTTTGTTTTGTTTTCAGTTATTATAAAAAAATCTTTTAATAAGTTTTGGGTTATACGATTAATCTGAGGTTAGTTGTGGAGACTTTGGAAAAGTTCGCAAGATCGGTATCGTCTTAACACCGTAAGTCTCTTGCATATGGAAATTAATTTGAATAATTATTATGACATAGCCTTGATTTCTCATTCTCTAACAACTCTTGAGTAGTTTATCTTAGCAGTCAGCACCATCTCACACATGCTCTACGTAGGGAAGCCGATGAATATAAGTGAGTGATCCAAGTTTTTATTTGAAAAAAAAATAGAGAATGCACCTTTTAAAGTTTGGTAACCCTCACCTGGTCACTTAACCCAACAGTTGTGAAACCTACAAAATTTGATTATCAGACCCATTGTTGGTTGGTTCAGAGGTTTTTGATGTTAAACTTGGTAGGCCGGATTACGGTCTGATCCCCCGCAACTACAATTGGGTAAGCAAAGGGTTATACCACTCATGTACCAGAACCCCGTGCAAAAAGGATCAGAGTCACTAATCGATCGCCTTACTATGAGTGTGTGGAGATAACATGCTTAATGTGATTGCGCCAGAATGAAAGAGAGTAAAAAGGAGGATGAGTAAGTTAGGCTTTGGCATAATAACATGATTCAAATTGGGTTATATATTCAGGAGGCTTATGACTGCACAATTACGGAGTAGTGTTCCTAAGATATTCTTAGTGTACAAGATTAGTACGTATCTATGTAGTCTTAATAGAAGAAGAGTTTGTAGCCTGGAATGAGTAACTGATGATATTATTATGTTTCTTGAGTTTTTGGTTTTATTTTGCTCGGAGTGAAAAAGTTCAAGTATGGAGGAATTTGATCAGTGCATTTTGATGCACATTCTTCCATGTTTGTACTTAAGAATTTCTATGTTTTTCTTTGTTTATTTTTATGTTTTATGTTTTTCTAATTTAGTTTATTTTTGGTTTAATTTAATTTTCGTATTTAATTTTCAGCATTGTCAGCTTTTATTGAGAAATTCATAATTGGAGCTACAGAAATCAGATCGAGGGGTTCTAATATGCGTTGGAAAGCTAAGAGAAATAGCTACAACTTTCATGTTAGAATTAGAAGCTGATTCGGAGTGTAGAAGGCTTGAATAATTCGTTGAAGTTGCAGCATTAGAAACATTTTCTTTTAGGTTAAATTTATGGGCTTGTTTCGTATTTTTTAACCCGGATCGTTTTGTAAGTGGAAAACCTTATTTTATTTTATAAGGCTTGCAGCCGCTAGAGAGGTTGTAACACATTATTCACGAAAAAGGTTTTGCTTTGTACGCTTGTTATGGAAAACTAATTTCTGAAGGTAAATCCTGCTGCTTACGGGTTCCATTACTTTGAGGTTATTCTAATACCAATTTAAATTCGATTTCTGTTCAATCCTTCTCTAAAAAATCATTTAATTAATTTGATTGTAATTGTTTGCTTAATTCAAGTGTTGTTCATAGGATAGAATTGATTAAATTCGATTGTATGCATGTTCCTAAATTTAATTGCATGTTATCGTTTGCTTAATTCGCTAACTCGTCATATTCTTAACAGTTTTCTTAATCCGGTAACAGGAACATAATTTGTATGATTTTGATAAGAGCTTGTCTAATTGATCTCATAATAGAATAGGATCGAAACCATTTAGGTATTGGGGTTATCATAACCAATGAACCTCATAACCCGAATCAATAGGATTAACCATTTTAGCTTATTGAATAATCACTTATTTTAATTTGTTTTTATAGTTCGACCATAAAACCACCACCCCACCCCACCCCCCCCCCCCCCCCCATTTGATTCCTATTAGTTAATAATAATACAAGATTCCTCGTGATACGATACTCGAGTTGTCGTTATCGTAACTACATTTAAATTTACTCTTTTTTTATCTGTGTGCGACAGTAGATCACAATGCTTATTCTTGCTAAAGAGGGTCGACATCGATTTTCATTTTTCTACTGGAAAATTTCAGCATTCCTTCCTGAAGTGATTTTTACACAAGATCCCTGAAAAGAAAACATTGTGAAGTTGTGTGACCAAGATAATTATGATATTTATAAAAACCTCTTTTCTGTCGTTGTTCCAATGGTGGTAATTTAGCACCTGGAGGCACTAAAATCTGACCATCTTTAACCAGCAAATCAAAAATTTCTTCACACTTAATGATATCAAAAGTATAAGTCTTTGATGGAAATTTTGGATTGTTTACGACAAGGTTTTTTCCTTTGGAAGGAAATAATAATTTACATTCATAAGAAGGCTCTGGATTCATCCCAGCCATGTCGACCTCTATCTCTGTAAGTGAGATATAATCAGCCTCATAAATAGGATTTGTGTCATCAAAATTTACAAAGGTTACTTTTTCTTTTTTGGCCTTTGTATATTTGACTTTCTCTAGTCTCAGACGCTCAAGGTGTCAAACTCTATCAGCTAGTTGTGACATACTTTTCACATAGGTTAGATTTATTTGTCTTCCTATTGTACCCTAAAATTTACTCTCTCACTTATCAAGAATTTACTCACAAGATATCCTTGACTCAAGACTGCACTAGGGTTTGATCAGCTCAAGACACCTCCTTAAGCATTGATGACCAAAATTAGGGTTTGGGTTTGCACAACAATATTTAACCTCCAATGACCCATATTACTTTCATGGATAATTATGGACCCCCAAGATTACTCATGTCAAGTTTCAAGCTTTGGATCATACTTTTGATCAGTCAATTGAGCCGCTGACCTAAAAATCAGTTGTATTGGGGGAAAAGTCAACTATGGCCAATTTACAGTCAAACTTCATAATTTTTTATCCCCATCAACATTTTCAACTCATATGTATCATTTGATCAAGTTTGGACCACAACTCCTCAAGAAATTGGATCAAATCTCCAAAAAGGGCAAAATGGTCAAAATTAGGGTTTTGACTAGGAAAGGGCAATTTCTGATTTTTTGACCTAGCAAATGGTCAATTGGTTTAAGACATGATCTCAATAGTCCAATTGCATAATTTTGACCTAATGGCATGGTTCAAAACATTGCAAGACCATTGGATTGACAGATGAATTTTTCAGTCAACTGATCAAAAGTCAATTGTATACTGAAAAGTCAAACTATGACTTTTTGGTCAAATTCAAGTGCCATAGATCACAATTCATCAAAACATGTAAAAATATGAAACTTATTCATCAAGAAATCAAAAGTCAATATTTCATTTTGAAAAGTCAAAATTTCTAAACTTAGATATTTTAAGTGTTGGAAATTTCATATTTTTCACAACTTTGAACAAATTATTCACCATGATGCAAGAAGATTCAAGAGAAACATCCAACATGAAAGTTGTAGATCTCCATGAAGTATATAAATTTTATTTACACAACTTCTTCCAAAAGTGCTTGGATCTCAAGTTATAATTTTATGAATATGTGGTTATGAAACTAAACACTTAGTGAAATTTTTCCCTAATTTGGTCCGAATTTTGACCCAACTTCATGGCAATTTTTCATATAGTTCCAAGGGGAATATTCAAAATCAATTCAAAGATGGGTTGTATAGCACATTACAAGCTTTCCGAAATGTCCAAGAACTCCTTGAGATCATTCTTGAGTAGGGAGAATCGAAGAGAGGAAGTTAGGGTTTTATCACTTTAATTACAAGTCATTTTAGTGATGAACAAAATTCAAATTCAAACTATGTTGCATAAACACTACTTTGCAGGCCTCAAACTTGTTAGGCACTCCATAATTAATGTTTTACACAGCTGTTAGAGGCCTCACTTCAAGCATTCAATGCATGGACATGCTTTATATCCATTTTTGGAAGAAAGGTTACATTGCCATTTTGATAAAGTGACTTTTTGTACAAAACTTGTTCTTGAGCCTTGCACTTGTTCTCTTATGATCAAATAGGTCCTATAACTCATTAGAAATGTTTCAAACACTTAAATCACCCATCCCATGCTTGTACCTCTTCTTAAAACTTGTTTCCCTCTTTTCTTCAAAATCAAGTAACCTACCCAAAAGCTAGAGACTTGTACTTCTGATTGTTCAAAGCTCTCAAACACTTTTGTTTACACATACACAAACCATTTGACACAAACACACGAATGCTCAAGCCTTAAAAGAACCTAGAACTCAGAATCACACTTCACACTTCCATTTTCACAAAAACTGACCAAAAACTTGAAACTTATAATCTACTCGTGCGTTTCTTGGCCTTTTGGTTTCTAAAATTTCTAAACATCATATAGAGTTGATCCCACACCCTGTTATAGAACTGTAACACCATTAACACCATCCTCCATTTCCAAAAATAGATCTCTACATATTGACTTCTCCAAACCATTTCAGCCATCCATTTCTCAAGCTAATCATTGCATTAGCTTCCTAGGACCTCAAGGAAGCTAACCTGATCATCACCATCACTTGAAACAAGCTCAAACTCAAAACACGATTTCCAGTTTTGAGTTAAGTTTTCTAAATTTAGAACTCTTCATACATGCATTATCAATGATTTATTTGTGAATAAAACATGTAGATATCATTTCCCTGAAGCTAACCATGTCCATAGTTTCCATTAATTTTGCTTGAGCTTAAAGAATTTTGAAACTGAAATTTCTGAGATTTTTAGGGTTCATAATAGGGCCATTAAAATTCATTTTTATCTTTGAGCTATAGTTTTAATGTTTTACATTTCTGAAACCATGAGGAAATTTGCTACAAGTTTCATCTTTACAGTTTTCATTTTTGTTAAAATTTGAATGAGTTACAGAAGCTCTGGATGGAGGTTAAAGATGAAGTCATCAGGGCACGTTTTGCCTTGTATAATTATTGTTTTGCTTATGTTAACGGATGTGTAGCCATCCCAGTGGTAGAAGCGCGCGTCTGTAGCCTTTGGGACCTGGGTTCGAGCCCCAGTGGTACCCTTTTGGATTTTTCACATTTCCTTGTTTTCTGATTTTTCTTTTTTCACGCGCTTGGCCTTCTTGGGCCTGTCTATTTTGTTTTTTTGCTAGCTAACCCCCTGCAGGCTGTTTGCACCCCTGGCCCAAGTTTATTTATTTTTCTATTTTTTTATTTTATTTATTTCATTTTTATTTTCTTAAACATTTTTCTAATATTAAAAAATAACAAAAATTATATTTTCATTTTAACTTAGTTTATTTTATTTTTTCACAAAAAAAATATTTTATTTAACTATAATTTATTTATTTTTATTAACTAGTCTTGTAAATTTAAATTAAAACTAGGTTAGTATTTATTTTTCTTTTTACACCTATTAAAATATATTTATTCATGTATAGAAAAGGGCCAAAAATATTTTATAATGCTACAAATATTTTTAAGACAAAAATACCAAAACATACTTTTTTCCAAACTTATTTTCTTTTAATCAATTAACAAATTTAGGGTTTTATTTAAAAAAAATTCTTAATAAATTTATGTTTGATTAATTATTTTCTTTAATTAATTAGGTTAAAACAAATTCCCTTTTTCTCATGAAAACCAAACAAATATCCATTTTCTTTACATTTTGCATTTTTGTACATTTATTCATTTTGTAGTTTGTATTTATCTATTTCCTTGTACCTTGATACCCATTCAATATGGTTGTAATAGACTAATTAGGTTTAAATTCTTGCAATCCCCATTTTCAATTTGTGTACCCCCCCCCCCCCTCCCACAAATGTTGTAATATTGTAGTAACTTTAAATTCCGCAATTTATTGCTTTATATAGAACATGCTAGTAATTAGGGTTTGTGTGGAAAGACTAAAACTAATACTTAGAAAACCCTAATTCAAGACAAAATCAAGCATCAAAACAACACACTTGCACACAAGCACCCCTAGGGTAAATCCACTTGGTTGCCTTTACAAAATGACCATATTACGCATGTGAGGTATCTTAGCAAAAACAAGCAAATATAAGATCATAGTCTCTCGATGACGTTATCTAAGTTACCTTTCAAATGATCTTAGTCCCTTAAAGAAAATGCTAAGATACCTTGCAACATTGCTAATCATGATTATAGGATGACCTACGCCCGTCCTGTTTACATCCAAAGATAGGGTTGCTTACCAAATCAATGGTAAGACAACAATGTCAAAGAAAAAGAAAACGAACAAGAAAGACTTTTGAGTAGGTAGAATGCTCCTAATTACTTGCTCAATTTCAAACACACATCCTTTCTATTTTCAAAAACAAACACCTACACTTTCAAAACATTTTTACAAAACTTGAAAACATTTTTCAAAAGATCAAACATCTTTGTATACATTCTTACAAACAAGAATCATTACAAAGATTGCCTAAACAAAGGCCTCTTTACAAAATACTTTCAAAAAACCACATCAAGCACAATTTCAAACAAAAAGCGATTGATCTAGTAAGTAACTAAGAGCCCGTGGAAAATCATGGATGAAAAGGGTACTAATGTCTTCCATTTTCATAATCTACCCCCCAAACTCAAGAAATAATCTCAAAGGTCTTTCCTGTGCTTTTTTACCTTTCCTTTTGGATAAAAGAAAAGTCGGTGGCGACTCTTGCTAACCGCAACATTTGCGATCAAACGCAAAACCTTCAAGTCAGTTCTCCCACCGTATCACAAAACTGGAGACTCTGTTGGGGAAAATTCTAAAAGTGGGGTTACCTTAGGGTTAGATCACATTTACTTGCTTACATTGTTTGACTTGTATGCTTTACATTATGGTTCTTTGTTTGGGTTTGAATCCTCTACCCGGATTTGGGATACATTATAGGTAAGTAGCAATACATTGTGGAAACTGTGTGGGGTATACCTACATGGTCTAAGCAATAGCTATGTTAGTGCGACATATTTGTGGGTATCGGTAGCCTTTGAGTTAATCAAAGAGAATACGGGGCCGCTGAGTGATGTCATGAAGCACTAATAAACTTTTAGAACCTTTACTTGAACAACTTGGCCTTTAGGATGTAGTGAGATGACAGGCTTTGGTGCAGTCCGAAGTTGGTAGATACTCGATACTACACTCATTGAGGTTTGGTTTCTTGGGATATTTCGGTCGCCATTAAAGAGGCTTGTGCTGAAACAATGACCAAGGAAACAAACCGGTGATATTGAGCTCCTTAGAACCCAGTTACTATTACTAGGACAGGTTGAGCCAACTAAACTTCAAAAGGGTACTTACCTATGAAACTCCATGAAAGCCTAAACCTAAGCACTTGTTTGTTTGTATATACATACTTGTACATAACATCATGAACATCATAACATCATACACATTCACTAACCATTTCAAGGATTTTGGGATTCATCTTTGTTCTTATTTTGTAGGACATGGATTCTATTCGCATGAAAACTATTCAAGTTAACCTTGTAAGGATCCCTCCACAACTTAAGGAACTAGCTTTAAGGATTCCTGAAAACTCTCCATTCACCGAGAGACATGGTCGCCTACTTAACTTTGTCACCTCTAACACAGATGAGGACATGATGAAGGTGCTTTTTCAGTTCTTTGGCCCCTTACACCATTTCTTCACATTTCCCAACTATCAACTTGTGCCTACTTTGGAAGAATTCTCCCAACTCTTGAGAATTCACATTCTCAATCAACTACCTTTCAATGGTATGAAAAGAGACCCAAAGCCAGAAGAGATTGCTCAAGCTCTACACTTGCACTCATCTGATGTCACAACTCATTGGGAAACAAGGAGTGGTGTCAAGGGTTTCCTAACAAAGTTCTTGTTTGAGAAAGCCCAAAACTCTTGGAACTCCTTGGATTTACAAGCCTTTTAGGAAATTGTGGCTCTCCTCATCTATGGGATGGTTTTTTTTCCAAATCTTGACCAACTCATAGATGTCAACGCCATCAAAATCTTCATGTCCCGCAACCCGGTGCCTATATTGCTAGGGGACATCCTACATTATTTTCACACTCGCACTATGAGGAAAAGAGGTGTCCTTATGTATTTCACTCCTCTCTTGAAAAGATGGTTTATTTCGCATCTTCCCCAATTTGTATTAAGGAACGAGCAAGGTTCAAGGTGGTCACAAAGGTTAATAACGCTCAAACATTCAGACATTCATCGGTTCTCCCGATCCATAGAGAATGTTACTATTGTTGACCGTTGTGGAGAGTTCCCTAATGTCCCCTTACTTGGAATTAGGGGAGGTATCACCTACAACCCCTGTTTAGCTTTAAGACAGTTTGGTTACGCCCGAAGGGATGGCCCACATGAGATGCTGATTCAAGGTTTGGTATTTGACTACGACAATGACGATCATGGTTTTCGCCAGAGATTTATCCGAGCTTGGAGGATGTTAAACAAGGTAGATAGCAAGACTTTAGGGCATAAAAATTCCATCCCCCTTGAGCCTTACCTCAAATGGGTACGAACTCGTGCTTAGAGTCTTATGATGTCTTATCCCTCCATTCTCCCAGTAATCATTGAGCCTTTCATAGAAGGAGATGTTCTATATACTATCCTACATTCTGACATGCCCACCTCTCTTGAAGATCTACAATGGGATTGGATACAACTCAAGGGGGAGCGAGATACTTTCGAAGCCCAATTCTACGCAAGCGAGAAGAAGGTTTTGGAACTCACTAAGCAACTTCATGAGGAGCAGACTCTGAATGCCTACATCGCACCAAAGAGGATGCGTACTACCTTTCTATCTTAGAGTTTTTGTATTTGTTTTTCCCAAGAAGGCATTGATGTACTCAAAGCTTTAATTTATTAATATAACGTGTGTTTCCTTTTTGTTTAAAACAAATTTGAATCTTAAGATCCTTGAAATCATTGCATATACATTTATCATTCATCATAACATAAGCAGATTTCTTGCAACAACTCTCCTCATATCTCTACTGTTTATTTTAGTAAGATGGATCTCGAGAAAACGGTGAAGGACCTCCAAGCTCAGAATGCACAGTTTCAACAGTTGTTCTTAACTTTGGCCAAAGGACAAGAAGAGTTGAAGACCTTACTGGTTAAGGAGAAGAAAAAGAAGACAAATAAAATAACCAAAATTCTAAACATGGGAAGAAGATTCCAAGGGCAGACAATAAGGGCCTTAGACTTTGCAACGACATTCGGTGAGAAAGACAATCAAGATGGGAAGGGCAAGGAAACAGTTGTTCTGTCTGATTCAGAAGAGGAAGAGGAAGAAGAAGACTATTTTGAAGAACAATACCCTTCAGTCGAAGACAAGTATAAGCATCTAGAAGAACGGTTGAGTGCAATGGAAATCCAAAAGGTGTCTAGCTTGGACTTTGAGGGGTTGGGTTTAGTATCGGGGATTGTCATTACTCCAAAATTCAAAGCACCTGTGTTCGCAAAATATGACGAAGTCTCATGCCCTAAAATACATCTCTAGTCCTATGTAAGGAAGATCCAGCCCAATACCGCTGATAAAGATTTATGGGTACATTTCTTCCAAGACAGTCTGTCTGGAACTCAACTTGATTGGTTTTATCAGTTAGAAAGGGAAAATGTTCATAACTGGAAAGATCTTGCTGCAGCCTTTTACAAACAATACCAATACAATGCTGATCTTGCGTCTACCCGTACTCAACTCCAGAGTATGGCCATGGTTTCAAGTGAAGGCTTCAAGGACTATGCGCAAAAATGGAGGGAATTGGCCGTAAGAGTTCAACCTCCCTTATCTGAAAGAGAGTTGGTAGACATGTTTTTGGGCACCTTGTCTGGTCCTTTCTTCAATCACTTAATTGGGAGTTCATCGGCAGGTTTTACTAAATTGATATTGACCGGAGAAAGGGTAGAAGCCGAGATAAAGAATGAAAAGATTCAAAAAGATGCATCCTATGCTGCTGTAAGGAATCCATTCATCGGAAAGAAAGAATTGGTTGTTGTATATCCTCAGAGAAATCAAGATACGGTTGAACGTCGTCCAATGGTGGGGGTTGTTATGATTCCTAAACTTGCGCCTGATCAGCAAAGAAACAACCAACCAAGAATGGAAAGACCAGTCAGACAATTCACCAGAATTAATATGACACTATCTCAAGTATTGCCACATTTGTTAAGATCCAACCTAGTGACCTTGAAAGAAGCTCCAAAGAACCCTAACACAACCTCTCCTTACTATCATCCTAATGCCCTTTGTGCATACCACTCTGAGAGTCCCGGCCATGACACTAACAACTGTTGGGCTCTAATGAATAAAGTACAAGACCTCTTTGAAGCCAAAGATTGAATTCGATACGCCAGAAAAGCCCAATGTCATTTCTGCCCCTATGCCTAAACACGGCCATAATACCAATGCCATTGAGGAAGATATGTTTGTTACTTCAGTTGATGAACTTATAACCCCACTCCTAATTATCAAAAAGAACTTATTGAATTCCAGTGTTTTCCCAGGCTGTGATGAAAGCTTTCATTTTTGTTTGTCCTCACCAACCAGCTGTCCTTTGTTGAGAGCAGGCGTTCAGTGCCTAATAGATAACAAGGAAATTTTGTTCGAAAAGGCTTCTGTTCCAACTGTTTCTTATAATGATGTTTCCATTGTTACCATTTCCGACAATTCTTCCAGGGTCTACACCAAAAGACCCGTTAGAATTACATCAGTTCCAAAAGTAGCTCATTTGATAATTATAATCCCTGGACCAATCCCGTATTCGTCAGACAAAACCGTACCATGGAATTATGGAGGGGATGTCTACTACCACGGTATCAAGCAAGATTGGCCATCTACCGAAGATTCAAGTTCTGAGAAGGTTGACTCCAATATTAGTAATATTGCAGGGACTAGTAAGATAACCTGAAGCGGAAGGATATTCTCTCCATAAATTGCTCCCCCAAAAGCAGTTTATGGACCCGTAATCATCCTTGTTGTTGTTGCTCCCCCAAAGGTTGTTCCCAGTCCAACAATAATCTCTGCTAATACTCCTACTGACAAAGCTATTACAATCCCCATTATCACCCCTATTGATATTCCTGCTGCCGAATCAACAAAGACTCGAGGTAAAAGTATTCTGATTAAGCCTGTCCGGACGAAGGCACAATCATTGGCTATCCCTGATACCTCCCGGAAAGAGATGAAGGAAATTCTAAAGATCATAAAAAGAAACGACTACAATGTATTCGAGCAACTGGAGCAAACTCCATCTAAAATTTCCATGCTGGCTTTACTACTATGTTATGAGGCGCATGCAAAGGCCTTGGTAAAATTCCTGAAAACTGCCCATGTACCCCAAGAAACATTTGCCGATCAGTTCCAAGACTGCGTAGCCAGCTTGACTGCAGATAATGGTTTGGGTTTTTCGGATGCTGATTTAATGCCAAGAGGGAGGAAGCATAATGAGGCATTATATGTCTCAGTGGAATGTAGGGGCACGACTCTGGCTCATGTGTTGGTTGACACCGGTTTATCTCTGAATGTATTGCCTAAAAAGGCTCTTGATAGGCTTAACTGCGATGGATTGACATTGAAACCAAGAAACATAGTAGTGAGAGCCTTTGACGGTTCAAAAAGGATGGTGCATGTGGAAGTAGACATCCCCATAAAGGTTGGAACCCAAACATTTGATTCAACTTTTTATGTAATGGATATTCGCCCTTCATATTCCTGCTTGCTAGGCCGACCATGGATTCACAATGACGACGATGTTACTTCTACGTTGCACCAAATGCTGAAATATCCAATTCAAGGGAAAATCATCAGCGTTCATGGAGAAGAAGAGTATATGATCAACCATATTAATTCCTTCAGATATGTAGAATTAGATGGTGAATTTATTGAAACTCCATTCCATCACTTTGAAGAAGTTCTGCAAGATGTGGTAGTAACCAAGGATGTGTATCAAGTTCCCAAGATCACAAGGCCTCCGCTCAGGATGTCGTCTTTGAAAGATGCCAAGGCAGTAATAGAAGAAGGTGGATGCACTATTTGGGGATAACTCCCAGATATCCCATACAAATCTGACAAGTTTGGTATGGGTTTCACTTCAGGTGCCCAGAAGGTTGTACGTCGTGCTCGTGTCGGAGGACTACCCTTGAAGATCAACAACCACCAAGTCAATGCAGTGGAGGATGATGAAGACAATTATGACCTAGAGAATTGGATTTTCCCAACTGTCAGTGGAGGGCTCAGCAACTGGGAGGCTAGAGACTTTGTCCCGATCACTTTTATCCCACAGTAATTTGTCTTTATATTTTGTTAGATTTGTAATATTAAAATAATTCAGACTCTTAAAACCTTGTGTCTTACCCGAGGCACAATGGTCCATTTGTAAGGGTTATTATCTCATTTCCATATGACATCAATGAATCATGGACGTTTTTGCATACAAACTTTGCGCTCATTGTTTTTCTTTTTTACATTTTCATTTCTTTCAAAGATAGTTATACCCTTACACACACTCACACTCATAATGCAGGTCTACATCCATTCGGGATCCCATGGGTAACAGTTCTGCTATGGCCTTTTGTGACTCTGAAAATCTAATCTACCAAGCCGAAGACTAAGGTGAGGAAGATTGTGAAGTACCAGGGGAACTCTCCAGGTCACTACAACAAGAAGAGAGGAACATTCAGCCCCACGAGAAACCAATGGACACAATCAACCTAGGTACCGAGGAAGACAAAAGGGAAGTCAAGGTGGGTACCAATCTGGAACCCAGTGTCAAGAAGCGTCTGATTCAGTTGTTACACGAGTATGTTGAGGTCTTTTCCTGGTCGTATGAAGACATGCCAGGACTTGATGCAGATATTGTGGTGCATCGTCTACCTACAAAAGAGGACTGCCCACCAGTAAAACAAAAGGTCCGTCGAATGCGACCAGATATGTAAGAGAAGATTAAAGCTGAAGTCATGAAGCAACTCAACGCTGGATTCTTGGTCGTCACCTCTTATCCGCAATGGGTTTCCAATGTTGTTCCCGTGCACAAAAAGGACGGCAAGGTACGAATGTGCATGGACTACAGAGATTTGAATAGGGTCAGCCCTAAGGATGATTTCCCACTTCCCCACATTGATATTCTAGTTGAAAATACAGCACAACACAAAATGTTTTCCTTCATGGACGGTTTCTCAAGTTACAACCAAATCAAAATGGCGCCTGAGGACATGGAGAAAACAAAATTTGTCACACAGTGGGGCACATTCTGCTACAAGGTTATGCCATTCGGATTGAAGAATGATGGGGAAACCTATCAACGTGCCATGATAGTTCTGTTTCACGACATGATACATCAAGAAATAGAGGTCTATGTGGACGACATGATAGTTAGATCTCAAACAGAAGAAGAGCCTATTTACCATTTACAGAAACTCTTTAAGAGGCTAAAGAAATACAAGTTGAGGTTGAACCCAAATAAATGCACGTTTTGAGTGAGGTCTGGTAAACTCCTAGGCTTTGTCGTCAGCAATAATGGTATTGAAGTAGATCCTGACAAGGTGAAAGCAATACAAGAGATGTCTACTCCTCGTACCGAGAAGGAAGTCAGAGGATTCTTGGGACATTTGAACTACATTGCCAGATTCATTTCTCACCTGACAGCTACTTGTGAACTAATCTTCAAACTACTGAAGAAAGATCAAGTAGTCAAATGGAATGATGAATGCCAAACCGCTTTCGACAAGATCAAAGAGTATCTGCAAGAACCTCCTGTTTTGATGCCACCAGTCGAGGGAAGACCATTGATCATGTATTTAAATGTTTTGGAAAATTCAATGGGGTGTGTGCTGGGGCAGCATGACGAGTCTGGCCGGAAAGAGCATGCTATTTATTACCTGAGAAAAATTTTTACCGACTATGAAACAAGATATTCACTGCTCGAGAAAACTTGATGCGCTCTGGCATGGGATGCTCGCCGACTAAGACAGTATATGCTGACCCATACTACCTTGTTGATATCTAAAATGGATCCAATAAAATACATCTTCGAGAAGCCTGCACTCTCTGGGAGAATAGCGAGATGGAAGATGATCCTGACAGAATATGACATATAGTATACTACCCAGAAAGAAATAAAGGGCAGTGTACTAGCTGATCACCTTGCTCACTAAGCTGTAGAAGACTACCAATCCATGAAGTTCGAATTCCCAGATGAAGACATCATGATGGTAAACAACTATGAAGAATTCAGACCATATGACGGACCTAAACAAGGATCCCAATGGACCCTGGTTTTTGATGGGGCATCTAACGCACTCGGCAATGGTATTGGTGTTGTACTCATATCTCCTGAAGGATGGCATACTCCCTTTACTGCAAGACTCTGCTTCATGTGTACAAATAACATGGCGGAATACGAAGCGTGCATCTTTAGTCTCAAAGCTACCATAGACTTGGGGATCAAATCTTTGAATGTATTCGGAGATTCAGCTTTGGTTATTAGCCAGATCAAAGGGGAATGGGACACCAAACAGCCTAACCTTATCCCTTACAAAGAACATGTTTTGACATTGCTTCCACACTTTGAGAAGATTACCTTCGAGCACTTCCCATGAGAAGAAAATCAGCTAGCAGACGCACTAGCCACAATGTCATCTATGTTTAAATTTAAACGAGATAACGAGGCTCCCCAGATCACCATTGAACGAAAGGATGAACTAGTACACTGTCATGAGATTAATACTGAAGAAGTAATGGACCAGCCTTGGTTTCACGAAGTCAAGAGGTATCACGAAGTCAAGAGGTATCTCAAGGCTCAAGAATATCCAGAAGGAGCTTCAATCAATGATAAGAAATTCTTAAGGAGATTCTCTTCTAAATTGTTCCTTAGTAATGGCATTCTTTACAAATGCAACCATGACTCTGTGTTACTCCGGTGTGTAGACAAGGTCAAAGCTGAAAGGATCATGGAAGCAGATTGCTATCAACACTCTCAAACCTGCCATAAGTGTTAGATCTATGCTGACAAGGTGCACGTACCTCTGGTTCCTTTGAATGTCTTAACGGCTCCTTGGCCCTTTTCTATGTGGGGGGGTTGATATGATTGGGGAAATCAAACCAACATCCTCCAATGGACACCGCTTTATCTTATTGGCCATTGACTATTTTACCTAGTGGGTGGAGGCAGCTTCTTTCGCTTCCGTTACCAAGAATGTTGTTGCCCGGTTCATCAAGCAGAATCTCATCTGTCGGTATGGTATCCCAGAGAGGATCATTACAGACAATGGTATGAACCTGAACAATACTATGATCACAGCCCTGTGCGAGCAGTTCAAGATCCAGCATCACAATTCTTCCCCTTACCGGCCAAAGATGAATGGTGTTGTCGAAGCCGCAAATAAGAACATTAAAAAGATCATACAGAAAATGGCAGTCATGTACAAAGACTGGCATGAGATGCTACCATTCGCTCTCCACGGATATCGTACTACAACCCGCACATCAACGGGGGCAACACTCTACTCTCTGGTATACGGCATGGAGGCTGTCTTGCCTATTGAGGTCCAGATCCTCTCTATGAGAATTATGAAGGATGCGGGGCTAAATAAAGATGATTGAATCCAGACTCGACTTGATCAATTAAACTTGATTGATGAGAAAAGGCTTATTGTTGTCTGTCATTGTCAAATGTATTAAAAACGGATAATCAAGGCTTTCAACAAAAAGTTCAGACGTCAAGTATATTAAGTCGAGGATTTGGTGATCAAACGTATCATACTACCGCGAGGTGATCCCAGGGGAAAATGGACTCCTACATACGAAGTACCATTTGTAATCAAAAACATATTCTCTGGTGGAGCAATGATCTTGATCACCATGGATGGTGACGACTCGCCGCACCCTGTGAACGTGGACAAAGTCAAAAGATACTACGCATAAGAGACCTGTTAGGTTGACACACCTAGGAAAAACAAGGGAATCCCGGCGAACCAAAAAGGTTCGGGCAAAAATTAGGGATAAAACATAAAATTTGTACACCCGGCAAGTTGAAAGCCCGAGAGGGCGACTTGGGCAAAAAAGGGTATCCCGGTGGACTGAAAACCCGAAAGGGCGGTCCAGGAAAAAGTTAGGGATTTAAAGCGTATGACTATGTCCCGTTGGATCACCTTATGCACAACCTACAAACTCGACGGTTCTGATCAATTCAATCAGCTTCGGACAAGGCAACAAATAGACAAGATGCTCAGAGACACGAAGGCTATAGCGGAATGGGAACCCCATGGGATTATTGCACATAGCTATCTTTTCTTTGTATCAAATTTCATTTTTTTACGACAATATTCTCTTACTAGAATGTTTGTCTCATTGTACAAAAATACTTACTCAAAGTCAATACAAAGATATCCCTTTGAAAGTGCAAAACTATATGTTTTCTTTACTCTTGTATTTTGTTTACAAAAACGTCTAATGGTTTATTTTTGAACATATGCATTTGAACATAATTACTGTTTACAAATAAACAAAATGGAAATACAATCACTGATGGCTTTAAGAGGTAGGGAAATCTCTCTAAGCTATTTCCATGAAATTTCCCGCAGTGCGCAGTTTAATCCCCAGCGGAACAAAGCTTCCAGTTATCAATCCTCGATAGAAGTCGCCGAATTTCTCAGGATCTCTCAGTAGGATTTTACAAGCAGTACACGACATTTCCTTTACAACAGAGTTTATTTCCCTAAGTATAAATTCATCAACACTTCAACTTCACAACATGGAGACTTACATATCCTCAGCAGTGGTCGGGGATTTATTTTCCCCAAATCCAACAAGCAGTGCAACAAATTAGCTCACATACGCATACATCACATCCATGTATCATAAACATTGATAACATGAATGCATCATACCATGCATTTCATACAATATGACTTTATGTTTTAGCTAACATTTTACCCTTTTCAGGATAAGGTTAACAGCTACCATTAACAATGTTCAAAGTTTTCAGATATAGTATAGATACGCTCCAGACACGGATGTCATTCTGATACTCACTCATTCAGATTCAATCTTCAGATACAGTATAGATACTCTCCAGACACGGATGCAATTCTAATACTCATTCTGATTCAATGTTCAGAGACAGTTCAGATGCACTCCATACACGGATGTCATCCTGAAACTCATTTCAACTTTCAGATACAGTATAGATACGCTTCAGACACGGATGTCATTATGGTACTCATTCAGATTCAATCTTCAGATACAGTATAGATATGCTCCATACGCGGATGCCATTCTGATACTCATTCATATTCAATCTTCAAATACAGTATAGATACGCTCCAGACACGGATTTCATTCTAATACTCGTTCAGATTCAATATTCAGAGACAGTTCAGATGCGCTCCAGACACGGATTCTGTCCTGAAACTCATTTCAACTTCCAGATACAATATAGATACGCTCCATACACGGACGCCATTCTAATACTCATTCAGAGTCTCTTTCAGATACAGTTCAGATACGCTCCAGACACGGACGCCATTCTGATACTCATCCGATTTCAGATTACAAACACAACTCAGCAATCACTTCTGGATGGCATCTACAAGCCCATCTCCAACAACTTTATATCATCTATCCAAATGGCATCTTTAATCCCATTCCCTCTACCATCACATCACCGAGTACAAATTTCTGGGCACTCTAATGTCCAATCATCTTCCACCTTCGGGTCACGAATGGCAAAACTCGTCAGTCTAAATCTTCAGGTTTAAGAAGATTGAACAAGGGAAAATGTTGTACCCCAAAATTCTCCCTCTCACTTATCAATAATTTACTCACAAGATATCCTTGACTCAAGATTGCACTACAGTTTGATCAGCTCAAGACACCTCCTTAAGCACTGATGACCAAAATTAGGGTTTGGGTTTGCACAAGGATTTTTGAACCTCCAATGCCCTATATGAATTTCATGGATCATTATGGACCCCCAAGATTACTCATGTCAAGTTTCAAGCTTTGGATCATACTTTTGATCAGTCAATTGAGCAGTTGACCTAAAAATCAGTTGTATTGGGGAAAAAGTCAACTATGGCCAATTTACAGTCAAACTTTATAATTTTTTATCTTCGTCAACATTTTAAACTCATATGTATCATTTGATCAAGTTTGGACCACAACTCCTCAAGAAATTTGATCAAATCTCCAAAAAGGGCAAAATGGTCAAAATTAGGGTTTTGACTGGGAAAGGGCAATTTCTGATTTTTAACCAAGAAAATAGTCAATTAGTTTAAGACATGATCTCAAGAGTCCAATTGCATCATATTTACCTAATGACATGGTTCAAAAAATTGCAAGACCATTGGATTGATAGATGAATTTTTCAATCACCTGTATACTAAAAAGTCAAACTTTGACTTTTTGGTCAAATTCAAGTGCCATAGATCACAATTCATCAAAACATGTCAAAATATGAAACTTATTCATCAAGAAATCAAAAGTCAAGATTTCATTTTGAAAAGTCAAAATTTCTAAACTTAGAAATTTTTCTAAGTGTTGGAAATTTCATATTTTTTCACAACTTTGAACAGATTTTTCACCATGATGCAAGAAGATTCAAGAGAAACTTCTAACATGAAAGTTGTATATCTCCATGAATTATATAACTTTTCTTTACACAACTTCTTCCAAAAGTGCTTGGATCTCAAGTTATAATTTTATGAATATGTGGTCATGAAACTAAACACTTAGTGAAATTTTGCCCTAATTTGGTCAGGATTTTGACCCAACTTCATGGCACTTTTTCATATAGTTACAAGGGGAATCTTCAAAATAAATTCAAATATGGGTTGTAGATCACATTAAAAGCTTTCCAAAATGTCCAAGAACTCCTTGAGATCATTCTTGAGTATGGAGAATCGAAGAGAGGAAGTTAGGGTTTTATCACTTTAATTACAAGTCATTTCAGTGATGAACAAAATTCAAATTCAAACTATGTTGCATAAACACTACTTTGCAGGCCTCAAACTTGTTAGGCACTCCATAATTAATGGTTTACACAGCTGTTAGAGGCCTAACTTCAAGTATTCAATGCATGTACATGTTTTATATCCATTTTTGGAAGAAAGGTTACATTGCCATTTTGATAAAGTGACTTTTGTACAAAACTTGTTCTTGAGCCTTGCACTTGTTCTCTTCTGATGAAACGGGTCCTATAACTCATGAGAAATGTTTCAAACACTTACAATCACCCATCCCATGCTTGTACCTCTTCTTGAAACTTGTTTCCTTCTTTTCTTCAAAATCAAGTAACCTAGCCAAAAGCTAGAGACTTGTACTTCTGATTGTCCAAAGCTCTCAAACACTTTTGTTTATACATACACAAACCATTTGACACAAACACACTAATGCTCAATCCTTGAAAGAACCTAGAACTCATAATCACACTTCACACTTCCATTTTCACACAAACTGACCAAAAACTTGAAACTCATAAGCTACTCGTGCGTTTCTTGGCCTTTTGGTTTCTAAAGTTTCTAAACATCATATAGAGTTGATCCCACACCTTATTATAGAACTGTAACACCATTAACACCATCCTCCATTTCCAAAAACAGGGCTCTGCACATTGACTTCTCCAAACCATTTCAGCCATCCATTTCTCAAGCTAATCATTGCATTAGCTTCCTAGGACCTCAAGGAAGCTAACTTGATCATCACCATCACTTGAAACAAGCTCAAACTCAAAACACGATTTCCAGTTTTGAGGTAAGTTTTCTAACTTTGGAACTCTTCATACAGGCATCATCAATGATTTATTTGTGAACAAAACATGTAGATATCATTGCCCTGAAGTTAACCATGGCCATAGTTTCCATTAATTTTGCTTGAGCTTAGAGAATTTTGAAACTGAAATTTCTGAGATTTTTAGGGTTCATAATAGGACCATTAAAATTCATGTTTATCTTTGAACTATAGTTTTAATGCTTTACATTTCTGAAACCGTGAGGAAATTTGCTACAAGTTTCATGTTTACAGTTTTCATTTTTATTGAGATTTGAATGAGTTACAGAAGCTCTGGCTGGAGGTTGAAGATGAAGTCATCAGGACGCGTTTTGCCTTGTATATTTATTGTTTTGCTTATGTTAACGGATGTATAGCCACCCCAGCGGTAGAAACGCGCGCCTATAACCATTGGGACCTGGATTCGAGCCCCAATGGTACCCTTTTGAATTTTTCACATTTCCTTGTTTTCTGATTTTTCTTTTTGCACGCGTTGGGCCTTCTTAGGCCTGTCTATTTTGTTTTTTTGCTAGCTAACCCCCTGCAGGCTGTTTGCACCCCTCGCACAAGTTTGTTGATTTTTCTATTTTTTTATTTTATTTTTTTCATTTTTATTTTCTTAAACATTTTTTCTAGTATTAAAAAATCAAAAAAAATAGATTTTCATTTTAACTTAGTTTTTTTTTTTTCACAAAAAAATATTTTATTTAACTATACTTTATTTATTTTTATTAACTAGTCTTGTAAATTTAAATTAAAACTAGGTTAGTATTTATTTTTATTTTTATACCTATTAAAATATATTTATTCATGTATAAAAAAAGGGTCAAAAATATTTTATAATGTTATAAATATTTTTAAGACAAAAGTATCAAAAAAATACTTTTTTCCATACTTATTTTCTTTTAATAAATTATTAAATTTAGGGTTTTATTTTTAAAAAAAATTCTTAATAAATTTAAGTTTGATTAATTATTTTCTTTAATTAATTATGTTAAAACAAATTCCCTTTTTTTTATGAAAATCAAACAAATGTCCATTTTCTTTATATTTTGCATTTTTGTACATTTATTCATTTTGTACTTTATATTTATCTATTTCCTTGTACATTGATACTCATTCAATATGGTTGTAATATACTAATTAGGTTTAAATTCTTGCAATCCTCATTTTCAATTTGTGTACCCCCTCCCACAAATGTTGTAATAGTGTAGTAACTTTAAATTTCACAATTTATCATTTTATATACAACATGCTAGTAATTAGGGTTTGTATGGAAAGACTAAAACCAGTACTTATAAAACCTTAATTCAAGACAAAATCAAGCATGAAAACAACACCACTTGCACACAAGCACCCCTAGGATAAATCCACTTGGTTGCCTTTACAAAATGGCCATATTACGCATGTGAGGTATCTTAGCAAAAATAAGAAAATATAAGATCATAGTCCCTCGATGACGCTATCTAAGTTACCTTTCAAATGATCTTAATCCCTTAAAGAAAATGCTAAGATACATTGCAACATTGCTAATCATGGTTATACGATGACCCACGTCCGTCCCGTTTACATCCAAAGATAGGGTTGCTTACCAAATCAATGGTAAGACAACAATGTCAAAGGAAAAGAAAATGAACAAGAAAGACTTTTGAGTAGGTAGAATGCTCCTAATTACTTGCTCAATTTCAAACAAGCATCCTTGCTATTTTCAAAAACAAACACCTATACTTTCAAAACATTTTTATAAAACTTGAAAACATTTTTCAAAAGATCAAACATCTTTGTATACATTCTTACAAACAAGAAACATTACAAAGATTGCCTAAACAAAGGCCTCTTTACAAAATACTTTCAAAAAATCACACCAAGCACAATTTCAAACAAAAAGCGAGTGATCTAGCAAGTAACTAAGAGTCCAAAGAAAACCAATTTGCAAAATAATTAAAATATTTTAATTATATAATTTATTTATTGAATAGTAAATTTAACAATAGTGGATGAAAGTAGTTGTTGTCGAGAGTTAAATTAATGGTTAGTGGAAATGGTTAGATTTATAGTAGATAGTTTCGAAAATTAATCGTAATTTTCAATGGTCAAATTAATAATCAAAGTAGTAGGCAATGGTGGTTTTGGAGAGGGAGGGGGATTTCAAAAGTGTGGCATTGGGGTAAAAGATTCTAAAAAATGAAACAAATGCATCATTCAATCAAACATCATATATGTCAGTCAAAAGTTCTCATTTATAAATAGACTATTTGATATTGTGAAACTCACTCTCATTCTCTGCTCAACTAACATTTTAATCTTGATGTCACTATCGTTCTCGATCTTGCTCTTGCTCTGATCTATCTATCACTCTCTTTACTTATCTGGATTGTTATCTCTCATAAATATTTTTGTCGGTAATTTGCATTATCCTTTCTCGTCAATTTACTTTGTTTTGTATTTCATCATTTTACACCATCTTTTCTCACTAATAAATATTAGGAGAGGGTGAACATTTGGAATAGTTTGTTGTAATTAAATTATGTTTAAATAGAAACGTAAAGAAAATTGACCTATAAACAGATGATTTTGATCAATTGGATTTGGTTGAAGAATAACATGCCATCTTAGAATAATCTATTCAAAGAGATTGAGAAAAGTATGTATTACATATTTTAACTTTATGAATTAGAGTTTTAGGATTTATAGGGAATGTGGAAACAATTCCTTATGTTTTGTTAAGATAGATAGTACAAATATTTTCCTCTTTAAAAATAGAAATTATTTAAATTCGTTAGTCTTTAAAGAAAAATTCTTTAATATTGTAAAGAATTCTTATATAAATTTTATTTATAAATAAAAATAATAATTATGTCTATAAAAAAATAATTTGAAAATGATTAAAATATTTTAATTATATAATATATTTATTGAATAGTAAATTTAATAATAGTGGATAAAAATAATTTTCGTCGAGAGTAAAAGTAGTGGTTGTTGTTAGATTCATAGTCGATAGTTTTGAAAATTAATAGTAATTTTCAATAGTCAAATTAATAATTAAAGTAGTAGGCAATGGTGGTTTATGGTGATTAAAATGGTGGTTAAAGTAGTAGTCCGGTGATTAGTGGTGATTGAAATAATTGTCGATGAACATTAGTAATAATAATATTTTAGTTTAAAATAAATATAGAAATTACGAGATTTATTTTCTCAATTTTAAATTTTAGTAAAAATATACTTTTATATATTTGAAATTATTTAAAAACTTAACTCAACCTCATTTTAACCACATATTTTAATTTAAAATTTAATTTTCAAAACTAAAAAATCAAAAGCTGATGATTTAAAAATGGAATTACAACTTTGCAAATTAATTCAAAGGTAGGTAAGCTTCAACTACCCTAAAATCAATACCATCTTTACCATGTGTTGAACTATAAGTGTCAAATTTCAAAATTTGTAAGTCTACACTTAATCTTGGAGTGAGTTAGATAGAATAGAATAATGAGAAAAATATGAAATTCATACATACATAATTAGAAAGAGAAGATATTGTGAAGTTAGTATGGATGAAGACAATGAGGTTGGGTTTCACACTAATTCTTAAGGACATTATTTTATCCATTTTATGGGATTCTAGTTCACCTTAGTGAAAAAGTTATAAATACTTAGATTTCAGATAAATATTTTCGGACATACTTAAATTAAACACTTCAATGTTTTTTTGAGTCAGACGCCCTATGTTTCTAGAAAAAATTTATGCATCTCCCTATTTATATTAAAATTAATCTGAATGTGCATCTCTGTAATAATTATTATTTTAAAATTCAGCGAATTTTACGAAGATGCATATCTGAAATATACTTTGTTAGCTCAAATTACAAACTAGTAGTAACAGATGAAAAATTTGAAGAAAAACATAAATTAACATCAAAATACATAACATTACATAGATAATCGTTAACATAAATTTAATATTATATTTCATCTGGACGTTGCAATATCATTAGAATATCTTCGGTCAATTTTGCAATTGTCGCATCCACTTCAATTGAACCATTTATTTTGTAACGATGAAATGTACTCCACATAACCCTTAAATCTTCATTTGTGTTTAGCTCAAACTTTTTTAATCAAATCTTCCCTTCATTGTCAATCGAGGGTGAACGTTACTCGAACTTCACAACTCTTCACTTGTCTGTGTGTTTTAGGAGATTCTCCATTATGGATTGTAGATCTACAGGTGGTGTACTCTATGACCCTAAATTCAAGTGAGCATTTCGCGTCCTTGAAGTAGACAAATGTGACATGCCGATATACTTTTATTCTAGTGTAGTGTGTTTTTGTAAACAACGTGAGATAAGAGATCTCGTATTTATATAAATTTTAGATTATTATGGACCTTAGAAATCATATCTTGTCTCAGAGAATATTTTAGATATATATTTTTGGACTCGCCTTATTTGTTTTTATCATAAGGGTTTCTACAAAGATACATCTCTGAAATACCCTATTTGGCTTTTGCAGTTAAAATGGGGCTAATCCGCAAGTGCATCTCCTGACTCGCCCTAATTTATGCAGAACCTATTTCATGTAGAGACAAATTTGTTAAGAGGTTGAAAAAGAAAGTTTTCTTAAAATTGATCACAATTGTTATACAATTAATGTTGAATATACATTAAATATGTATCAAAGGGTATCAACAATACATGCAAAAAATTAGTCACCGTCTAAATACATAGTTAGATAAACACTAAAAAATATCAAAACATGTGTCATCGCCTAAATCTATTTCTATAGGTGGTGTCGCCTTTTTGACTTATTCTTATTTGATTATATTTCAATTTCACTTAAATTGATGAATTCTTCCATCCTTTCTAAAAAGTGATCTTGCCAAGTTTCAGCCTCTTTTGTGAAATGTGTCATCCACTCCGGTGATGTCTTTGGTATAGGACACCCCAGATTCAAATAAACTTGGACAAAATATTGTGATTTTGAAAGGTACTCACAATATCCTCTATTTCATTTGGTTTAACATCCACATACGCAACAGCTTTAGGGAAAGTATTAGGGTGCATCATATCTACAGCCAAGCATAACGCAAAAACATATTCAATATTCAAAATCAACTTTAGAATAATCTGAAAGTGCATATCTGAAACACACATAACCTTATCTAGAGATGCATCTTTAGACTTAACGTTCAATTTTACAAACAAAAACCAGATTAATGCAAGCAATGTGGAAGGAAAAACATGTTTTTTACATTAAATTGCAGTTTGTTTTGCCCCCTTAGATGTGATAAAACACAAAAAAAAAATGTTATTTTGGAGTAAAAAAATTGATTGAGAATGAAATGAGAGTTTTTAAGAGTTTTGATATAATAATGATTGCTAATTATTTATTTCTATGATTGGAATTATGTTTGGTAAAACTAACTTAGTAGAAATATGTTAAAATAAAATATTCTATCAACTGGAGAAACATGTTGAACATGGTGTCCTATGAAGAATCATTCGATATTGTGACTAGTACAGATGTACACTTGGATTAATTTAGTTATAACGGGTCCTAAATATTTTGGAAATATTAGGATATTATATTTTTCGTCCAAGACTGAAGAATCATAGATTCCTTCTGTATTTAGAAGATTAATTTGTTTCATTAAATGTTGAGACATTTTAGGAAACAAATCATTTAAAGTCATATTTTTATGCAAAAGTTTCTGCTGATTTTCTGTAATAGATCAGTTGCCTTTTTAAAGTCCAAATCCAGTTCATTCAAGGTTATAAAAGGAAGGATTCAACCCTAATACAAGTGGGGGAATTTTAGTGTATTTTTGTAGCATTGTAGAACGTGATTGTGGATAGTCTTGGTATTGATTGAACACTGAGTCTTAGTGAATGTATTTGGATTGTTTTATTAATTGTGAGCCTCTCTAATATCACTTTAACGGAAGAGTAGGACTGTCTCTTATTGAGTTGTAAGTATTGTTAATCGTTCTTAAGCTTTTAAGCATGGAATGGTTATGTTTCTTGGAAGAATGTCTTCTAAATTCAAGAATTGTATTTATTCACTATAGTGATAAGAAGGGAAGCGAGAGGGGTCTCATACCTAGGTGTGTTTTAGGTAGAAATATAGCACGGATAGTGATTAAGTGAGAAGTTGTAAACGGGAGAATTTAGCTTTGAATTGACATTATTTAGTGGACTTCTTTCCTATCTTGGTAACCCCCAGAGTAGGTGTTGTTGTACACCGAACTAGATTAACAATTATGTGTGTTCATTTATTTTCTGCACTGTTTAAATTTTTATACTTTGACATTGTGTTTTGTTCAGAGATCGGTGTCTTGACATCTCTTAGGACATCTGAGATCTGAATACCAAAATCTCAATTGGTATCAGAGCAGACATCCTGCTCTGACTCTGGGTGAGATTCAGGGAAGATACTTTTTGATACAATGAATAAGGAAGTAGAGAATATATCATAATCTAAGCTGGTTAGAAAAATCCTCAGATCTCTTCCAAAGAGGCTTGAAATTAAAGTGACTATCATTGAAGAAGCCCATGATATCAATACTATGAGAGTAGATGAACTTATGGAATCTCTACAAACTTGTGAATCAGGGATAAATGAAAAGTCTGAAAAGAAAAAAATCTTGGCCTTTGCTTCGAGTACTGAAGACTCTGGAGATGAATGTGATTTGGATACAAATGAAAGTTTATCCAATGCTATTGAGCTGCTTGGAAGACAATTCAACAAGGTCATGAAGAAGATGAACTGGAAGTTGAGGTCAAATATCAAGAACAAATCATCAGCCACCAACAAAAACCAGGACTTTGGTAGAAGGGCCAGAACTGATGACAAATCCAACCAATTAAGAGGATTTCAATGTCATGAAGGTAAAGGTTTGGACACATAAGAGCTGAGTGTCCCTCTTATCTCAAGAATCAGAAGAAAGGCATATTTGTGTCATGGTCATAGGAAGATTTTGAAAGTGACCATGAAGAGGAATCTGCCAAGCAAGTGATTGCCTTAACTGTAATTTGTGACTCTGATAAAAAACCAGATGGTGGAGAAATTACTTTTGAGAAACTTGTTGCTTACAAAGAGTTATGTCTTAGAAGTAAAAAAGTGTGTCAATTGGGAGAAGAGAAAAAAAGAGCTATTGCCCAACTACGGGCTGAGAAAGCACAACATTTATTCATTATATCTGATATGAATGAGGAGGTTGTATTGCTAAATTAAAAATCTAACAATATAACTAAATCTGTAAGAACGTTAAGTAATGGCTCTACTGTTATGGATGAGATTTTTATAACTGGTAAGAATGTTGTAAATTTTATGGGTCTTGGTTATGATAACCAAGTTGTGAAGAACAAAGGAGAAAAGCCTGAAGTGAAATTTGTACCTTCAAAGAAAAAATAAGAACATGAGATGTTGAATCACGTGTCTCAACATCATTAGAGACATCAGAAGAAGCAAAATGAAGGTAGGAATCAACAATGGAAATGTCGTGATTGTGGAAGTTTTGGTCATTTAAAATCCTTCTGCTACAGATTGTATGGTTATCCCAAACCTATTACACATCATAAAAGAAAACGGGTTGATTTGAAGAAGACATATTCTGAGGTGATGACAAGGGAGGTCAGTGGTAACACTCCTAAAATATGTGACAGATTCAAGGAGTGCAGGAGGTTATTTGACAGGGGCAAGATGGTAGAAAACCATATGAAGATGATCAAGATTGCTTTGTTCCCAATGCTAAAGTGTGCTTATGTTGCTACTATTGATGGTGGTATGTATGTGTGCATGATGTCTCACCAAATGTTATGACATTTTTCCTGATGTGTGAACTTAGGAAGTTCATATTGGTTTGATGTTTTAGATTTTCTTGAATCTTGGTTTTTCTTCTTGAGGGGGGGTAATTATGTGTGTGGCTAACATATATGTTAACTACTAACCATTAAAAATGGTTGTCTGCTTATATGCTAACTACTGTCTTGGAGCTCTTGAAGTATGTTGATCTAAGAAAAAGTGTATTGGTAGTAAAGAGCTCAGAGGAGAGGCTGATCAAGAAACAGAGAATCAAGTTTCGTATCAAGAAATTTGACACGGAAGTTGTAACTTCTAATAATTGGAGCATCATCTTTATGATCAACCTTGAAGGAACATGTGCACAGATCCTTAATGAAGAAGTCTCTTATGACCATTTGTATTCCTTGACAGGCAATTCATCCAGAGTTGAGGAGAATAGATATAATGTCCTAATTAGATGTCCAGAACATTTATTCTGAGATGCACATCTCAACTTGGAAGTCTGAAGATTTAAGATGATGATATTATTCATAAGTTATCTATGGATAGATATCAAATACTTTCAAATGCATTGGGGGAGAAGGATTCAAAAGATAATCTGGTATGGAATATTTTCAGAGGTATTATATGTAGATGACCATTTTCTGATGAAGTTCATATTGCATTGGGGCAGCTTACCAAGTGCTGACAGGTGAGTGGTGTTCAGAAGTGGAATTTAGTGATAATTATGTATCTTATGTTTATTCTAGTTATTTTTTATGCCTTCTGCTACAACAACTAGTGAGGTTTGTTAGTGCCACTTGCTGCTGTCTCTATTAAAACAACTACTGAAGGTTATTTTTGTGCATAGTGCCATATGTTGTTTGCACAACTATTGATGGGTGTGTGTATATGCATAATTTCATTTTGATTCTTCTGACATTTTTCTCTATGAGAAGATTTTCCTTTTACTTAGTATTGTGATTGCTTTTATTGATCTTTAAACTTGTAATTTGTTCAAGTATTTGAGAATGTTGAATAATGGTTCTGTTTTGATGTTGAAGTTTCTTCGAAATGGGGGATGTCTGAAAAACTTAAACGAACTTTCAAGGTTTTTTAAGGATATACTCAGAGTGATGCAAGCCTAGTTCTATCATGAGTCAATTTGAGTTATGATGTAAATCTATATGTCTCAATATCATACCAGACATCAGAAAGGAAGAAAATTAAACTCAGCATGTCATCATTATGGAGAAGGAGAATGTAGAATATTTTTAGTGGTCATCCCAAGGGTCTAACTTAAGTAGTGGTTGAGACTTAAAGAAGGAGTTATTTGGAAGTCTGCCATTGTGTAAAGGTGTCATTTTTGTGGATCTTGTATCTCATCCTATTTTTCATCTTCCTTGATGATAGTGTTAAATGATGTGTGGAAAACTGAATTGGGGATAGTCTCATTGTTATAGTCTGACATCTACTCTAAGTTGATTCCACTATTGTGAAGAAGACACTTGGTATATATGGTCCATCATGAAATATTTTGGTCATCCATATGTTTACTAATCATGGTGGTTCTCCAAGATGTAACATGGCAGGACAATTCAAGATGGACTCCATGTGTGTTGGGTGTTTATAGTCGGAATCCCCAAAAGTAAGTCTAGTGATATGATCATTGAGAAAGATACTAATGTCCAAGCTATTGTTGGGACATCATCTAAAAACTCTCTAATCATCATTGATTATTATCTCTGTTTTCAGAGATGTGAATTTAAGAGAGTTCTTTATTTTGGTGAAGTGTTAGAGTAACTCTTTTGGCCAAGTCTGATGTAGTCAGTGTCTATGGATAATCCTTCTTTGTGGCTCCTCGTTCAGGTGTGGTTATCTGTGTATTCTAGTCATTCTCAAAGACTATGGTTAAGGTTGAGGGAAGTCTGAACTCTAAATGTCTTTAGATGTTTAAGGAATGCAATGTTCAAACAGATATCATGACATTGTATTATGGAGAGCTTAATCCAAAAATCCCAAGGATGATAGTGTGCATAACTGTTTACCTTGGGATTTGGTAAACAACCGCTGATCCTCCAAATGGTTACTTATTTGGTTACTCGCAGGATCGATCAGATTGATCCTATGGACATAGGTTGATTTTGAAGTTTAATTAATGTGGATAAGGCTTTAAGTAAATTGTTTAAAGTAAATTGCATAAAGGAAAGGCTTGGTAAAATAAACAAGGCTTGAATGTAAAGGTTCGACAGGAATCTTAAAGGGAAAAAGCATGTAAAATACTGGAAAAGTAAATGACTTGAATTGATAAAATTGGTGTTTCACACATACATTTCTCAACAATTCGTTCGCTCACACTGGGTACTTGAATCTAAATGAGTGACTATGTATCTATTGTGAACACACGCGAGAAACTACACGTCTACTCCTATTTATACAAAAACATTCCAAGTAACCGTCGGGCAGTTACACTGCTTCGAGATCAAGCCACTTGTCACGTTCTCCATGTTCGACGCTCCAGATCCTTGCACGTTAGCACGTAGTAACTGCTGGAAACCGTTTTCCCTCCAAAGCTTTGAATTTCAAACTGCTCCTCTCTGGACCATCGAACACGTTCGTCAAGAGACGTCTTCGACGAAAACTCCTTCGACGTCGAAGGCAATCAGCCTTCTTCCTTGGAAGAAATCTTCTAAGTATTTTTGCCATCTTTCGACAGGCACTTCGACAGGCTTAGCCAGTCGAAAGCATTCTTCAGCTTTTAATGGCTGTCATCAATCAAAACAAAGGTGTCGAATTTAGGAGCCAACAAATTGCCCCCCAAGAATGCCTTATTTCGACTCTGAAAGAAAAAGGCATTCTTTGAAAACGCCATTCGACACCTGTTTTTCCACGCTTAGTCACAAGTTAACTTGTGCACTTTTTGTTGCTTTTTACCAACTATTGGCAATCCCAAGAAACCATCATTGATTTGATCCTAGGACGTCACTGTCAGTACGGCGTGCAGAACCAAAACATCACTTCATAATTTGTCATTATGACAAATTCAAAAAACGAGGACGCACGCTGCGTCTCTCTGTTTCTGCAGAAACGGCCAAAACAACAGGATGCTGCCACGCGTCCCACTACTTCCTACAGCATTAAATGACATTTAATGTCCTCGTTATTGGGAATTTCTCCCACTACTATAAATAGTAGTGAATATCCCATTGTGGGACTTTTCACGCAAACCATCTCTCAAACTCCCTTGCTTTCTTGCAAACTTGTTCTCTTTGCAGAAAAACTCTTCCTTTTCCAACTTCATCTTCATCCTCAACAATGGCTTCTGCTTCAACTGCCCCCAAGACTAGCGCACCAACTGAACAACTTGCTAAACCCAAGGTCTTTGTAACTGCTCCGGTAGTGAACGCTACAGGGAAACGAAGGGTCCCTGAACCATCTGACATCTCCGTTCGTGATGCTTACTCGCGTCACTTGATGATTCCGGTTGGATACTCCAACCAAATCTTCGCAATGTCTGGACCCATGAACCCCAGCATCTCTGAAGCTCTGAAGATCAAGAGCTACTTTCCCATCGTCGAGAAACTCAAGCCAGTAGCCTGTGCTAAGAAGGACGCAGAAGACAACGAAGATCCTACACACGAGAAGATTGACCTTCGTTTCTTCAACAGAAGTGTTAGAGTTTTTAGGTCTTGCCCTAATCTCACCCAGGACTATGTTGCTTGGCTAACAAAGCTGGAAAAACATCAAACTCCAGTCTGGAAGGAAATGGGAATCTTTGACCTAGTAATGCTGTCGAAGACAGGTTTAAACTACTCCCCAGAGATGCTTATAGCTTCGATGCTTTTCTGGGATAACTCTCACTTCACCTTTCACCTTCCATGTGGGATGTTAACTCCCACACTCTTCGACGTAGCAGCCATCACTGGCCTTCGACCAACCGGAGATTACTTCGACCCGGAAGAGATGTCGGAGGACCAAATTGGCTTTTCTGAGACGAAGCCAACATTCACTACCTTTATCAACCATTTTCACGACAGGTCGACAGATACAGTGTCGGATGTCGAACACATAGCGTTTCTAGCCTTATGGCTAACTCGCTTTGTGTTTTGTTCGAAGTCTCTGCAAGTGACCAAAAAGATGGTCACTCTGGCCACCCAACTGCATCACCGCCAGAACATCTGTTTGGCAGAACTAATTCTGGCCAGTCTTTATGACTCCATCAGCAATGGGGTTACTCTCTTGAAACATGTCGAAGATAGGAACAGTTTGCTACTCGCTGGGCCTTTCTGGCTACTTCAACTGTGGCTTAACGCCACTTTCGAGTCTTTCATACCCAAGAAGACTCAGATAAATGAACAAGCCCCAGCGATAGCTAATAGACGTATCGAAGGAATTAGGCTGGCTCTACTGACACCTGTAGAAGATGGGCTAGAGTTCCAACAAACCTTCACTAACTTCGTGCTGATGTTCGCTCGAAGGAAGGAATTCGTTTCAACTATGGCTCCATTTGCTCAACGAAAGGTGGGGCCAGCATGGTTTACGAGGCCACATCCAAAGGAGTCGAGTGGTCCCAATGTCGATGAGCACACTATACTTTGGGAGGCATTCCTTACCCCAAGGATTATGCCTCTTCGATTTAAGAGTTCTAAGACTCATCTGAGTCTGCTTGCCTATCAACCAAATCTGGTATCTCGCCAGTTTGGTATCGTCCAAACCCTGCCTTCTCCCATTTTCCCAAGAGAGAAGTCAATGTTGTACTTCTGCAACGATTATACAGAAGAAGCTGCTACCAAGCATATCGGAAGGTATGCTGGTCGAACAATCCTCTCGCTGTTCAACTACCAGCTTAACTTCCTTTGCTCACCATCTTTTGAAGAGTGGTGGAGAAGCTATTACGCTGAGTACTTCTTCGACGAGAAGGACTTCATATCAGAGTTGCAGAAGTCTTTTGTCCTTGTGTTGGACAAAGTAAAGAAATGTAAGTTCATACTCTCACATTACTTTTTATCTTTCTCTTCGACTGTTAGCCTGTTAACTTTCCTTTTCGCTTCCAGTTGTTCGAAAACCCTTGGTCAAAAAGGCTACAGGAGGCCCACAAGGAGGGGTCCCTTCGACAAAACCTCCACCGCCGGCGAAGACCATAGCGCCGGCGAAGACAACAGGCAACCAACAGGGGGAAGGCTCTTCGAGGAGGCCTCCTGCATCGGTAACCAGATTTTCTTCATTTTTCTTCTGGCTTTCGATTTTTTATTTTCGACGTAATTATTCAATCGAATTCCCATTGGTTTTATAGGCCCCTTCGCCCAAGAAAAGGGCAGCCTTGGTGATCGAATCGGGGAGTGATGACGAAAGTGATTCCCCTCCCTCTCCCTTAAAGAGGCGAAGGTTAACGAAGGACGCTTCTGTTCCTACTCCAGCTCCTGAAGGTCGAACCGTCAGAATAAAGGTTGGTGTGAGAAAGCCTAGGCCACCTGCGGTGGTCATCGAAGAACCAACTGAGGAGGAACTGAACGCTCTAGTTACCCAGCCTGTCGAAAGTGATAATTCCAGCCCTGGGGCTGAAGTCAATCCACAGGTAATCTATTGGACCCTTCTTATAACTTAGGCATAAATACCAGTATTTGATTATGTCTCTTTCGACATCTGAAGATTTGTCTTCTTCCTCTTTTTCAGGACACTACTGGAAGTTCCCCACCAAGGACTTCAGAAACTCTGGAATCTGCTGACCTTAGCAGGCCTCAGGTGCAAGATTTGGGCAATGACGAAGCCCACACTGAGCATGAGGCCAATGCTGAAACAGTGGAGAAGACAACTGAAGAACCTATGGCGGAGGAAACACAGCCAGAAACGGTTCCTGTGGTGGTCTTGTCGTCAGAAGAGAATCCTGAAGGAAGAGACCAAGGCAATGGCGAAGAGAATCAAGATGCTGTTGACGAAGAGCATGAAGGTGGTACTGGCGAAGAACACCAAGATGACGCCAGCGAAGAGCCACAAAATGACGCTGGCGAAAGACCCCAAGGTGAGGTTAACGAAGAACCACGAGTCGACGCTAGTACCGCCTCAGTTCAAGTCGAAGAGCAACCAAACGAGGCACTCAGCATTCAACAGCCTCCAGTCCAAGATAATACTGTGGCAAGGGTCACCTCCTCAAAGCATAGGTCGAAAGAAGATTTGGAAATCTTGAAACAAACTGACCCTGTCAGCTACCTCAATGCAATCGTCGAGAGTAAGAGTTCTTCTGACACTAGTCAGGAAATTCCTACTCTGTCAGGGAAATCTACTGAGACTTCTCCTCTTGATGATGCGTTGGCGAAGGTTAAAGCCCAGTTCTTCAAGAGAGATTTAATGAAGGCTTTAGAGGGGGACCCCACTGCTCCATCTTGCTTGAAAGAGGTTTTGAATGCTGTTGATTTCGATGCTGTAGCCCCAGAAATCTCAGACTTAATCATGGAATTACATTCTATGATTGACCAAGTCTCAGCGGATTACCGGCGCCAACGAACTTTTAACAGTCAGCTCGAAACGCTGCATGGCAAGAGCTTATCTGCGTGGACTGCTGTCTCAAGTTCGACTTCTCGAATTGCCGAGTTGTCGAAACAGAAAGCGTCTGCACAGGAAAGGTTCGATGCTATTGAGCGAGAGAATGTCTCCTTCCGAGCACAAATTGCAGAGATAGAGGCGAAGATAAACGCCAACACTGTGCTCCAGGAGGAAATTCTTTCGACCATCCCAGACGCTGAGAGCCAGACTGAGATCAAGCAAGGCCTGGAGTTCGCTGAGAGGGCCCAAAGCCTCGACGCTCAAATTGCCAAACTGGAGCAAGAAAAATCTTGGTGCAAGAAGAGGTTGGATTTGCAGCATGCTAAGTATCTTCGACTCAAGAATTCTCTTTCCTTTTGATTCTCTTTTGTAACCATCTTCTGTAATCGCTTTCGACAACAATTGCCATTTTGGCAGAAATTAATAAAATTTCCATTTTGGCATTTTTATGGTTAATTTAGTTTATTATTTTATTTTTATCTCTTGAAGTATAGGCTTGTATTTTTTCAAATACTTACCATTTACTCTCAAGAGCCTTTTATCACCACTTATCTCTTCGACCTCATAGGCTCCACCAGAGAAAGTTTGGATAACTCTGAAGGGTCCCTCCCATTTGGGTGACCATTTCCCCATGTTTCGATCCCGTCGATCCATGGGAAGAATTACCTTCCAAACTAAATCTTCAGGCAAGAATACCTTAGGTTTTACCTTTCTATTATAAGAGTCTTCGACTCTTTTCTTCTGAAGCCTGAGTAAGTCGAGAGCATGTAATCTCTCTTCGTCTAAATCCACCAATTCATCTAACATCATGTTCCAATAAACCTCAGAAGGAATATCATAATGCCTCTGAACTCTTGCAGATTGAAGACAAATTTCTGCTGGCAATACTGCATCATGGCCAAAAGTTAGCCTATATGGTGTTGTACCAGTGGCTTCTTTTGGGGACGTTCGACAAGCCCATAAAATCTGGTCTAACGTCTTATGCCAATTCTTTGGTTTCTTCCCAACATGTTTCTTTATCAAGCCAATTACCACTTTGTTAGCTGCTTCGACTTGACCATTCGCCTGCGCATAGTAAGGCGTGGATGTTAGGAGTTTGAAACCTGTTTCCTGAGCAAATTCCTGCATCTTTCGACCAGTGAAAACTGAACCTTGGTCAGTTGTTATTGTCTCAGGGATTCCATACCTAAATATAATGTTCTTTTGAATAAATTCAATGACATTTTCTTGGTCTACATTGACTAAAGGGACAGCTTCGATCCACTTAGTAAAATAATCAATGCCTACCAATATGTATTTCTGACTCTTTGATGATGCTGGTCGAATCTCTCCAATAAGATCCAACGCCCATCCTCGAAAGGGCCAAGGCTTCACTATCGAGTGAAGTTCGCTTGCTGGTACATGCTGGATGCCTGTATGAACTTGACACTCTTGGCAACCTTTGGCGAACTCAACACAATCTTTCAGCATAGTGGGCCAATATAGTCCTTGTCGAAACAACAACCATTTCATCTTATGGCCTGCTTGGTGAGCCCCACATGCCCCAGCATGCGTAGTCGAAAGGGCTATGTATGCTTCAGTTTCACTTAAACATTTCAGCAACACCCCTTCAGGCGTCTTCTTGAATAACTCATTACCCATGAGTACAAAACTCAACGCCCTGTATTTTGTTTTTCGTTCTGTCGGAGCTCCTGGATTTTGAAGATAGTCCACAATGGGTTTCCTCCAATCCTGGTCTGACAAATTATCAATGAACGAAATCTCGAAGTTTGAGTGATCAGCATATCCTAACCTTGTTGATTCCAAGTTTGTTGGTGATAGACAAGTTGCTCTTATCTTCTCTCGAACTTCGATTGCTCTTTGTAATCTCGTTTTTGAAATTTTATACCCAGATGCAATCTGTGCCAAGTCATTGGCTATTTGATTTTCGACTCTGGGTATGTGTCGAATATTGACACTTTCAAATTGTTTCAATAAACGATTTGCTATCACAAAGTACATAATGAGATTCTCTCTTATGCATTTATACTCCTTTGTGACTTGCTTGATGACTAACTCTGAGTCTCCCATTATTTCGACTCGAGTTGCCCCCAATTCCAACAATATTTCAAGGCCAGTAATTAGAGCTTCATACTCAGCCTCATTGTTCGAACAAGAACCTTCGATTTGGTACTTGAATGTTGTTGGAATTTTATCTGGAGAAATAAGTAAGACTCCTACTCCTGTTCCATTTTTATGGCTGGAACCATCGAAGTAGAATTTCCAAGGTTCTATCTCCACATAATTAATATCCTCGAGTTGAATAGAGTGGTCGACTATGAAGTCTGCAACCACTTGTCCTTTTACTGCCTTAAGAGGCATAAAGGTCAAGGAGTATTCAGTCAATGCTAATGCCCACTTGCCAATTCGACTATGCAAGATAGGTTTCGACAACATATATTTGAAAACATCAAAATGAGACGAAACATAAACATCAACTGGTTTTATATATTGTTTGAGCTTTGTACAAGAGAAATACAGACATAGACACAATTTTTCAACTTCGCTATATCTAGTTTCTGCATCATTCAAGACTCGACTGAGATAATAAATGGGTCTTTCGACTCCATTCTCATCCTCTTGGGCTAACATACTTCCCAGAGTTTTGTCAGATGCAGCTATGTACAATCTCATACTCCTATTGCTACAAGGAGGCACCAAAATAGGTGGCTTAGTGAGGTACCCTTTGATTTTGTCGAAGGCTTCTTGTTGCTCTTGCCCCCATTCGAACCCCTCCTTATTCAGTCGAAGTAAGGGTGAAAAGGCCTGAGCTTTCCCACTTAGGTTAGATATAAACCTTCTCAAGAAATTTATCTTGCCTAAGAGGGATTGCAATTCCTTCTTATTCGATGGCGCTTTCGCTTCCAAAATTGCCTTCGTCTTGTTCTGATTGATTTCGATTCCTTTCTTGTGGACAACGAAACCCAAGAAATCTCCAGCTTTTACACAGAACGCACACTTCAAAGGGTTCATCTTCAGACCATGTTCTCTCATTCTTTCGAATGATTGTCGAAGGTGGTCAATGTGACTCTTCCTGGAAACAGATTTTATAACAATATCATCAATATAAACTTGCATAAAAGTGTTAATAAAATCATGGAAGATAGTATTCATTGCTCGCTGGTACGTTGCCCCAGCGTTCTTTAGGCCAAAAGGCATCACTACCCATTCGTAAGTGCCTAAGGCCCCAGGGCATCGAAAGGCTGTTTTCGACACATCCTCTTCAGCAATGAATATTTGATTATATCCTGAATAACCATCGAGCATACTCAGGTATTCGTAGCCAGCGGCAGAATCGACTAGCATTTCCGCCACAGGCATAGGATATTCATCTTTGGGGGTGGCAGCATTCAGATCTCTGAAGTCTATGCACACCCTTAATGTGCCATTTTTCTTAATTACTGGCACAATATTTGCAATCCATTCGACATACCTTGTAACACGGATGAATTTGCATTTCAGAAGTCTTTCGACCTCCGTTTTGATCTTCGACAAAATTTCTGGAGCGAAGCGTCTTGGATTTTGCTTGATTGGCTTCTTTCCAGGTTTGATTGGCAACTGAAGTTCTACCAACCCTCTGTCGAGACCAGGCATTTCGTCATAATCCCATGCAAAACAGTCTTTAAACTCTTTCAGCAATTGGATTACTTCCAACCTAAGATCTGGATCAATTTTGGCGCTGATGTAAGTTGGCCTATTCTCTGATCCTTCGCCTAAGTTGATTTCTTCTAAAGGGTCTTGTGCTAACATCTTAATGTTGTTCGCCAAGGGATCCTTTTCGAAGCCCAAAGGCTCATCGTCATAGATCGCGTCGAGCCTTTGTTCCTGCATTTCGTCTGGCATGATATCAGGAGGTCTTGGATCGAAATCCTTTCCTGGGCCAACAGCAGATAATTGTTGATCATTGGCCTGTGTGGCCATGTACTTTACTTCGGCTTCGAGAGCCGTTATCATCTTGGTTTCAGCCACATAGGCCGAAATTCGCTTCAGAGATTGTGACTCAGTCATTATCACTGAATTCACTTCCCCAACCAGTTGGTTGGATACCAGTTAACCCACTGAATTCTATGTGGGACACGTCCTCTCTGTCCCATTGGAAACCATGCTCAGGATGCAGGTATAGGGAACAAAAGGTGTTTGGCGCTGGCGCCATGTCGAAGTCAGGAGCTGGACATGGCCCTATGTGAGCCAAGTTTTTGTCGAAATCTGTTACACCCAAGTGGTTTACTTCGCCAAGGTAGTAACTCTGATCAGCCTCTATGTTTTCGACCAACCCATCTGGGCGCCATAGAAGCAGTCTTTGATGCATCGATGAAGGCACAGCACCTACACCATGTATCCACTCACGGCCTAACAAAAGGTTGTAGTTAGGTTTGGCCGAAATGACCATGAACATTGTTGGTCGTAGGATCGACCCAACTTTTATGTCGAGCTGGATCACTCCCATGGTGGTCCCAATGCCTCCCTCATAGTTGGACAGGACCATATTGTGAGGTTTTATTTCTTCATCCCTTTTGCCAATCTTTATTAGCACAGAATGAGGGATAATATTGATAGTGGCCCCACAGTCGACCAATATTTTGTTCACAGTGGTCTCTTCGAGCTTAGCCCTTATGAACAAAGGTTTGAGGTGATTCTTCATCGCCTCTGTGGGTGGCTCGAAGAAGCCATTTTGTTCCTCTGTAGTGCCATTGTCCATGACAAAGTAGCACACTGGCCTATGTTTGGCCATTTCTTGTTCCACCTCCCAGTCACTGGCTTCGACTTCTACTTGTCGATTGAATTCCCTGGGCAGCATTGAAACAACGTTCACCATTATATCCAAAGTATCGTCGGACTCAGCATCATCTTCGTCTTCGACTTCGCTCTGGTTAGGCCAAACTAGCCTGTTGGTAACTGGTTCTCTCTCAAGAGGCTTTCTTTGTTTCCTTTGAGGCACATTCGAACTAGTCTCAGCCTTAGGTTCATTGGCAGCCTCCCTTTCAGCTTTTCGCCTTCTTTGATATCTCCTCCATTGGGATCTCGACATAGGATTTTTTCCCTTGTAGTTGCTGGACACTTGAGCAACCTTGGGTGCAGCAACTTGAGGATCTTTCTTCTGGATTAAAGAGGAACCTCTTGGCACTTCGAAAGAATGCCATTTCTCTTCACTTGGCCTTTTCCGGCCAGATGTTTTGTACCAAGTGTCTACTGGTACATTTGTTGGAGGCCTAAAAGTCAAAGGCCTCTTGTCTTGATTAGAACCCCTTCTGGGATCATGTCGAAGGTTAGAATTCTCCCTTCTCTTGTTCGCTGCTCTCACGCCTTGTATGTGCTCAGCAGCTTTTTTATCAAAGATAGAACTGCATCTTGGACACAGCATAACCTCTGATTTTTTCTTCTGGCATCTTTGTAAAAAATCTGCCAAGTTTTCGTTTTCCTTAGGGAAAGCCGTTTTATTTGCCTGCTCTTGCCTTATGGCTTCTTCTGAAGTTTTAGGGTCAGAAAGTTCAACCATGTTGATATTCATTGTATCCTTAGTAGCAAGAGTTAGTTGTTTCATTTGTGTCTCCAGATTCTCCGTCTGGCCTTGTACAGTGGCCAATTGGGAACTGGGCTTTGGTCCAGTTTTTTGTGCTTCAGTAGTCTTCGACTTTGGGTCTTCGACCGCTTTCTGGACAGCCTCAATTGTCTTCCTGGATAAGTTTCCAGAAAAACTGCCAAAGATTGGCATGTTGATGTGGTCCTTAGAGACTTCGACCATGTTAATGCCTGGCTTCTTCGACTGGATCTTGGTAGCCTCTATCATGTTCACCTCAGAGGGTTCTGCATAGTGGGCTTCAGCCTTCATTGGATTGGAGTCGACAGCCATGGGGGATTTGTCAGCAAACTTTAATCTCCCTTCCTCAATAGCGTCTTGGACAAGATTCCTGAAAAGAAAACATTGAGAAGTTTTATGGCCCAGAAAATTATGATATTTGCAAAAACCCCTCTTCTTTCTTTGATCAAGAGGAGGCACTTTCACCCCAGGGGGTACTATCATTTGGCCATCTTTAACTAGCAAGTCGAATATTTCATCACATTTTGTGATGTCAAAACTATAAGTCTTTTTTGGGAACCTATCGTTGGTCCTGTCTGGACCAATGGGATTTTTCCCATTTGAGGGGACTAACTGTTTACAAGAGTATGGAGGCCCTTGTTTTAGTTCTGCTAAATCGACTTCTCCTTCTTCGACAGCTAAAGTATCGTCGAAAGATTCTAGATCTTCGTCATCCATGTCAACGTACGCTATTCTTTCTCTCTTGTGAGTTTTTGTTGCCTTAGCTTTTTCAGCTTTAAGGCGTTCGACTTGTCGAACTCTATCGGCCAGTTGGGCCATGTCTCTTAGGTACTGGGTATCTAGCTTCTTCCTAATGGAATAATCTAAACCACCTGCGGCCATTTCGACCAGCTCATGTTCTGGCACTTGTGTAAAACATCTCGCCTTAAGCAACCTAAACCTATTCAGATATTCGTCTATAGGTTCAGTGAAACGTCTCTTCACACTCGCCAGTTCTTTCAGGCTTATCTTGGTTTGCCCCATATAGAATTGTTCATGGAACAACCTTTCCAATTGGGTCCAATTGTGGATCGAATTGGGGGGTAGAGTTGTAAACCAAGTAAAAGCGTTTTTGGTTAAGGAACTTGGGAAGTATTTGATCCTTAGGTTTTCATTATTTGAAATGTCTCCTGCTTCGATCAAATACCTAGCCACATGTTCGACAGTGGATTCTGTCGTGTCCCCAGAGAACTTAGTAAATTTGGGGACTTTGGTTCTAGGGGGTAAGTCAGTTTGTAACACATATTCTGACAATGGGGATGTAAAGTTGGGCCTTCGAAAGCCCATGTTCATCCCATTCTGATTCATGATCCTTTCGATCATGGTTGCCAGATTATTTTCCAAACCCATGTTTTGGTGTTGGAGATGCTGAACCACTTCGTCAGCATTTTGGTTTCTGTTGACTACCCTTACCTCTGGGGCTATTACCCTAGGTTCTTCGACAGGTTGTTCTACAGGCTGTTGGGCCTGATTAATGGTGGTTTCTTCCTCTACAAATATCCCCTGATTTCCTCTTATTTGCGCCCTTTGGGGCTGTCGAATAGGTGGGGGTACTCCAAAGAAGTCAGCCAAACGCGTCATTTGCGCTGTAACTTGCTGATTCGACTGAGTAGTATTTTGTATTAGAGGATTTAGCACTGTACTCAAAGTTTGTGCCAACATTTGCACCATATCATGGTTGCTTTCGTCCATCTGTTGCCTCAAGACTGCTGTCGAGGCATTTGTAAGGCCATGGGCTACTTGGGACGTTCCTCCTAAGAGTTGGGTCCTATTTCTATTCGCCATGCCTACTCCAGAGCCTTGGAGTGGCGAAGTAGCACTCACGAAAGGGTCTGAATAAGTGGACGCAGCATTCGTCAGGCTTGCCACTTCAGAAGTTGGCATGCCATAGAATGGAATAAATCCTGGGGGAACCACTGGCCTCGGGCCAGTATTTCCCCTTGGAGGGGGGGTTCCCAAAGGCATTCTAGGGCCTGTTAACGAAGTTATTGGCCCCGTAGTTGTGACTGACACTGCTGGCATCGAACCAACATTCGTCGCTTCACTAACGGTCATATTAACCGTTGCTCCCACACTTGGTGGTGGAATTTCATTGTTGTTTGGCGGATTCGCCATCTCTTCCCTTCTTCTGGCAGTATTATTATCGTTGGTGTATATTCTACCACTCCTCAATAACATACAACTCGAAAAGATGAGATTTTTTCAACAATCAACACACAGTCCCACCAGGTGTGCCAATTTGTTTACCTTGGGATTTGGTAAACAACCGCTGATCCTCCAAATGGTTACTTATTTGGTTACTCGCAGGATCGATCAGATTGATCCTATGGACATAGGTTGATTTTGAAGTTTAATTAATGTGGATAAGGCTTTAAGTAAATTGTTTAAAGTAAATTGCATAAAGGAAAGGCTTGGTAAAATAAACAAGGCTTGAATGTAAAGGTTCGACAGGAATCTTAAAGGGAAAAAGCATGTAAAATACTGGAAAAGTAAATGACTTGAATTGATAAAATTGGTGTTTCACACATACATTTCTCAACAATTCGTTCGCTCACACTGGGTACTTGAATCTAAATGAGTGACTATGTATCTATTGTGAACACACGCGAGAAACTACGCGTCTACTCCTATTTATACAAAAACATTCCAAGTAACCGTCGGGCAGTTACACTGCTTCGAGATCAAGCCACTTGTCACGTTCTCCATGTTCGACGCTCCAGATCCTTGCACGTTAGCACGTAGTAACTGCTGGAAACCGTTTTCCCTCCAAAGCTTTGAATTTCAAACTGCTCCTCTCTGGACCATCGAACACGTTCGTCAAGAGACGTCTTCGACGAAAACTCCTTCGACGTCGAAGGCAATCAGCCTTCTTCCTTGGAAGAAATCTTCTAAGTATTTTTGCCATCTTTCGACAGGCACTTCGACAGGCTTAGCCAGTCGAAAGCATTCTTCAGCTTTTAATGGCTGTCATCAATCAAAACAAAGGTGTCGAATTTAGGAGCCAACAATAACATGACAAGTACATATAATGGTTTTCTTTCTATCAAGGGTCTTGTTACATACATTTGTTGACACTTCCAAGGTTGCTTGTTTGATAAACTCTAGGAGGTGTGTTTATCATGACGTAAGAAGCAATTTATTCTGAAGGGCTGATTTGGAATTGCACTACTAAAGAATGAGTGCATGCTATAGTGGACGGTATGCCTACATTATCTCTTCATTAAGTGACACGTGAAAAACGTTGTTCAATGGTATGGAGAATGTTACTCCTGATGTTGAAACAATTTAGCGGTCAAGGCTTGGAAAGAGATAGATTGAACAGATCCATGTCTCTCTCCTAAAATAAGTGGTGCACCGTTAACAAGGATGATTTTATCTTCTTTGAAAATGTGTGCATTGACTGGTTGTGTCGTTACAAACAAGGCATTGTTACAAACTGTAGTAACTTTTCTTGTATATAAATACCATTTACTCGTTTTTTCTCCTCAAGTTCTTTTTCATATGTTTTTTTTTGTTTTCTTTTGATTCCCTTTCAGTATTGCTTTTTGAGCCTTTCATTGAGGTTTTGTTTGTGTATTCTTTGTTTTTATTCTCAAACTCAGCTTTTGTCAACTTTTGGCTAAAAAGGGGGAGAGTATTGTCGTTGAGTCTTGTTTAATGTTGTTACTCCTTGCATGCAACAATTAAGAGAGGTTATGACCATCTGTCATAAAGGTTTTCTGTTTCTTTGTCTGGTGGTTCTTATCTTGTAGATGTATACGAGATGTCGTTCCAGATATTCTAACATCCTGTCTGGTGTATTCTTTTTGCTTCAGTCACATGATCTTCTAATATGTGCTGCTTCTGTCACATGGTCTTCTAACTTGGACTATTCAAGTTAGAGTTATTCTTGGTTTCTTGAGGCTTCAGAAAAATTCTCCTGGAACTTTACGATAAGAATTGGTTGAGTTTTAAGGGGAGTAACTTAGGTGTTCCTGAAGATACAGGTTATCTTCTTCCTCATGTATACAGTTCACAATTGGTGTTGTGTCTCTCTGGTGTTGTGTCTTACTGGTGTTATGTCTCCCTCTTTAGTGTTTTTTATGGAAAATGGGTGAATCTTGATTCTCTGTTGAATCTGTGTTGTAGTTGTTGAGGGGAAGAATTTGTGCTTTTTGTGGAAAAGGGGATGAATCTTGATTCTCTGTTGAATCTGTGTTGCTATTGTTGATAGGAAGAATCTTCTGATTCTCTACTGTGTTCTAAACAGTTTTGGAAGAATTCCACTGACCAATACTCTGATGTTTTATTCTATTGTTGTGCTTCTGATTTATGTGTGTTTGATTTATTTTCAAACTTGAGTTGTTTTATTATTTATATGTGCAAGGAGTATTAAGTTATTTTAGCCCAAATAAACCAAATGGAGATATTGTTAATTCTTTATTTATATGATTGAGAATATATTTGGTAAAACTAACTTAACAAAAATATGTTAAAATAAGATGTTCTATCAACTGGAGAAACATGTTGAACAAGATTTCCTATGAAGAATCATTCAACATTGTGACTAGTACAGTTGTACACTTGGATTAATTTAGTTATAATGGGTCCCGAATGTTCTGGGAATATTAGGATATTATATTTGTTGTTCAAGACTGAAGAATCAGTGATTCTTTCTGTATTTAGAAGATTAATTTGTTTCATTAAATGTTGAGATATTTTAGGAAACAAATCATTTGAAGTCCTATTTTTATGCAAAAGTTTCTACTGATTTTCTGTAACAGATCAGTTGCGTTTTTGAAGCCCAAATCCAATTCATTCAAGGTTATAAAAGAAAGACTTCAACCCTAATAAAAGTGGGGGAACTATAGTGTATTTTTGGAGCATTGTAGAACGTGATTGTGGGTGGTCTTGTGTGTTAATTGAACACTGAATCTTAGTGAATATATTAGGACTGCTTTGTTAATTGTGAGCCTCTCCAATATTACTTTGACAAAAGAGTATGATTGTCTCTTATTAAATTGTAAGTATTATTAATCATTCTTAAACTTTTAAGCATATAATTGTTACGTGTCTTCGAAGAGTGTCTTCTAAATTCAAGAATTGTTTTTATTCACTATAGTTATAGGAAGGGAAGTGAGAGAGATCTCATGCCTAAGTGTGTCTTAGATAGAAGTATAATACGGATAGTGATTAAATGAGAAGTTATAAACGGAAGGGTTTAACTTTGAATTTATACTATTTAGCGGACTTCCTTCCTGGCTTGATAGCCTTTAGAGTAGGTGTTGTTGTACACCGAACTGGGTTAATAATTTATGTGTTCATTTATTTTCTGCATTGTTTAAATTGTTATACTTTGCCATTATATTTTGTTTAGATATCAGTGTTTCGACATCTCTTAGAACATCTGAGATCTGAATACCAGAACTTCAGTGGTGTTCGATCATGAAAAAGAAGAAGATAAAAGGGTGATATTTTATTAAATTTCCCGCTTGAAATTTCTGAAGATGTATCTTCAGAATTGTCTTTGATTTGATTAAACTAACTCAATCAACTTAAAACACTATGCAGTGGTGATTTCAAAGATACATCTTTGAATAAATTTTTGACAAACGAATTTTGACTTGCACCACTTTTTATGTATATTAGATGCATGCATCTCTAAAATTATCACTAATTTAATTAAACTAGCTTAATCAACTTAAAACATCATTAGTGTTGAATATAGAGATACATCTCCGAATTAATTTTACCATAAATAAAATATGACTCATTTACAACATATTTTTATATGTATTAAATACATCCGAAAATATATCTCAAAAATATGAAAAAAAGGTAAAGTTGAATTTTCAATGTGTTCACTTTAATAGATAAAATAATGTCCTTTTTAAAAAGAAATGTAAGATGTGCCGAGTGCTGTCATTTTTTTAAAGGACAACATATCTTACGAAGACACCTGGTCCAAATTTATGATAAATTGGAGCTTGACTAGAATTATAAAAACAAAAAGATTAAAAACTTAGATTCGATATCAACCACAAATTTAAACTAATATTTATAAAGACAAGTTCTAAGCTTAATATTATTAGTGTCTAATGACAAATTTGGGGCTTGTTTCACTTTATTTGTATTGATTAAGATTAGTGCTTAATATTTGCTCTAAACTAAGCTCAACTTGTGATAATTGTTCCCGCTCAAACTTTATTCTAGTAAATAAATAAATGTGACCACAAACTAAATTAGATATCTTGCACTTATTGAAAATATATTCGAAAGATGAGGTACCCATGAGCTCTTAAATTTTAGACATGGAAAAAAAATACCTTATACCGTGAGACCCTCTAGTACTCATTTGGTAAACAGAAAACCAATTACCCGATTCGAATTTGAATTTTCTCCGATTTTAAAATATAAACATGAAACGAATAATAGTTATATTAGTATTCATCCCAAACTCGTCTGTTGATAATTTAAATATTTAATTTTAATAATTTAAAATCCTAATGCATAAATGAGACAGAACATGAACGTGGAACAAATCCACGTCTCGACATGTTAAAAGCGGTCATGCCCCAGCCCTCTTACCATGCCTACTTACCATTAACAAAAGATAAATGTAGATCTAAAATATCATGTTAATATGTAGTTCTAAATTACTATAATGTGAAATGAGCCTCGACAAAATCCTATTAAGCATGCCAAACTCAGATGGAAACAGTGAGAAAAAAAAAACTGAATATTCTCACGAGTTAGGGAATGCATAAGCATAAAAATATACAAATTGACAATTCTAAAACGTATCTGAAAAATGATAAAATCGTGCAACAAGGTTCAATATAACTTATTATTTCACCAGTGTTCTTGAGTTTTTTCAGAATGCTAAGTAGTCAATCAACCTGTTTATCGGCAAAGTTTGCACATCCCCGATAGGCCCTTAAAAAACACTACTTTCACCAATACGATGCAGAGTACAACCCACCCTTACCCTTCTATCTATAATAATAAGAAAGGAAACATGGGAATCATATATACCTAAACCTGTACATACTAACAACTACTGTGTTCCTAACACCCACACGTAGTAACAATAAATCCCTTCTTGTCAATAGAAAAATAAAAGACAAGAGGAACAAATCAAGCCAAGTGTATCATAAAATAAAGGGCCTGATTGCATATTTGTTTCACAATGCTGCATATTTTTTCTGCATCATGACAACTAGTAGATGATTAAGGATGAGTAGAAGCCTTCATCCATCATATAAGATTGCTCCAGAAGTACTTTTGAGCACTAAATGTATCTGAACAGATGCACGGTTGTGCTAGGTGTGACTTTTCAACCCAAAAACCATTTGGAGAGCTTCTCTTGCAGCTATCTTTCAACTTAGCACTGTCTCTGAATTCAGAAGACCTCCACTTCCCCCGGAATTACTGTTAAATCCAACCACGGGAACAGATCGCTGAGCGAAATCCAGTAATAGCTTCCTTTGGCGGTCATCGGTATGAGGGAGGCTTGCACGCAAGAGTTCAACAGGCATTTCATTACTAATAGCTTTAGCAGCATCTGATCCAATATCATCCACATTTGGTGTACTTTGTATAAGCAGGGACTGCATGATACTATGGTATTTATTCATGCAATACTTGGTAAGAAGGCCAAAGAATTCATCAAACGAGGCCTGCCAAAACGAACGATTGCCCATATTATAGTTGCAGGCTGCATGTGGATCGGTTAGAAGCTCGGTAGCCCTCTCAAGAACAGATACTAAAATAAGGGAAGCACCATCTCCAGCAGTGCTTCCAACAGGGCGTAGAGGAGGATGCTCTGCAGAACAAACAACTGCAGCAAGACAGGCGCTAAGAGCACCAAGATCCATTCCTCTGACACATTGGCAAACAACTTTGGCAAGGCTGCATGTAGTCACTGCAGCAGCCGGGTCTGATGGGAGACCTCCAAATAAGAATCTTAGATGCCGAAGGACGGTCATGCAGACTATTCTCATAAGCTCACTACCAGGAAGAAGCAATTGAAGATACTTTGCAAGGAGCTTGCGTCCCTTAGAGACAGATACTATCCGTAAGAAAACAAGGTCATCCTTAGCTGCAAGCCCAACCTTATGTCCATTCTTTCCCAGCGGGTCAACTAGTTGAAGTGAAGTAGCTAGTCCTTCTAACAGGACCTGCCTTCTTCGTCTTAATTGCGTTCCACCGTCTTGTGGCTGATTAGACTGTAGGAAACGATCAATATCCTCAACATCAAGAAGAAGACAAAGACCGTCTTCAATTGTGACTCTGGCAGCAAATGTAGGCTCCTGTTCGAGAGGCTTTTCTGAAGTCTTTAGCTCAGAGCTACCAGGAACAGAAGAGTTTGGAGGATCGACCTCGAGAAGAGGGCGAGGCCTACGAATGGACAAAAATGAAACCCTCCCTAGGGTATCAACCTGAAGAAATGCATGTGGATCATTAGTAGAACGTGTTCGTGAAGGAAGTTCTTTTATTTGGGTTGGGCAAAACGGATGTTTTAACTTTGCCACAGAAGGTTTTTTCGCAAGACGGCCTTGGTGGTAATAGTCATCTATGTATGGATCATTACTATGAGTGACAGCAAGTTGCATTCTAAGAATACTCTCAATTTCATCACTAGTCATATACTTGGAGCGAAACTGTAATGAACTGCTCTCACTCTTCTGGCTACTGGCATCAGAACCCTGATGGGATAAACGATGACTATGTTTACCTTTTTGAGTTGATTTCGGTCTATGATCATACTTGCTACTGACGGATGAGCTAGAGGAAAGATGGGGGTTAAATAAATGGGACTGGAAACCTGACAAGTAGCCTGCAGATTGCTGAACAGGATGATGCAGTCTATGCTGTTGCAATTGAGTCATCAAGTGAGGAGAAACCGATCCATTATGAAGTTGTAATTGTTGCTGCAACATATTACTAAGGAGGTTGGAACGATCTCCCGGATATAACCCTGCTTGGTTGATCAATTGGTTCTGTATTCGTTGATTAAGAGAGGAGGAACCAGTAAGAAATTGACGTGTGTTTCCACCAAAATGAGACCCAAGGTTTAATCCACTCAACTGTAGAGCAGAATTGGAGAAATGTGAACGATTTTGAGATGATAGCGCCATCTGAGCTGCTGGTCCAGTGTGATAAGGAATGTTTAAGTGACCTGTACTTTGACTTGGAGAACCCTGCTGAGACCGACCACCTGGCGGAGGATAAGAAGTAAATGAAGACTTCTGTACCAATATTGGCTCACTAGAAAAACGTGTAAGCTCCGGTTGTTTGTCTGGATATGAAGATGTTCTGTACAAGGATGTTGATTCGTGCAAGTGTGGAATGGAGGTATGCGGCTGAGATGACCACCGTTTGTCATCATGAGCTGTTTCAGTATCATAAATCTGCTGATCAAGCCAGTTGTGAACGGGCTCACTGTTACAATGTTGGAGGTGATAGTTTTGATCCTGCCTTTGCTGCTCGGGATATGAAGATGTTCTGTACAAGGACTTTGAACTTTGTAAATGAGCAAGAGAAGATTGGGGCTGTGATGACCATCTTTTTCCATCAATTGAACCTTCACTGTCATAAGCATTCTGATCATACCAGCTATGAACATCTTCCCTTTGTGCCAAATCAGATGTAGAGTCTGGATAGTGGATACAACAAAAAATATAAATAAGTCAGTCAGCTTGAAAAAATATTGTCTACGGTGAGGGGGATTACGCTTACTAAAACCCAGCAATACATAGTCTCTTTGAACACAAAAGACACATAACATCATCTTAAAATATTTTGATGTGGATTTTAAACAAACAAAACCAGACCTAAAAAATCATTATCTTATCATTAGTTTTATGACTACATGCTGCAAGATAAACACTTAATAGACTCGGGACATTTAAGTTATCATCACTTTTACATCACACACTCCTTGTTCCCAAATAGAAGATGTTTCTACTTAAAGACCGTCAGGTTACGAACAAACTTGTAGCAAAATCCATGGTTGCCAAACTCCCGAAAGAAAGATGATAATAGTAAGAAATGTAGGAGTAAATAGGCAAATTAGTCCTCAATTATAAGCATGGATCAAAATAGTTCTTGTATTTGCAAAAAACATATTCATTCTTTAAATTATAGTGGTCTACATCGGATAATATATGGCATGAACATTTGCTTATAAGTGGAGGCAATCCTCACCCTACAAACCGGTTTTATAGGGATGAGTTAGACTCAACTACAATTCTTACCATGGTAGCAGAGCCCGGTTTGAGACCCGTTGGACCACCCACCATTTAGTTCCATGCTCCAGACGTTTAATCTTGGACGTGAGAGGGGGTGTTAAGAGTACCACATCGGTCAACATATGGCCTGAACATATGCTTATAAGTGGAGGCAATCCTCACCCTACAAACTGGTTTTGTAGGGGTGAGTTAGGCTCGACCGCAATTCTTATCATGGTCAAATCAAAATGGTCCCTCCATTAACTTCTGCTGCCGGATGATATGACATGGCACACTAAATAAACATGTGGCCTTCAAAGTGGATCCCATATCAATACATGAATTTCACGTGACACGTAAGTTTTCAGTGATGTGGCATTGATGTCAGATCTAAGGGAAAGACCTCGGGTTCATTTAACATGTAAAGTCATAGTTTAACAACAGAAGTTAACAAGGAACCATTTAGATTGATGTGTTATAGTTTATAAATGCATTTGCTGTTGTGTTAAATTTAAGGACTATTTTGACTAATGCTGACAATTTGGAAAACTAATTTGCCTATTCACTCAGAATGTTAAATAAATAAACAAAACTAGCGCAAATGTTGACTTCATTTATTTTAATAATAGAAAAAGGCAAATTGATGGGTGAAATAAAATTGCTTTACTCACTTTCTCTTGATCCCCGTTCACCAATAACACCTGGGTTTCTTGGTCCGCTGACAACCTTGTTCAACTGAAATAAAATTTTAAAATAAAAAAGAAGCTTAGTATTCATATTGAGGAGTAAAGCAGAAGCAGTGACTATTTACAGAGACATGGAATCAAGTATGATCAAAATCATAGCAGTCAGAAATTGAATCACAAAATTGCACATGTAAACACACATATCAAGAAAAGATCAAACAACTAATTTTGTTGAGAACTAGTTAGTTGATGACAATAACATTCAAATATGTTTGAAATGCCAAAGGAAGCAAGCTAATCAGATTAATCTTTCATTTACCAACTCTTCCTTTAAAGCCATACCAGAAATACCTTGACGGCTGAACCAAAAGAAAAAACTTGCTATGGATACCATCTTAAGAATTGTGGTTAAGAATTGTGGTTGGGTCTAACTCAACCTTACAAAATCAGCTTGTAAGGTGAGGATTGATAAATTTTAATGTATCTATGACATCACATTACTGCAATCAAAAGATGAATTTGAACATTCAGTTGATTAGACAGTGCATAGTCCACCAAACTTCACACTTCAAACTCGTAAGGTTTGTGTGAGTGGCATTATATTACAAGAATAGTGGCATATCAAAACCTTTTATTCTTGTTTTATATTGGTCAGACAACAGAAGTTAACAAGGAACCATTTAGATTGATGTGTTATAGTTTATAAATGCATTTGCTGTTGTGTTAAATTTAAGGACTATTTTGACTAATGCTGACAATTTGGAAAACTAATTTGCCTATTCACTCAAAATGTTAAATAATTAAACAAAACTAGCGCAAATGTTGACCTCATTTATTTTAATAATAGAAAAGGCAAATTGGTGGGTGAAATAAAATTGCTTTACTCACTTTCTCTTGATCCCCGTTCACCAATAGAATTTCCCAAAAGCTTAAGATATAAGATAAAATCACTCATGTGCTCAATAAATAGCTTAAGCTTTTAAGCAATTGGTTCACGACATGCCACTAAACTTCATGAAAAATCTTTGTTGGTCGGACCAGGCAAAGCCCGAGAATAAATACCAACCACTTGTAATATAATACCATAAAACAGGGACAGTCGTGTTGTCTGACCAATATAAAACAAGAATAAAAACCATATTGTTAGTTCCACAAGCCCAAACCACAACCCAAACATTGTTGTCAATCCCAGCAGGCAGTTGACCCTGAAACTAGGATAGCGTGTAGCAGGATGGCCGTTATTTGAATATTCACATTTATAGCTAAATAATATCTATTGTAAGTATGTACATCTGTGTGTGTGTGTGTCTATATATAAAATATCAAATAATTTACTTATTTTTGGTGAACAGGTCAAACCTGAAATAAATACACAAAATTGAGACAATGATTCTGGGAAAGACACAGAATTCCTATCTCCCAACAAGGCAAAGAAGGAGAAATCAGGAGCAATGTCAAATATATGTTCCTCAGGATGCAAGACCAAATTTAGCGAATTATTTTTATTTAATTATATGTTACTTTGTTATTTTATTATTTATATATTTATCACTATTTATTTATCACTAATAACTAGTAACTACTAATTCAAAGGCCTGCGATTTTTTTCAATGCCTTTCAGTTGATATTTATGTAGATTTAAGGGCCCAAACATTTGGCTGCAAAAGTCACGGGATTAAAATGTGGCCCCGATCTGTGTGCCACGACGGAAGTGACTTGCACTACCACGTTCTGGCTGAGACCCCGGCACCCTCATTGTGCGACGCTATAGGCCTAACTGTGGCGGCCAGCAACCTGTGGCCTCAGCACTCTCAATGTGTGACACCCTAAACCTCACTGTGACAGCCAGTAACTATTCGGCGTCACACCGGCATGAAAATTTGCTATTAACTACCTAGCAACGAAATAGTAATATTATTCCCAAATGTTTAACTATCTAGTATGAATATGGACTTGGAAAAGGCAGTTAATCTCAAGAACACCTAATATGATAGGATCTGTTTGTGGTGGAGGAGCACATGTTTCAAAATGTGCCTAGTCTTAACATAATAAAATAAATTAGAAACAACACTTTTCACAAGTTTAAGATCTTCCACTCTCTGGCATAATAGCATTTACAATCATATAACCCTTAATTGCGATACAACAAGGGGGAAAACCCCATACTCAAGCATAGGATGAAGCTTCTTACATTATACCCTGAACTAACTTAAGTGTATGATTCTATCTCAGTTGACAAATATGAACCAAACTTGTGGCTTGTTTCAACTACTCCTCATTGGAACGTTGAGAAATTTTAGGGAAAACAAATTCAACTGAAATTATCGAAAAACCGTGCAGGAATAACAAATTACTGTTGGGTCACTTTTTTGTCTTTCTCCAGTTCATGATTCAACTCATATTTGAAACATTACATCAATCGTATTTTATAAAACTTATCTTTCAAATATATATTTTTAGCATTTTTGCATTAAGCATGCGAATTTAACATGATCACAACACTTGGTCACTTCGCTAATAAGAAACTCCAGAATCCAAAAAAGTACAATAAACATAGTTTAACTTCCTTACCTTCCAAAAGGTGGTTGTAAGATCGTCAATATCGGAAAGAGATCTTACGTCCTCATCCTGCAAAAGTGAGAGTGAATGTTAGTTGATACAGAACTCAGTCATCATGTGTGTGAAACATGTGAAAAAGAAAGACAAGAGCCGTTGCTCAATTAAAATTGTAAACTCTACATAAATACATTTCAAAAACATTCTATCCACATGAGTTTTGAGAGAAAAAATAAACAAAAATAAGATTGAAAACAAACCTGTTCTCGATTAAAAAAGAACTCCTCCTCATTAGACTCAAAAGTAGGCAAATGGGCATTGTCCTCTAACCCTCCCAAATCAACTTCCTGGACAGCATCTTTCCCAAAGAATGCATATTGTGATGCATCAAAAACAGCACCTCCTGCATAACAAAAACATCATCAAACACATTTTACCAATTTTCTTAGAACTACTTAACATCAACATCAAAAGTAGTACATAGCGTACGACATGTCTATAAATTGTTTTAAGCTTATTTATATTAGCTCTCTGCAATAACTTATGAAAACAGTTTATAAGCAATCAACAATAGCATAAACCCGAATATGGCAACAATAAAAAAAGCTTTAGATTCAGCTACTATGCAATCCATACAACAATTTACAACATGAAGCTTAATTGTATGAACTAAAAAAAACAAGCAAATAACAACAACTTGAAATGTAAAACTAACAATCATACACCATCTTCCCCAATAACTCATATTAAATTACTGTCTAAAACAAAACCAGATCTACATGACAGAAAATTAATCAAAGAACACAAAAACGAATAGCAATTAAACAAATAGTTTCAAAAAAAAGAAAGAATTGCATCACAGAATAAGAAGCAAACCTGTGGGAACATCACCCAATTGCCTAAGATCTCCATTATTGGGACTTCTTCCAACATCACCCCCACCTCCAAATCCATCCATATCAACCATAAAAACGAAGGAAGAGAAAAACACAGAAAGATGAAAACGATAACAGAATCAGAGATTCGAAGAAAGAAGATAACCGATGTGAAAAAAATTGAAACTTGAAACTTTTTTTCAAGAGTGTTTGAGAAGAAACGGTGAAACGAATAAAAGGAAGGATGAGGAGAAGATCTGTGTTAGGAATTTAGCAGTTAGAGATGGGTTCGATTTGGATCAGAGACAAATATGAGAGAAAGAAGAACCCTAGAAAGTAAATATAGGTAGAATTTTAGGCATTTTCGTATACAAAAATCGTAGTGCTAAGCTAAAAGGAATAAATTGAGATATTTTTCGGAATATAATCAGCATTCCTATAAAATTTATATATATAATTTTATAGATGTGATTCATATTTTTCTCTAATAAAAATACGATAAATAAGATGAACAATAAATTTTAATATAAAATTTATATTTAAAATCAGAAACTATAACTTCAATTAGAATTAATTCTCGAGACAGAATTAATTTTACTATAAAAGAATCAAACACCTCAAAATTACTTCAAGATTAATTCTATATTTTTAAAATTACTTTTGACATTTTTAAAAGACACATCAAACATATTACTAGTAAATTTGAATTCGCTCTTATAAATATTGATATATAGATATTAATTGAGTTGATTTATATATTTAATTTTAAGTTTTACATTTCATAAAAATATAAACAAAACATTAATGTTTACAAAATAAATTTGAAGTATTCTTGGATCTAAAGCTATGAGTTAAGTGTTTAAAGATTTATAAGATAGTATAATAAATATTTACAGCATTCTTGTTCGATTAGAAATTAGAAATGAAAAGTGAGATATTAAAGTTATATTTTTTATATGACAGAGAGGAGACTCGCATATAAGGTTAATACTTTAATATTTAAGTCAGTAAGAGAAATTAAGAGTAAAGTGTGGGTGATAATAGAATTGAATACTTTAAATTATGTGTTTTACCCTTACATATTAAGAGTGGTTAAAACACTCACATGTGATGTGGCGTGTTGTGCAAACGGTGGTCGGATTGTATCGGATGGTGATTAATGCATTGGAGGATGAATTGTCTACTGGTTAGAACGAATGTCTACATGTTATGTGCATCTTTCAACTTGAGGTTAGCTCTTAAACCTTTTGTTATGGGTCTTGTGAACGGTCCAGAACAATTGTCTACTAGCCCTTGGTTGGGAGTAAAACCATTGGAAACGCTCATGTTTGTATTCAGACATTTTTACAAAATATTTTTAAACTCTGATTTTGGAAATAATTGTTTTAAATCAACGAACTTCAAACCACTATAATCCACCTCTCCTTTTGTGTACGGAGTCACGTGTCCAACAAGTGACATTAGAGTCCAACTCTTGTTTAAAGACTAATCATCTCAAGAGGAAGATAACTTTTTAACATTGTTTTTAATAATAGGAGTTTCCTAAACACACATTCCTCGTTTAATGGTGACATGTTTGCATTCTGAAAAACTATAATTAAAATTTAAACTAAAAGTTTTGATATGTGGAGTTCATCCAAGCATTAAACAAGAGGAAATGAACACGCAAGACGAAGAACATGAATGTGAATGCTTTTTTCACAAATGTTTTCCAATCTTTAATTTTTTTAGAAATAACGTTAGAGCTTTCGTCGATAATAAACATCTAAGAATTAAGAGTGTGAATCATAAACTTTGACCTAATCCTTAAATTGAGAAACGGAAATATTAATGATTTTCAGGAAATGTCAATGAAGGAAGAAATCATTGATATAATGAATGAGTTGATTCAATTGTTAAAGGATGGAGGCATGAGCTCAAATCTATAAGAATCTTTAGCAACTTCATCAAAGAACTCGTGTGAAAAAAGAAGAAGAAAAATCAATTTCAGTAATCTCTTTTAAAAGAACAATCTCAATGGTTAAACAGTCATCAGAAGATTCAGTGTCAACTGGAGAAACTTCATCAAGAAAAGAATATGAAAAAGAATAAGTTTCATCCAATAGAAATGAGGAAGAAGTGTCAATAATCCATGTATTCAAAGACTCAGCGTCAAGAAGAAATCTCAAAGAGTCAATATCTAGTAAAATCTTCGAAGAATATTCTTCCAACAAAGAAAATGAACAAGTTTGTTTGAAAACTTCTCGTGAACAACATGAATGTGAGGTAGCAGAGTTATTATACAAGCAATTGCTTAAATTAAATGTTAAATTAATCAAGGAACATGATAAGATTGAAAAGTATAAGGTGGATCTTAAATACTACATTGAATTTCTTGAAAATAGTAATGAAACACTTAAGTATGAAATAACTATTAACTAATATTAAAAATCAAACTGAAATATGTGAGACTTGTATCTCGATGAAAAATGAAGTGAAATACTTACATGAAACCCTAAGTAAATTTACTAAGGGAACAAAAAACTTGGATTGGATTATATAAAATCAAAGGTCTTCCTTGAATAAAAATGGATGACAGTTTAAATCTAGTAAATCACATAACAAATGCTCCTTTTGTTTAAAGCTTGGCCACCTAGAGTCGTTTTGCTTTGATAAATTAAGAAGGTCTGAGTGGTAATTGATAAGTGTTTGATTCATAGTGAATTATCACATTAAAACATGTCACTTATCTTACTCAAATTACAAGACTCTAACATGAAAACCTCAACTAATGAATAAAAGTAGTCTTATACAAGTTTACTTTCATTTGGTTTGCATTTATGCAGGTTATGGCCTTTAAACAGAAAACCAGAATTTAGACAGTTCGATAAGAGAGCAGTAGTGAGCTCCAACAAAGTCAAGACAAAAGGTTATAAAATCCAGAATTCAGACGCTTCGTAAAGCGACCAGTAGCGAGCTCCAAAGAAGTCAAGACAAAAGCAAATCAACAGGATTTCGCTCCTGGTGAGGATCAGCGAAGGAAAGTTCACTAAGCGAACTTTGGCGGTTTCGGAAGACGGTTTGAAAATACTTAAGGAAGAAGAAAAGTAAGTTTGCTAAGCGAACTTATTTCACCAAGCGAACTTGAAAGAATAGAACTGTTATAAATAGAGACAAAATCAGTTGAGTTGGAAATCATCTTGTAATATCTTTAGATAATACTCTGTAATATCGGTAGAATAGGAAATAGGAGAAAGGTGTTGAGGAGGAGGAGCTGGGTACGCATCAAAAGTCATAAAAATGTCGTTCATGCTCGTTCATCTCAATTTTTCCATTGTGCATCAAGCTACCATGAGTAGCTAAATCCCTCTCTTATTGGGATTGGTCATAGTTCACCGGAATGGTATGCATTTTCATTGATCATGGCATTATATGCAATTTATTTATGAATCATTATAGATGTTATATTTGTTTTATTGTTTAACTTCATGGATTTAAATTGATATTGAGAAATATAATTATAATCTCGATCCAAGATAATCATCTATTAAACTCTAAATGTTATACATAGATTTAGCTTTAATATTCACCATAAAGTATTGAATCTTAATGTTATCGTATTGTTTAATAGGCTGAGAAATTGGCGATTAAACTATAAGGTAGAAAACTTATTAGATGTTTAAACATAAACGCTGCTTGTGAGTGATACGTGATGTTATTGATACATGATGATATTGATACATGTTTAAATTATATATAATTGATCAGTGATTTGCATATTTAATCGGTGGATGAAATCTAATCCCAGCAAGCTTATCTCCTTGAAAACTTTCTTTATCAGTTATATGTGTTTACATTTCATAACTTACAAATCAAATATCTTGCAAAACTTTTGCTTATAATATAGTTATTGTTGAACGATTTTTGATATCGCACCAGTCCCTATGGATACGATTAAATAAATACTTATTTTTGATACCGAATATCAAAATGGCACTGTTATTGAAGACTAGTGTTTAGATATTAAAGCATAGCAATAGTTTATATCCTTTTAAGCTTTGTGAATTTATCTATATAATGTATACATTTGTTTTCGCAATGTTTGTTCAAGTGTTTGGTTAGGTTGTGCACTTTTTGTTTATGCTTCGAAGAAGAACTTTGAAAGATCAGTTTCTTTTTGATCCCGAGATCGAAAGAACAGCCTAGAGAAACAAAAGACAAACAAAGAAACAGAAACAACTAGCCAAGAAGAAAAATCAAAAGAAAGGAGTTTTCACATCAACTTCTTCAACACTTGTAACAACATAAACAATGGTTGAAGCAAAAGTTGTCAATGATGGGGGACCTTGTCGAAATAGCCCAAGACGGTTAGCTCCTCCCACCAATAACCAACAAGCAGAGATGAAAACGGGATTGCTTCAAATCATTTATGAAAATCCATTTGCAGGTCTTGTTCATGAAGATCCTTACACTCATCTCACCAAGTTCTATGAATTTGTCGGTACTATAGGTGCATCAGAAGCTGAAGAAGAAGCAGTGTTCATGAGGTTATTCCCATATTCCCTGATCGGTAAAGAAAAATATTGGTATCTTGACCAATCAACTGAAGTTATGACCAATTGGAACACATTGGAAGAAAATTTTATTAATTGATTCTTTTTGCACAATAGATTCATGGATGCAAAGAAAACAATTGCCACGTTCGCTCAAAGTACAACTGAAACTTTTTGTGAAACATATGAGCGTTATAAGTCAATGTTACGAAAGTGTCCAAATTATGGTTTCGATGAACTCACTCAAATCCATATTTTTCTTAATGGACTTCTGTAACACCATGTCGTAACCGGTAAAAAATAACGAGTCGCCACCATTACTTTTTGTCCTAACGATAGATGAATAATGGAATAATCCTAATTGTACAGAGATTATAAGTTCTTGATTCACTTTAGACAAAGGGAGGGTGTTAGGCACACATCTACCTTGTTCTCAAGGAAGTCCTAAGGTTTATGTTAAAAGGGTTGAATAGGGTTTTAATTTCTTAGTTAGGGGAATTCGCCACGATTTTAAGTCGTATGCCTACGTATCCTCTTATGAGAAATCAGAGTCTCAATTCATAGTTCATAGTGTTTGGTTAATTTTATTTATGGATTATAGAAATATTCTGAATTCTTCTTGAACCTTGTCTGGTTTGAAAATATCGGAATCGTAGACACATTTCGCAGTTAATAAAGAAAATCTCCACAATCTTTTTTGAAAATATCTTGAGTTTTAAATTATGTTAGTAGCGAAAAATATTAATATTTGATGGGTTAGTTGTCTTAGAATGTATAATGCAATTTGTAAAAAAATAAGTTTGAATGAGAAAAAAGATTTAATGCAATTAAAAAGCAGGGTTAGTGTTTTTTAGAAAATATTTTAATTAATAAATAACTATTTTATAATTATTAAAATATTAAATATTTTTTAATAAAAATCTAATTATTATTTATTAATAATTATGAAAAGAAATATGTTTAATGTAAAATGCTACAAATATTATGTGAATTAAATAGATAAAGAAAATAAATAAATTAAACAAAAATAATTAGAATTAATTAATTAAGTTTAAGGGGTATAAAAATTAGAGTTGAGTGGTGTATATAAAAAAAAATTGGGTCCAAAGTAATTTTGAACCCAAAAAGGTTAGGGGGTGCATTTTAGTGTTAGGTAGTAATTCCATGGGGTGTAAATAATAAGGGTCAAAGTCCATAAATTGAACTTGACCCAAATGCGTGAAAGGAGTGTGGATTAAAAGAAGAGGGTTCAAGCCCATCATTAATCATAATTATAATAAATAATTAAATTAGTAACAATAACTAATTGTTAAAAATAAATAAATAAAAAGCAACAACAAAAGGATAAGGGAGATGTATCGTCGTCGGCTTCTAAGTAGCAACACAATTTGATTTACAAAGGCCATCAATTATAATAACAACCAATATTATAATAACAACACATATTATAATAATAACATATATTATAATAAAAACATAAACAACTTATATTAGAAGAACAACCAAACATAGCTTCTCTCTCTCACGTTCACAATGTTTCTCCATCTACCTTCTTTCTCCACCAAAAACTGAATCAAACCCAAAACAATAGCTCTATCATCAAAGAAAAAAAAAGAAAAAAGAGAGGTGACGCCTGAAGAGAAGCATTTGAAGAGAGAGGTTGAGTGTGATAATGTTAGAAAACCTGCCCTCCAATTGTGAGAAAAATTTAGGTGTTTTGTTCAGAATCCTAAAATAATTGTTGATAAGATTGTTGATCTCCAAATGATTGTTGATGGAGACTTCAGGGTTTCTTTGTTGTTGTTCTTCGATGTGAAGAGCAACAACTTTTATGAGAACTCTAATGAGTTGTTGATGAAAAATAGTGTGAAAGAGTGACATATTAATAGTGATAATTAGGTCAATAAATTAGGAAATAAAGTTAATTGATAAATCAAATTTTCCTTGATTCCCAAACTAACCAATCATAAGATGAGTATGACACAAATTGACATTAATTGACCAATAAAAAACAATTAAACATAAAAGGAAATATTTTTGGTATTTATTATGATTTTTGTACTCAATTTTGGTAAAACAAGGTGTATAAAGTCAAATAATTAATTTTAAAAAAACATTAATTAAAAGTACGAAAATAATATTTAAATAATAAAAAAAGATTTTTTTGTGATTTTTTTTAAATATAAATGGAAATCAAATTAGTAACATATAGACAAGAAAATATTCAAAGTGCGACAAGTGAGATTCGAAAAATGACCTTATGTTTGCAAGCTTTATTCCTTATCAATTGTGCTATGTTGCTTATTTGAAATAAAAACCCAATTGAAAGTATATGAAGACGAGTGAGTATTTGTTATTTTTAAAAAAAATATAAATAAATTATTATGTATATTTTTAAATAAGTAAAATAATTTAAAAATGAATATTTATAAAAACCAAAGAATGTTAATGTAAACTAACCAAAAGAATTTTAAAACCTAATTTTGACTAAAGCACCGAAGCGGGCAAATTTGGGGTATGACAACTGCCCCTATTTAATTACTCTACGATTGAAGCGTGCAGATATACGGAGTTTTGCACATTCGAATCAGAGGGTTATTAAATAATGGAAGACCCCAAAATATGGACCAAAGATTATAAGGATACATTGTACAATGTTCCAAAGAGTACGGAAAAATATGCAAAGATGATGATGCATCATCCTACCAGAGTTTGAACAGAGAGTATGATTGAAGAGTAAGATTGACCTAGATATGATGACACGGATAACTCTCCAATACCTAGAAAAGAGATCGTAGACTTTGGATATTTACCGTAACATAGGAGGTAAATAACACAAGTTTGAAAATCGACTTACTAACGCTTCGAGACTAACATAGTAAACTTGATGCAGATTTTGTATATTTATCACAACCTAGGGGATGAATAACACAAAGTTTGATAATGCATTTCCGCATGGAGACTAATACAATGAACTATATCGCAAACTTTCGCATAGCTACCACAACCTAGAGGGTAGATAACACGAGTATAGGTTTGTGTATCTATCACGACCTAGAGGATAAATAACACAAATCTGATAATTCATTATTGCTTAGAGACTGACACAATGAACTATAGACTTTCGCATACCTACCACAACCTAAGGGATAGATAATACGAGAATAAGCTTGTGTATTTATTACGACCTAAAGGATAAATAACACAAACCTGATAATTCATTATCACTTAGAGACTGACACAATGAACTATAGATTTTTGCATACCCATCACAACTTAGGGGATAGATAATACGAAGATAGGCTTGTGTATTTATCGCGACCTAGAGGATAAATAACACAAACTTAATAATTCATTATCGCTTAGAGACAGACACAATGAATTATAGATTTTCGCATACCTACCACAACCTAAGGGATAGATAATACGAGGATAGGCTTGTGTATTTATCACAGCCTAGAGGATAAATAACACAAACTTGATAATTCATTATCGCTTAGAGACTGACACAATGAACTTTAGATTTTCGCATACCTACCACAACCTAGAGGATAGATATTTGAAAAGTTATTTGATAATCAAATCTTAGATAACTAAACAAAAGATAAGATCAAAGTTTACTGGCCGTGTCTGTTCTCAACCAAGGTGTTTGTTTGTTTCGCAGATAAGCTAGTTCAACAATAGGCCCCAAGAATGTTTGTAGTTTAACCAAAGTAGATTTAAAAATGTCATGCACGATATATAATGCCTTAAGTTTATATGGAACCTAAATGTATATGCACTGAATGTTTTATATATGCACCAAATGTTTCGTATGTTCATGCACCAAATGTTTTTTTTTTGTAAATTTCTTGACATTTCTCTCCTTTTAAACCATTGGTTTTTTTCTTAGTCACTGAATCCCCAACATTGTCTATTGTTTATATTGGTATTTCCGAGGTGATTTGAACTCTGATATATCATGGTGAATAGTGTAAACGTGTTGCTGATAATTTGCATCTTAGGCGTAGGCGTAGTAATTGACCTCTTTCAATGTTTTTCTAACCAAAATAAACTTTGATGTTTTATCATATGCTCTTTGGTGTTTCCTTATGTTAGATGCACCAAATGTTATGAATTACCTTGATACTTTGATATGGTTATGTGTATGTCATGCTTGATTTAAGGCTCTTAACGAGAAATCTATTCTCGAGATTAACCATGAGAATCTACTGCCGAGATTCTGTTGAAAACTACCTTATGCTGAGGTCTTATGGATAATCAATTGCCGAGATCAACCAGGGGAATCTACTATTGAGATTCAAAATAAGGAACTAACTTCTACTGAGGTCTTCTAGAAAATCATCGGTCGAGATTAACCAGGAGAATCTACTGTCAAGATTCTGTTAAGAAACTACCTTTTGCTGAGGTCTTCTAGAAAATCATCTACCGAGATCAACTAGGAGAATCTACTGCCGAGATTCTGTTAAGAGCTACCTTCTGTCGAGGTCTTCTGGAAAATCATCTGCCTAGATTTAAGCAGGGGAATCTATTATCAAGATTCTGCTTAGAATACATAACTTGACTGACAATGATGATTGTCTTCACATGAAACATGGTTTTATGCTCCGCGTGTACATTTTGATTGATGCATGTAATGAGTGACTTGGATATGTATCAATGGATGTTGCATTTTGAAATGCCAATGAGTAATTGGGCTTTTTGATATATGATTGATCCATGCTGTCGAAATTCGTCATATGGATGAGATGATAAGTATAGCTTGATTATGGATCGAATAGCCTTAATGAATGATTTATGCAGCCTCGTATGCTTTTGACGGGTGTCCTTGTGAGGGGTCGCAGATGCTTAAGACATAAAGAGGATGCCTATGTAACAATGATGCTTGTCCCATTATAGTTGGATGTTATGATAACATGATTTCCTAACACTTGTTTCAAACTCGAAGATTGCTGATGTAGGAGGAGAGTTTCATTGGGGATAGTGAAAGTATGCAGAGAGCTTGACCATTTATGGAATGTTTTACCCCAATTTGTTGGTAGGGTCTTGGAGTGATTCTTATTGATATGATTTCGGAGAGTAGTTTGATCATAGTATGAATGACCCTACTATCTTGGACTTTGAAACATTATGCCCTTGATGAACTGATTTTTGGATCAATCTCCTATGGGTCGAGCCTCGCAGTGGTCTGTCCCAATATTTGAATTTTGAAAGATATGCCCCCAATCTCTAGGATTTGGAGGAGGTTTCCTCATAAAGAACTTGGACCTCAGCATGAACTTGATATAGATTTCCCCAAGTATCCAAATTTTGAAGAATTTGCACTTGAAGTTGCTTGAAGGGGAACTTGGACCCTACATGCAGTAGGATGAACTTGATATGCCCTGCCCCAATATTTGAATCTCAAAGCTTACCCCCTGATTATTAGGGCTTCAAGAAGTTGTTGAAAGAGGAAACTGAGTCCTACCATATTGTGATATGACTTGATTAAGTAATGCCCCTTCGAAAGGTATGCCCCTGATTGAATGGTGCTTTGAGATGCAACCCAAGTTGATTGAATCTCATAATGATCACCCCTTGTTAATAGAATTCCCCTACGATCACTAGTCTTGCTTCTGAGCATAGGTTTCTTCTTTAGATGCTTTTCCCCTAGCTAGGAGCTTCCTGGAATGGATCACTTTTGATTAAAATAATTTTTGAGACCTCTTTGATGCTAAGTATTTATTCATAGAAAAAATTGTACATTTTGAAAAATAATTTTGTTTGATGCACATGCAAGTTTTGAAATCGAAGTTTGTTATGAGATAGAAATGGATTATTAGATATGGAGATTCAAAGAAGCGAATTGGTTAGCAATAATTTTAACAAACATAGGAGTCAGTTTAACACAAATTTTGCTGAGTATGCTTTCATAGTTAACCTTGCTTCAATTAGGACTTTTGAAGGTTGTAACGTGGCCACGATTCATGGTTTAAGAAACAAAGCATATAAGGCTCAAAATTTATTTAGCTCACCCCATTCTCCTTAAAGTTCTCCAACCCTAAGTTTAATTAATGCAACAGATGCATTCAATCTCCAAGAGAAATTTCATAGTCGTGAAGATGATGAGAAGCGTAGATAAAGTTCAAGCACTAATAATCCTTGATGTGGTAGTCACGAGCTTATTCCCCAATTTCTTTGTTTTGAATCCTTATTTTTGCATGGACCAATTCTTTTGAATTTTGATCCATCGGGATACCCTAACTTTTGCCTAAGTTAATTTTTTTTTTGGATTTATTTTCTTTTACTTAGCGGGCTTCTTTGTTTAATTTTTATCTTACTTTTCAATTTTGAACACTTGTGACTGTCAATACTGATTTTTGTATGCTTCGTCTTTATTGTTTCCTTGATCTTGAATGATGTACTGAGGAGGAAGTCGCCGTGGACTTTATCTTCATTGATTCCTCAATCTTGGATGATGAATGCGAGGAAAAGGATGTGCATGAACCTTTTGTACTTTGAACTATTTGCTTAGATTGATTTGATTCTCTTGAGATTTGAATGCACCATTAAATTAATTGAAAGACTACCCTGCCCCTAGTTAAAATTATGGGTTTTTTTAGAAAATAGAATAAAACTCCAACTCCTGGCTCGATGGGGTTAACTATGGATTAACTGCTTATTTCTCCACTATTTAGGAATTGAAACAATGCCTTACATCGTCAGCTCGGTCTTACATTAAAAGCATACATCATCCAAATTCAGTTATTTAGTTTTCATCATTCTCTCTCAAAGTTTGTTAAAGTTGAAAAATGAAAATGGAAAAGAAGAGTGAAAATGGAAAGTCATTGATTATTTATGGAAAGTGATAAAAGAATGAATACGAATGAATTGATTTCAAAAACATGCATAATTATTCATTTGAATCACTAGTCAAAAGATTCGAATTTACACCAAGTACAACTTAGCAACATAGAAATTACAATTTGAAATTGATAAGTCTAATGATCCTATGGAAAAGCTTCTTCGTTTGATACATTTGACTTTAGGAGAGCTTCTGGATGTTCTTGGACTTGTCAGAGCATGGGGGTGACCCTTGACGTTTCTTGGGTATACCTATTATACCGATATGGCAGTTGATCTTGATGTGGAGGAGTCACCAATGATAGTTGCATTTGAGGTGTTGTAGGCCTTTGACTTGTATGACAAAGGTTTACCTTCTCTCCTTAACAAGATTTTTAGGACCAAGCTCACTGGTTGACTTACTCCTTCAATAACTTAGGAATTTCTTGAGTTGCATCACAACTTTCTTGAAGCATGCTTGGAATTTGTTCTTTGAGTATCGGAAAATCTTGCTAGCTGGATTGATAGTGACCGAGAGCGAAGATGGAAATACATGAAATGAGAATGTATGAAATTGCAGGGGGTATGCAAAAAATATTTTTTGGATTTTGAAGGTATGCTAAAAATTTCATGGAGACGCAATGACATGCAAGCATATGATAAGGATATACCTAAGCACACCCTATACGGGTTTAGGGATAGAAAACCCCTACAAGTTATGGACTATGACACGAACGGAAGCCATTCGGGTGACAGTTAAAATAAAACCCCTACATGCTAGGGATTATGACTTACAGAGAGACACCCTATTGGCTAGAGATTATGATATACAGAAGAAAAACCCTACATGTAATAGATAGAAGGTAACTCTTGCGGGTTTAAGGATGGTGACAAGATATCCTTAGTAGGTAGGTTCCTAGTTTCATCCTACAGATATTCTACCTTCCCCATAAGGTTGCTTCCTTAAGGGTATCATAGATAATGCTAGAGGGAAAGACAAAAGGGTCTCCCTTAAGCAGAGCCTCTTTGTAGACCGAAACTTCTGTCTCTTAGGTCGTACAAGGTCTCACCATGAGATTTTGTTTTAGGGTTATACAAAGAGTCATAGGTTTCATTTCAAAGTCCTATCCCCCAAAAGGCTAACTCTTGAGACATATTTCTTTTTCAGAATTCCATCGACTCTAGGCGAAGTCATCATAAAAACTCATAGGAATGATGTATCCCCTTGGCCAATAGACGATCCTTCTTTCTAAGGTTTTGAATTTTTCGAATTTAAAAATCTCACCAATAAATAAATAATGATAAATAATAAAGATAATATAACCATAAATAAATAAACAAAGTAAATAAATATAAATGAAACAAAAAATAGAAGAAAAAAAACCAAAAACCCTAGCAAAACCCTAAACCTAAAAAGAGAGAAGCTTCTAAACCCCATGGTTGAGCCTCTGGCAGAGTCGCCAGTTGTCGTAATTGACAAAAAATAACGAGTCACCATCACTACTTTTTGTCCTAATGACGGCTGAATAATGGAATAGCCCTAATTGTACAGAGATTATAAGTTCTTGATTCACTTTAGACAAAAGGAAGGTGTTAAGCACCCCTCATCTACCTTATTCTTAAGGAAGTCCTAGGGTTTAGGTTAAAAGAGTTGGATAGGGTTTTAATTTTTTAGTTAAAGGAACTCATCACGATTTAAGTTGTATGCCAATGTATCCTCTTATGAGGATTCAGAGTCCCAATTTGTAGTTCATAGTGTTTGGTTAGTTTTTTTATAGATTGTGGAAATATTTTGAATTCTCCTTGAACATTGTCTGATTTGAAAATAACGGAATCATAAATGCAATTTGCAGTTAATAAAGAAAATCTCCATAATCCTTTTTGAAAATATCTTATGTTTTAAATTATGTTAGTCGAGAAAAGTGTTAGTATTTGATGGATTAGTTATCTTAAAATGTATAATGCAATTTGTAAAAAAAGTAAGTTTGAATGAGAAACAAGATTTAATGCAATTAAAAAACAGGGTTAGTGTTTTTTACAAAATATTTTAATTAATAAATAACTGTTTTCTTATTATTAAAAACATATTAAATATTTTTTAATAAAAATCTAATAATTATTTATTAGTGATTATGCAAAGAAATATGTTTAATGCAAAATGTTAAAGATATTATGTGAATTAAATAGATGAAAAAAATTAAACAGAATAATTATACTTAATTAATTAAGTTTAAGGGTGTCATACCCCAAATTTGCCCTACTTGTTCCTATTTTTTTTATTCTTATTGCTAAAAATTACTTTACTTTATAAAATATTATTCATATAGTTATGGGAGTTTAGGATTTATAAAGAAGGGTTTATCTTATAAAGAAATCAATGGGTCTTTCTAAATCAAAAAAACACGTATAAGTTTTTTTGAGTCAACAATATTTTTGGGTATGATTTTGTTCAGGTTTCATCCCATTTTAAATATTGAAAGGAGATACACTATTTTTAAAAATCACGGGCCTTTCTAAATCAGAAAGGGCCCATGTTACTTTTTTAGTCCATTTTAAATATTTAAAAGGAGATGTTTTGTACCCCAAAATTTTCCCACCCATTTTCTTCAAGACACCTTCTCATTCTCCTAGGGTTCTCAAATGTTTAAGGTTGCTCAAGAATTGATCAGACAAATTCTCCTCCTAAGTAATGAAATTACAACTAGGGTTTCACTTTTCTCAAAGAAGACTGGGCTTCTAAATCCTCGAGTGCATTCCATGGTTTCTTATATGTCTTAAAGAATGCTCATGCCAAGTTTCAAGCCTTACATCACAAGTTTGCTCAGTCAATTGCTCAAATGACTAAAAATCAACTACATTGGACAAAAAGTCAATTATGATCAACATACAATCAAACTTCAAGATTTTTGGTCAACGTCAAAATTTTGAAGTCACATTCATCATTTGATCAAGGGTTGATCACGATTCATTAAGAAAAGTTAAAGATTCATCAAAAGTCAAAAGTTACTAAATTAGGGTTTTCTTAAGGAGAAGTCAACTGAACTTTGACCAAGCACAACTTTCACATGACTCATCAAATTTTTCTCAACCAATGTTCATTTTGAAGGAAATTCAATTCTCTACAACTTTTCCTCTTTAAGCTCAAGTCCAAAAAGTGCTTCATTTAAGAGATATGAGCCAAAACATTATAGGTCATTTCAAAAGTCAACAAAATGACACTTTTTGTCAAGGCAACTTACATTAAGATAAAGTCTTAAAATGAAAAAAATCATCAACATAGAGATTGTAGAGGATATCTTGAGCTTTCCAAAAAGTCCAAGATTACCTCCATATGATAAAAATTGAGCAAGTTATGAGTTGCACAAGTTAGACAATATTGAAGAAATACATGGATTCCAAATTGAGCAAATTTGTAACTTTGGGTTATTAGGCCTAAATTTTAAGGTCCAAACATGTTGATAACACATTAGGACACCTCTAAGCCTATCCACATATTTTTTGTGACTTTTATTTCTTTTATTATGATTTTATTCAATTTAAAATCAAAATAAACTAAATAAGGTATCCATTAAATTATGAGGTCCAAGCCCATAAAAATCTTAACCTAATACACTCTATATATGCTCAACATATTCATACCAAGAGAGGAAGGTTTTGACAACAAGAAATACTAGGGCTTGAAGGAGGAAAAATTCCAAAGATACCAAGCCATAAAATCATCATCCTCAGCCAGACTGATCATCGCCGGTTGAGGTATAAAACTTAAGTTCAAACTATTTGTTTTAAGCGTTTTCAAGGCCATGTAACTGTCGATTTATACTTTAATGTGTGTTTGGAATAAATCTGGATGGTTAGTATATAGAATGCACGTGCGGATAGTGAGGTGCCATAGTTAGGGCATCCACTGAACTTGCATTCGAATCTCTCGTTTCACTAACTTTTTCCCTTTTTGAGTCCAGATTTGAGATCGGGAGAAAATTTTAAGCAAGATAACATCTTTCTTTTTTCGATTTGAGGAATTTTTGCAGGGTGACCGCCGGAGAAGATGGTCGTTTCTACCACCTCCGGTCGGTCTGACTTTTACAGGATGGTCAAGGGCTGGTGTGGCAATCATGAGCCATCTGATTCGCCCATTCAAATACTCCTGCGCCCACTCATACACACATTTTTGTTGTCTGATTTTTAATGTTATTGTTTATTATATAATGATTTATGGTTAATGGAATGACAAGTAACACACATGACTCAGTTGGTAAGGAGAAAGGTTGGTGACAGGAAGGGCGTGGGTTCGATCCCAGCCGTTTGCCATCCTTTTTTATTCACGCGCATTCATTTGGTTTATTTATATTTAGAATGATTCCTGAATCACTAGCACGCATGATAAGCATATCAGGTGGCAAATGAGGCATGTCATTATCAAGGGGTGTGGGTTCAACACCCACCCCTGGCAGTTTTCCATATTTTCTAGCTTTGTCATTCTTTTTAACCCTAGTTTTGGCTAACATTAACTCTTTTCCCCTTAACCCTATTTTCAATTAACCATAAAAAATAAAACCCTTTTTTACAAACCCTAATTATTTAGGTTTTAGGTTTTTTTAATTCAATTAATTAACTCCTTTATCAATTAAAATTATTTAGCTTTTTTAGGTTTTATCTTAATCATCATCAAAAAATATTTTTTCATAAGAAACGCCAAAAAACATTTTTGTTTTCCTTTTCCTTCATCTTATTTTATTTTCTTAGATAAATTGTATAGGATGTTATCGTGAATGTAATAGTGTAGCTTTTATCTTCCCAATGATATTGTGGTAAGAGTCTTTGATGATTCAAAAAGGATGATGCACAAAGAGGTGGATCTTTCGATTAGAGTAGGTTTGCAGGTATTCAACTCCACCTTCTATGTAATGGATATTCGACCAGCCTATTCATGTTTACTTGGACGCCCTTAGATTCATGGGGTAGGCGTTATTACCTCCACTCTACATTAAAAGCTGAAATATTCCGTGAAAGGAAAGATTGTTACGGTTTATGGTGAAAAAGAGTACATGGTAAGTCACTTTAACTCATTCAATTATGTTGAAATGGATGGCGAATTCATCGAGACTCCCTGCCAGACTTTTGAAGTTATTCCTCGAACAAATATTATTACTGAAGATGTTTCTGCTATTTCTAAGGTTACCAGGGTTCTGCCCAGGATGGCTTCTCTGAAGGATGCAAGAGTTGTGGTCGAAGAAGGTGGTTGTACTACTTGGGGTCATCTTCTTGACATTCCCTACAAGTCTGACAAATTTGGGTTAGGTTTCACTGCAGAGGCTCAGAGGGTTATTCGTCGTGCTCGTACTAGAAGACCGCCATTCCGCATTAGCAACAATGGAGTCAACGCGGTAGAAAATACGGATAGTGACTACTGTAACACCCCAATTCTACCCCAAGCATGCAAAATAAATCAGAGTTATAAAATTTCAATCATACAAATGAATCGGGACGTCACAAATTCTTCTAACAAATTCATTGCATTCATCGTGGATATATAACACTTTTTCAAACATCGGATGAACCATCAACATAACATCTTTAAAAAAACAACAACTTCGAAACATCACATATTTAATATAGTCAATTTCAAGTTCAACAACTGAAAATCATCAATCAAATACAGCAAGCGTTCATCCCCCTGAGTGTTACATATCAGAGCAATGACACTGAATCGAACTATTGAAGGTATACAACCTTCACTCTCGATTACCTGCACGTTACCAACATAGGGGTAACATTCAAACAGAAGGGGTGAGATATCTAACAATATAATAAAGCGCATGATAATTAATATATTAAATTAGATCAACAACATCACCACTTCTCATCTCATGATCAACGACAATCGCCACAATAATATACATTCATCAACATCAAAATACACTTCTTTATGAAATCATATAATGTGACTCAATACTATGCAAATGCATGTGGTACCATTGGAGCAGAACTCCCATCTCAAAAATTTGCCAATTAATAGAGGCATCAACAAGGCATAGTCTTCATCTCAAAATTTGCCAATCCAGGCCATCTCAACGAGCATAAGCTCCATCTCAAAAATGTAATGTATGCGACACAACCATGAATGTAATAATAACACCCAAGTTAACAACATCTCAAATCATCTCAAAACATCTCAAGTTATCATCTCAAAACATCTCAAATTATCATCTCAAAACATCTCAAAATACATCTCAAATTAACATCTCAAAAACATCTCAAATAATCAACATCTCAGATCATCAAAATAATTTATCAAACATCATTTATTTATTATAAATCATCCACACAATATTATTAATAACTTCTCATTAATAACTCAACAGTATTTTAATTTCACAGTAAATCAACACTGCCATTCTGTAATTCTAACGTCAAGACCGTCACTTTCCTACTGTTATAGCTCAAACAGCAGCTTCTAAGCATCTAACATTCACCGTTCTATATAAAACAAATCTTAACGTCAAATGCAACTTCTGACCAGAACACTTCTAACATCACAACTTCTAACCAACCCAACTTCTAATAATATAGCTTCTAATAACACAACTTCTGGTCGACACAATCTTCTGACTAATGCAACTTCTGACTAACCACATCTTATGATTAATATAACTTCTGACTAACCACATCTTCTGACTAATACAATTTCTGACTAACCACATCTTCTGACTAATACAACTTCTGACTAGCCACATCTTCTGACTAATACAACTTATGACTAGCCACATCTTCTGATTAATACAACTTCTGACTAACCACATCTTCTGTCTAATACAACTTCTGACTAGTCATATCTTCTGATTAATACACCTTCTACTACCAGAACCTCTATTCTTTAATAGTTCAACACAACTTCTAACTAACATACGTATAACTTCATAACTTCTATCTTGCACTAATCTAACGCAACTCTTATCAACATACTTCTAATGTCAGAACTGCTACTTTCTATTTCATCCTACTATTTTGATTCTTTGCCTGCTATCAACCTAATTAGGAACAATATACCTAACACTATCCCTAATTGATTCATCATTCTAGACAGTAACTTCTGATATCCTCCACGTACGGTTCTGCGTTTTCACCACTGCAGTATTCTATGTTTTCTTCCCTGCATCTTACTATGGGTTTCATATTTAACGCCTTAGAAATTAATCTAATCATGATAATTCATCACCCATAATAACCCTATAATCTTACAGCATTTTAACAGCATCAAGACATCAATATTCATCACAATTCATCAATCCTCATCATACATCAATCATATATTCTCAATTAAAGAACAATACAACAATCACCTCTAACCCCACATATCAATTATCATAACCCAATTATAGAGTCAGAACCCCACTCTTACCTTGGATTGAAGGTCGCTCTACAATTTCCGGTTGGATTCACGTTCTTGCCGTTTTCCACTTCCTCTAGCAGCTTACACGTTCTCTTCCAAATCCTTATTCTTCTACTGCTTCTTTCTTTCTATTCCTTCTAACAAATAATAAAATAACCCTATTATTCTATTATTCCTTATTGGGCTTAAAACCAACACACCCCTTATTACTTCTATTCTCTCAAAATAAGCCCACCTTAAATAATATTACACTTCTAATATTATTTCACCACATAATATTATACCTCTAATATTATTTCTCCACTTAATAAAATAAATCCAATTAATTATAATACAACTTCTTAAATATTCCAAAAATAATTTAATTAAATAATTAATTAAATTACGGGCGTTACAACTCTCCCCCACTTAGAATATTTTCGTCCTCGAAAATTTACCTCAATCAAACAATTCAGGATATGAGTCTCGCATCTTGCTCTCCAACTCCCAAGTCATGCTTTCACCAGTAGCTCCTAGCCAAACCACTTTAACCAAGGAAATCTATTTTCCCCTCAGAGTCTTCATTTCATGATCCGCGATCCATATAGGTATCGTCTCCACCGTAAGATTATCTCGTACTTGCACATCGTCCATATGAATCACATGAGATGAAGCTGAAATATACTTCTGAAGTTGCGACACATGAAACACATCATGAAAATTCGAAAGATTAGGTGGTAAAGCCACTTTATAGCAACATTCCTCACCCTCTCTGAAATATGATACGGTCCAATAAAACAAGAAGTGAGCTTCTTAGAATTCAATGCTCGCCCAACACCAGTCACAGGTGTAACTCTTAAAAACACATGATCACCAACTTGAAATTCTAAATCTTTCCTTTGCTTGTCATGATAACTCTTCAGTCTACTTTGGGAAGCTTTCATCTTTTCTCGAATCAACTTCACCTTCTCAGTAGTCTCACGAACAAGTTCAGGTCCAAGTACTACACTCTCACCAGATTCATGCCAACATAATGGAGTTCTACATCTTCGACCATACAACGCTTCAAAAGATTCCATCCCAATACTAGAATGGTGTTGTACCCCAAAATTTGCCCTCTCATTTTATCAACATTTCTCATCACAAGGCTCTTGGAACTCAAGATCAAGCTAGGGTTTGCTCTGCTCAAGACACCTCCTTGCACTGTTGACCTAAATTAGGGTTTGAGCTTGCACAAGGATTTTTGGACCTCCAATGCCCAAATTGAATTTCATACTTCATGTTGGACTCATAAGTTTGTCCATGCCAAGTTTCAAGCCTTGAATCAAATTTTTGCCCAGTCAATTGGACAGTTGACCTAAAAATCAGCTGTATTAGGGGAAAAGTCAACTGTGACCAATTTACAGTCAAACCTCATGAATTTTGACCCACATCAACATTATAAACTTATATGAACCATTTGATCAAGTTTGGACCATAATTCCACAAGAAATTTGATCAGATCACCAAAAGGGTAAAATGGTCATTTTTAGGGTTTTGACTGTACAAAGGTACTTTTTGACTGTTTGACCTAACCATTGGCAAATTAAGCTCAACCATGGACTCAAGGACTCAATGACATTATCTTTACCTATTCAACAAGTTCAAAAGATCTCAAATGCATAGGATTGACAGATGAATTTGTCAGTTAACTTATCAAATTTTGACTGTATACTGAAAAGTCAAACTTTGACTTTTTGGTCAAAATCAAGTGCCAAGGGTCATTTTTCATCAAGATATGTCAAATTATGAAACTTGTTCATCAAGAAACCCAAAATTGCAAATTAGGGTTTGAAATTGAAAAATTTCATAACTTAGAAATTTTCTAAGTTATGAAATTTTCTTAATTTTTCCTAACTTTGTCCCACATTTTAACCATGATGCAAATGGATTCAAACAAAACGTACAACATGAAAGTTGTAGTACTCCACAAAGTATACAACTTTGATTCACAAAGTTTTCTCAAAAGAAGCTTGGATATCAAGTTATGATTTTTAGAACAAGGGTCCCTAAAACTTTTAACTTAGAGAAATTTTGCCCTAGTTTAGGCAGGATTTTGACCCATCTTCTTGGCCATTTTTCACATAGTTCCAATTGGAGTATCAAGTTGCACTTCAAAGATGGATTATAGTACATGTTTCAAGCTTTCCAAATTGTCCAAGAACTCCTCAAACACATTTGTGGTTAGGGAGAATCGAATGCTTGAAGTTGGCAAAAATTCACTTTGTATCCATGACCAATACATGTTCATACAAGTTGCAAAACCTGTACAAACTAGCTTTGTACTTGATAACAGGCCTCTAAACCAATTCACACTCCTTAATTAAATGCAAATACATTGGACATTGGTCTTATTCTGATCAACAAAGCTTGGCACAATGAATAAATCCATTTTGGGCATAAAGGTAGCACTTCCATTTACATAAAGCATGCTTTATGTAAAATTTCATTTCTTGAGCCATACACCAAGCCCTTTGCTGCAAACAAGGCTCCCTAATGTTAGGCAAAGTTCAACAACTTTGTGCAGCTAGGTAACAAGCCAGTACAACCATAGCATTGTCAACTCTCACTTTTTACTTCAAAACCAAGTAATTGTGCAAAAGGTCAACAACTTGCATATCTGATATATTCAACTCTTGCCAACATTCCAAACAAGTTTTGCACATCCCTGTGAGCCAGAAACACGAGCCATTCATCCCTCAAACACCTTTGTACACAAAAATCACATTTTCTTGCAAAACAGGGCAGGCCCTGCAGAATCACTCCCATTTTCATATCCACTCGTGCGTTTTGCTTGCAACCAGTTCCAATACCTTCCATTCAACTCACTCAAACTATCCCAAACCTCCATTGCCAACTGTAACTCCATTTACAATGTTCACCATTTTCATTTCAAGCTTGTGCAGGTTGACTTCTAGAGGCTGATTCAGGGACATTCAAGGCAAGCTAGCTATTGGCAAAGATCAAGTGGAGTTCAGGCAAGCTACCAGACACCTCAAAACTTGTTGAGAAACTCTGCATTGTCCTACTCGAATCCAACTGAAACAGGTTTTTTCTCACTTCCTATCTCTCTATTTAGGAACATTTAGCCTTAAGTTTGTGAATGAAAAATGTAGTATCCAATGCCATGAAGTTTTACATATGCTCAGTTTTCATTTATATTAAGTGTGCTAGGAGAATTTCATCCATGAACATGCTGAAAAAGTTAGGTCAGATTTTAGGGCCAGAGAAATTCTCTCTGGTCTTTGAGAGTTAGGATTAATGCTTTATATGGTTAGATTCGTATTTAAATTCTCTACAAGTTTGATGTTGTGAGTTTTGGCAAAAAGTCACGTTTCCAGGATGTTCAAAGTTGGAACCAGGCGCGCGCGCGTTTGATAGTTCTGGAGGTTGAAGATGAAGTCTGGGCTGGGCCGGGCCTTCTTGCTGTCTGCACCCCCATTTTTCTAAATGCACCCCCTGGCCCATTTTCTTTATATTTTGTTATTTTTGTATTTTAATTTCATTTCTGACAAGAATGCATGAAAAACAAACACAATGCACACCCCTAGGGTTACAATTCACTTGTTGCCTTCAAAAATGGGCCATGGTATGCATGTTGAGTACTTTGGCAAAACAAAAACTAACAAAAGATCATAGACCCTCGATGACGCTATCTGAGTTGCCTAAACAAAAATGATCAAGTCCCTTAAGAAAATTTCCAAAAACACTTAGCACAATTGCTATCATGGTCTATACAATGACTCACGCCTGTCCCGTTTAACATCCTAACACAAGGTTCTTCACCAAATGCAATGGTGAAATAACACTGTTAAAAGGGTTAAAAACATAACAAAGATCTTTGAGTAAAATAGGGTAGATAACTCTTAGTTACTTGATCAAAAGCTTGCAAAAACATCCTTGCCATTTTCAAACACACTTCACAACACAATTTCAAAATCCAACTTTCAAACATTGAAAACTTTTCAAAAGACAAAAACATCTTTGTATACATTCAAACAAGAATCATTACAAAGGTTGCCACAACGATGGCCTCTTTTCAAAACATATTTCAAAACCACACACAAAGCACCATTTCAAACAATTGAAGAGCACCATTTCAAACAATTGAAAAGCAAAGCAAGTGATCTAAACAAGTAACTAAGAGCACATGGATAACCATGGATGAAAAGGGTGCTTGCACCTTCCCTTTTCATAATCTACTCCCCGGACCCAATAAAACATCTCAAAGGTCTTTCCTGTGCTTTTTGACCTTTCCTTAGGATAAAATAAAAAGTCAGTGGCGACTCTTGCTAAACCGAAACATTTGCGAACACAAACGCAAAACCTCAAGTCAGTTCTCCCACCATATCACAGAACTGGCGACTCTGCTGGGAATTGATTTAAAAGTGGAGTAACCTTATGGCTTAGATCACCTTTGCATGCTTATCTTGATTGCTTTACATTTGGTTCTCTTGTTTGGGCTTGAAATCCTCTACCCGGATTTGGGAAACATTCATAGGTAAATAGCAATACGTTGTGGAAACTGTACGGGGTATACTGACATGGTTGAAGCAATAGATATATTAGTACGACATATTTGTGAGTACCGGTAGCCTTTGAGTCAATCAAAGAGAATACGGGGCCGCTGAGTGATATCATGAAGCACTAATGAACTCTTAGAACCTTACTTGACCATCTTGGCCTTTTTTAGGGGTAGTGAGATGACCGGCTTTGGTGCAGTCCGAAGTTGGTAGATACTCGATACTACACTCATTGAGGGTTGTTTTCTTGGAATATTTTGGTCGCCAGTTAAGTGGCTAAACCAAAACAATGAACATAGAAAATAATCCAATGATATTGAGCTCCTTAGAACCCGGTTACTGTTTATAGGACAGGTTTGAGCCAACTAAACTCAAGAGGGTACTTACCTATGAAACCTCATGCAAGCCTAAAACTAGGATCTTGTGTGACTTGCTTGTACATATGTTTGTGCATACATCATGAACATCATAAGGGTTTGGATCTTCATCTTTGTTCTTGTTTTGTAGGTCATGGAATCTCTTCGCAGGAAAACAATTCAAGTCAACCTTGTGAGAATCCCTCCTCAACTCAAGGAGCTTACTTCCAAGATTCCAGAGAATTCTCTCTTCAGTGAAAGACATGGTAGACTTCTCAACTTGGTCAACTCCAACATTAAAGAAGACATGGTAAAAGTTCTCTTTCAGTTCTTTGACCCCCTACACCACTGTTTCACATTCTCTGATTACCAACTAGTACCTATTTTGGAGGAATTTTCTCAACTCCTGAGGATTCCTATTCTTCATCAACTACCCTACAACGGTACGGAAAAAGAACCAAAGCCTGAAGATGTTGCTCAAGCATTACACTTGCAACCATCTGATATCAAAGGTCATTGGGAAACCAGAAGTGGTGTCAAGGGTTTCTTGGCAAAGTTTCTGTTTGAGAAGGCACAAGACTGCTGGAATTCTCTAGATCTACAAGCTTTTGAAGAGATTGTGGCACTCCTCATCTATGGGTTGGTCTTGTTCCCAAATCTTGATCAGCTTATAGATGTGAATGCTGTCAAGATTTTCATATCTCGAAATCCTGTGCCTACATTGCTTGGGGACATCCTACACTCATTTTACACACGAACAATGAGGAAAAGAGGTGTTCTCATGTGCTGTACTCCTCTTCTACCAAGGTGGTTTATTTCTCACCTTCCTCAGACAGGTTTGAAGAATGAGCATGGTTTAAGGTGGTCACAACGGTTGATCACCCTCACACATTCTGATGTTCATTGGTGTTCTCGGTCCAGAGATAATGTCATCATCATTGATCGTTGTGGGGAATTCCCTAATGTCCCACTACTTGGTATTAGGGGAGGCATTACCTACAACCCCTGTTTAGCTCTAAGACAGTTTGGATATGCTCGGAGGGATGACCCTCATGACATGCTGATTCCTGACTTGGTTTTTGACTTCGACAACGATGCACAAGGACTTCGACAAAGATTCATCAGAGCTTGGAGGATGCCCAACAAGGTGGATAGTAAGACACTTGGGCACAAGAATTCCATCCCTCTTGAGCCTTATCTCAAGTGGGTACGAACCCGCACCCAGAATCTTATGATGCCATATCCTCGCATTCTCCCCATGATCAAAGAGCCTGTTACGGAAGGAGAGGTTCCATACACCCTCCTACATCCTGACATGCCAACATCTTTGGAAGAATTACAAAAGAGTTGGATCCAACTCAAAGAAGAACGAAATACTTTTGAGGCCAGCTTCTATGCCAGTGAGAAGAAGGTTTTGGAGCTTACCCGCCGACTTCATGAGGAGGAAACTCTCAACACTTACATTGCACCAAAAAGGATGCGCAATGTCTTTTTACATTAAGAATTTTGTAATATTTTGCCCATGGGGCACTTATGTACTAACAAATTTCTTCTTAATATGACGTGTATTCTTTTTGTTTGCAACAAATTTGAATTTTCTGAATCCTTGAATGCATTACATGAATAACATATCATTCATCATATGCATAAACAGGTCTTCACACCAGGTTTCCTTATCTTTCTGCTGTTTATTTCAGCCAGATGGATTTGGAGCAGACGGTTAAGGATCTACAAGCACAGAACTCTCAATTCCAGCAACTCCTCATGACCTTAGCAAAGGGTTAAGAGGATCTTAAAGCACTATTGGAGAAAGATAAAGAGAAAAAGAAGAAAAGACCCGGTGTGGTCATTATGGGAAGGAGGTTTGAAAACCATGCTAGAAAAGTTCTCGAGTTCCCCTCGACGTCTGATGAAGGGGGTGGTAAAGGAAAAGGAACTGCAATGCCTTCTGAATCTGAAGTTGAAGGAGAAGAAGAGGAAGAAGACAAATATTACTCTGAACAGCAATATCCCCCGACGGATGATAAGTTTAAAAATCTTGAGGATCGGTTGGCAGCCATGGAGTTGCAAAGGGTACCTGGTTTAGATTTCGAAGAACTAGGGTTGGTCGCTGGGATCGTTATTCCTCCCAAATTCAAAGTTCCTACATTTGCTAAGTATGACGGTCTGTCGTGTCCGAAGATGAATCTAAGATCCTACGTCTGAAAGATCCACCCCCACTCATCTGATAAGGATCTTTGGGTCCATTTTTTCCAAGACAGTTTGTCAGGCATACAATTGGACTGGTTCTATCAACTCGAGAGATCGGAGGTTCATAACTGGGAAGACTTAGCTGCTACTTTCTATCGAAAATACCAATACAACGCTGATTTAGCGCCCACTCGTACTCAACTACAAAGTATGGGTATGGCTTCTAACGAGGGATTTAAAGAGTATGCCCAAAAGTGGTGTGATCTGGCCGGAAGGGTGCAGCCACCATTGTCAGATAGAGAGTTGGTTGACATGTTTTTAGGGACCCTGTCTAGCCCTTTCTTTAATCATTTAATCGGGAGTTCCTCTGCAGGATTCACCAAATTAATTCTGACCGGTGAAAGGGTCAAGGCTGGCATTAAAAGTGGTAAGATTCAGAAAGATGCCTCCGCGTCCACTGCTATTAAGAAGACCTTCCCAGCTAAGAAGGAAGCTTCTGTTGTTTATTCTCAAAAAGGCCAAGGAAGAGTCGAGCGCTGAACAACAGTGGGGGCCGTGATGATCCAAAACTCTTCAAATGATCAAACTCGCAGCAATCAGCCAAGATCTAATCAGCAAAGGGTAGAAAGGCCGCAACGGCAATTCACCCGAATCAACATGACACCGGCTCAAGTACTCCCTCATCTGCTAAAGCTGAATCTTACCAATTTGAAGGAAGCACCAAAGAACCCTAATACCTCTTCCACTTATTACCACTCCAATTCAAAGTTTGCTTACCACTCTGACAGTGTAGGGCATGATACCAACAACTGTTGGGCTCTTAAGAACAAAATCCAAGACCTGATCGACGCCAAGGAGGTAGAATTCGATGCGCCCGAAAAGCCAAATGGGATTTCTGCCCCAATGCCCAAGCACAGTCATAATGTTCATGCCGTTATGGAAGATCTTCATGTTACCAATGTTGCTGACCTTTTGACTCCGTTACCAGTGATTAAAGTGAATTTGATGAGAGCCGGGATATTCCCAGGCTGTGGAAAAGACTGTTACTTTTGTTTAAACATACGAGCTGACTGTCCACTGTTGAAATCAGGCATCCAATGCCTGATGGATATCCAAGAGATACTATTTCAAAAGACTCCTGTTGATACCTTCACTCCTGTTACTCCTATTACTTTTGTTACTTCAACCAATGACATTGCAATAATAACCATCTCCGACAATCTTCCCAAGGCCTGCAAAAGGCCTGTCAAGATTACGCATGATCCTAAGTTTGTGCCATTGAAAATCACCATGCTGGGGCCTGTCCCGTATGAATCTAACAAGACGATACCATGGAACTACGGAGGAGAAATCTTCTATCATGGTATCAAACAGATTGAATCAGTCCAAGAGAATTCTGATGATGAAACCCCTGATATAGGGAACATTACAGGAACAAGCAAGATAACTTGCAGCTGAAGGATTTTCTCTCCAGAGATTGCTCCCCCACGAGTAGTCTTCGGACCCTCAAAAGCTTCTGTGCCTGTCAAGCCATCTGCGTAAAGCCCGATAATTGAAGAATTGGATACTCCTGAAGTTAGACACTCTGTTGATACTACCGATAAGGGTAAGGGGATACTAGAAGCGCCTGTCAGGATGAAGGCTCAGACTGTGGTGATCCCCGAAACCACCCTGTTGTACCCCAAAATTTTCCCTCTCATTTTATAAACATTTTCTCATCACAAGACTCTTGGAACTCAAGATCAAGCTAGGGTTTGTTCTGCCCAAGACACCTCCTTGCACTGTTGACCTGAAATTAGGGTTTGAGTTTGCACAGGGATGTTTTGATCTACAATGCCCAAA